>CM055880.1:28026504-28344004 GCA_029582165.1 Portulaca oleracea
GCTTGGTTTTGAATAGTTGAAAGCTTTGTATGAGAATGATGAAGATTTTGGAGAGTTGTACCAGAAATGTCAAGGACATCCTCAAAGTCTATACCACATAGACCAGGATTTCTCTTGAAGGAGCAAGGTTATGTATTCCAAGGAGCGATTTTAGGGAATTGTTGATCTGAAGTTCATGGAGGTTGCTTGGCAGACATTTTGGCATAGAGAAGACCCTTCTTATGTTGAAGGAACATTATTGTTGGCCTAAAAATGAGGAAGGATGTTGAGCATTGGGTCAGGAGGAGAGCTACATGTCAGATTCCAAAGATTAATAGCATAACTCAAGGGCTATACACACCTTAGCAATTACCAAAAAGTCCTTGTGAGGACATCAGACTAGACTTCAATGTTTTGCTACCAAGAACACAAGGAGTAAAAGATTCAATCATGGTAGTTGTGGATAGATTCATGAAATGGCTCACTTCATTGCTTGCCATACCACCTATGATCTTTGTGAGGTGGCTGAATTGTATTTCCAGGAGGTAGTGAGACTCCATGGTGTTCCCAGGAGTATGGTGTCTGATAGGGATGTCAAGTTCCTAAGTCATTTTTGGGTTACTCTTTGGAGGAAGTTGGGCACCCAGCTGAAGTATAGCACAGCTTGTCACCCCCAAACTGATGCACAAACAGAGGTCACAAACAGGACACTTGGAACACTATTGAGGTCAATGATATCCACAAACAAAACAGGATGGGACACCCTCTTGTCTTATGCTGAATTTGCTTTCAATAGAGCACCATCCAAGGCAACTGTCCTTTCACCATTCCAGGTTGTCTATGGTAGAAATCCTATAACTCCATTGGATTTATCTCCACTAACAAATTCTGTGAGGTTTAGTTATGAAGCAGGTAAACATGCAGAGGAGATCAAGAAGCTTCACCAGCAAGTCAGGGAGAAGATCATCAAGTATTCTGAGCAAGTTTCTACATCAGCCAACAACCATAGGAGGAAGATTGTTTTCAATCCAGGAGATCTAGTGTGGATTCATCTAAGGAAGGATAGATTTCCAAGTAAGAGGAAGGGAAAGTTTACCCCAAGAGCAGATGGACCTTTTGAAGTACTAGAGAGGATTGGAGACAATGCTTACAAGTTAGACCTTTCTGAAGACTATGGAGGCAGTGCTACATTCAACATTGCATATTTGAGGCCTTACTTTCCAGAACATGAAGACCTTCCAAGTTTGAGGACAAACTTTCCTCAACCTGGGGAGGATGATGGAGGTCCTCCATCGTAACCAAAGATCGAGGAGCGAACGACCTCACCAACATCAGCATTGAGGCCATCATCAACCACATCAAACACTGACATCCAAGAGTGCTTTATGATGGTCCAACAAGTCATGAGGTCGTCCAACATCAGCAGCATCATCACCAACAGCAGCAGCCAACCAGTGAGGCTATTTCTCAATTCCATATCTTTGGATTGAGGTCCTCACCAGTGCTTTGAAAACTTCACTCTAGAGCTGTTGAGGACTTTCCAGCTCAGTGAAGATGTTTGCCAGTTTTGAGGTCCTCTATGAAGACATCACTTCTGGAACTGTTGAGAATATTCCAGTTCTGTGAGGTGATCCTGCATTGAGGTCCTCCATGAAGACTCACTTCCGAGCTGTTGAGGCCATTTCCAGCTTGTGAGGTGATTTAACCGTTTGTAATAAAGACAACGCGTTTGTTAGGTTTTATTTCATTTATTTCATTTTATTTTGAAGTTATCCAGTTTGTAATGAGGCTTAATTAGCTTGCTAAGTTAGTTAAGTAGTCTAATGCTTAATTAGTGAGTTTCTTGAGCAAGGGGAAACCCTTAATCATCCAGCTCAACCCTAGGTTTATATAGCTTGTAATCAGCAGCTTGTGAGGATCATCTATCAGTGAAATCAATAGCATTTTGAGTGCCTTAATTGAGCCTCTTGTTTGTGAGTGACGTTAAACTCTCATTCTTGGTTAATTATACTACAGTAGCAAGGATTTGGCAATCCTTGTGATGGGTGTAGAGCTTGATAATCTTGATGGTGGTGTGTCTGTATCCATTGAGGTCATCCAGTCCATTGCCCTTGAAGTTCTAGCTGTGGTGTGCCTGTATCAGCTCGAGCCTCAAGACTATCTTCGGTTACTGTTTGATTGTAAATCTGTTCATCCGATCATCATTTCATTATCATCCATTCATCCATTCGTTTATTGGTGTTCATACTCTGTTTTGGAGGAGGTTGTAATTGATTTTCTGTGTGAGGTCTGTTTTGTGTGTGTTTGGTGTTTGATTATGTATTGTGAGGCCAGATTGTGTGTGATATGTGTTAATGTGGTGTACTGTGAGGTCAATACTCTGATCTTAGGACCTTGCATACATCAACCTAGCTTCAACAAAGTTTTTGAGGTAGAATGTGATGCTTCAGGAGTTGGCATAGGAGCAGTATTAACCTAGGAGGGCAAGCCAGTTGCCTATTTCAGTGAGAAATTAAATGATGCCAAGAAGAAATACAGCACCTATGATAAAGAGTTTTATGCCATCATCAGAGATCTTCAACACTGGAGGCACTACCTTATTGGAGCAGAATTTATCCTACACAGTGATTATGAAGCCTTGAAGTTCATTCAAGGGCAGCACAAGCTCAACACCAGGCATGCTGCTTGGGTCGGGTATATGCAGCAGTTCTACTTCATGATCCACCACAAATCAGGAGTGTTAAACAATACATTCATTGTAGGGTGATTTATCAAGTATATGGTGCCAATGATTTGAGCTCGAGAGTGGAGATGTGGGAGGATCTTGGTGCCCTTGTCCTAACTGATCCTTGGATAATCACTGGGGATTTTAACCATGTTCTATGCTTTGATGATAGGGTTGGAGGCAATGATATTTTGGCAGAAGAAATCTTGGATTTCAGAAACTTCATGGACCTTTATGGTATGGTGGAGGCTAAGGCTAGGGGTCTACATTTTACTTGGCACAATAATACTATTTCCTCTGTTTTGGATCGTGTCTTAATCAATGATCATTGTTTGGAGGTTTTTGAAGATTTGGTATATGATGTGTTGCCAGAGAATGTCAGTGATCATTCCCCACTTATAATTCATCTCAGAAATGAGAAAAAAGATCCTACAGATTTCGATTTTGTAATTGTTGGTGTCAGCATAAGGAGTTTCTCCCCCTGGTTCGTAATGTTTGGCAAGTAAAGGTTCAGGGTACGCTCCAATTCCAAGTGGTTTCCAAGATGAAAATGCTAAAATCTCAGTTGAAAATATTTCACAGGTCTCATTTCTCAAATTTGGATGCCCAAGTAATGGAGAAGTACAAGCGTCTGGAGGAGATTCAAAGCCAAGTCCAACAGCATTGGGAGGATACATCTTTGAAGTCTCAAGCTGCTGAGTTGAAGAAGGAGTATTTTGAGACTTTAATAACTGCCAGCTCTCTTTTGAAGCAGAGAATCAAAGCCATTTGGCTTAAGTCAGCGGACCAGAATTTAGCTTTCTTCTATTCTCTTCTGAAGACAAAGAGATATATGAACAAAATTATTTCTCTGAAAGATTACTCAAGAGCTAATTTTACAGATTCACAAGAGATGGGTAATTTTCTGGTTGATCATTATTCTGAATTCTTCAGTAAGCATGATTGTGGAGGTAAACCTAGAGCTTCTACGCTATATATGGGAAGAATTCTTAACCAAGATCAGGCTTCATCTCTGCTTTGTCCTTTTTCTAAGGAGGAAATCAAGGCTGCGTTCTTCTCTATTGATAATTCAAAAAGCCCGGGTCTAGATGGCTTCAATGCTATGTTCTTTAAGGCTTCATGGGAGATTATTGGCTCAGAGGTAACTGATGCTGTGCAAATCTTTGAGAACAATTATTTACTTGGTGAACTTAATGCTACCTTGCTGGCTTTGATTCCTAAAGTGAATAATCCAACTTCTGTGTCTGAGTTGCGACCCATTTCCTGTTGTAATGTTTTCTACAAAGCAATTACAAAGCTTTTATGTTCCAGGTTGAAATTGGTTTTGGATGTTTTGGTTGATCAGAATTAAACAGCGTTCGTTGAAAACCGATCCATAATGCATAATATTCTGATTGCTGAGGACCTTGTTCGATTGTATAATAGGAAAGGGGTCAAGCCTTCCTGTCTTTTAAAAATTGATATTCAAAAGGCTTATGACACTGTTGATTGGGATTTCTTGGAGAATTTATTAGCTGCTTATGGCTTCCCTATGCAATTTGTACAATGGATTATGATGTGTGTCAGAGGTGCTAAGTTTACTATTGGTTTCAATGGTGAATCTCATGGGTATTTCAAGGGCGGAAGGGGTCTCAGGCAGGGGGATCCTATGTCCCCTTTACTTTTTGTATTGGTTATGGAATATTTAGGAAGAGCTATTAAAGGAGCTACAAAAAATCCGGATTTTGTGCACCCCAAAATTTTCAAAAATCTGGATTTGGCTCATTTATGCTTCGCACATGATCTATTATTGTTCTGTAGAGGGGATATAGGGAGTATCAACATTTTGATGGAGGCTCTTAATCATTTCTCTATATGCTCAGGCTTGAAAGCTAACCTTAATAAGTCCACCATTATCCTTGCTGGTATCCGTGAGGATCAACGAGAGTCTTTGATCAACAGTACAGGTTTTAAGGAGGAACAACTCCCCTTCAAATATTTAGGGGTCCCTGTAAAACCAACCAGGTTGAACAGGCATGACTGTCAGCTACTGATTGACAAAATGAGCAGCAGATTACATGGTTGGGCTGTTAAGAGGTTGACTTATGCAGGCAGGGTGGAATTGATTAATAGTATTCTAATGGCGATACACTCCTATTGGGCACAGATTTTTGTTCTTCCTCAAGGAGTTATTGATGCTATGATCAAGCTTTGTCGAAAATTCCTTTGGGGTGATTCAAAAATATGCCCTGTAGCTTGGGATTACTGTTGCCGTCCAAAAAAGTTTGGTGGATTGAACATTAAAAATATTGCAATTTGGAATAAAGCTGCTTTGGGGAAATTGGCTTGGCAAATAGCCACTGATAAGGAGTCTTTGTGGGTAAAATGGGTTCATCATATTTACTTGAAGAAGTCGTCCTTCCAGGTTTGTGAGATCAAGTAGAATAGTAGTTGGTATTGGAGAAGAATCATCAAAGTGCGTAATGAAATTCCTTTGGCTCTTGATACATCTACTAGTTATTCAATCTCTGATGTTTATTTTTCTATGCTTGATCCTCTCAATCCTGTTGAATGGGCTAGAGTGGTTTGGAATAACTTTCGAGTCCCGAAGTTTTCTTTTACCTCATGGCTATGTGTTCAGGGAAGACTTATGACTCTCGATCGGTTGCAACGAATGGGCTTCTCCTTGGCTAATAGATGTGTGTTACCCAGGAGAACGAGGAGAATCACACTCATCTTTTTGAAGAATGCAGATTCAGCTTGATAGTTTGGGACATGGTCCTACAAAATTTGGATTGGCCAAAGGTGTCTTGGAAATGTGTAAGCATTTCAAACCCTGAGGTTAACTGGTCTTTGAGAAAAAAAAATCATCTGTTTTTATGTTTACTGCTTTTGTGTATTACATTTGGTTTGAAAGAAACTCAAGGATCTTTAGTGAAAAAACTCATGATGTGGATATTATAGTGGAAATCATTGTTAGAGATGTAAAAACAAGGTTAGGGGGAGATAGGGTTTGATTTATTTTTGTTTTGAATTGGGCTTTTGTTGCTGCCCCTCTAGGTATGCCTAGAGTATACTTGTAAATCGTTTTGTTAATGGAATGATCTCTCTGATTTTTCCAAAAAAAAAAAAAATATCTATATATGGGATATGATATAATGAGAATGTATCTATTGAGAATTATAAGTAGACTAAGAACTAGAGAACTATCAACTATAGCCCTAAGATGATTAATGGACGACCTAGATTTGTCCTAACTATTTATCTGCTGCCTGCCATATAAAACACCTAAATTTAGGCATGTCTTCTTTCTTCTCTGTTTCTAATCATCCAAGATTCGTTTCTTTATGTCAGTGTTTGCATCAAAAATGGATAATATCATAGCCTTTGGAGGATACAACAAAGGTTAGGATAAATCTATTGCGATTTAATTTCTGTTAAATAAAAACTCACAAATTAAAACTATCTACCCTCATCCCCCGATGTTTCTCGTTGGTGTTGCCATGAAATTGTATTTAAAAACTTAACATGAACAACCTCCATAAATCACAGAAAATAGTTGAATTTATCTTTCATTATAAGGCTGTATATAAACCTTTTTGAATGAAAATATGAACTATTTCATTATCATGTTGTCGATTAAAATAATTTCGAGTAAAGCAACTCAGCTAATTCTGTTAGAATCATGATAATATAAAGCCAATAATCAATATGCCCACACGACAATCTCAAAGCCCTAGATTAACCTATAATTAATTTGATATTATAACTCTACCAATAATAATTCTAGTCCATATTAAAAAGGGACTTAGCAACAAAAAGTGAAAAGTAGATGAGGAATATAGTAGTGACAGATGTTAATGGGTGAGATTGATATGAGTTGAAGCTCATCCCAATTGATTTTACATACCACAAACAATTCTGCCATTAATGTATGGGATAAAAGTGAAGGGACTGCAGTTTTCAATCAGTAACTGCAAGCATGGATAAAGAAATCAACCATGAATCTGAGTAAGGTAGAGCAGTGGAGAGAGCAGAAGAGGCGGTTTTAGGTCTTTTTACAGAAGACAAATTAAATGAATCTAGATTTATCTTCAACAACCACTATTGTAACAATTCAAATACCGATAGGTGTATAATTATAATGGTACCCAATTGATTTAATTAGAATTATAGTCATTCAATAAAAATTCCAGAGTTTATTTTCTTTTGATGTGTTTGATCTCAATCGTCACAAGTACCTATGTGGAATACATGAGATCCATAGAAGCATGAGTAAGAAAGAGAGGGAGAAGAGGAGTGAGAAGTAATTTTAAGGTTTTTATATGGGAAAGAGAATTAAATTATTGGAGATGGATACGTATCACATGCACTAGGAGTATGTACTCCAGATACATATGAGTAAACAATTACACTATTGAAAGTGAAAATCGGATAGGTATGAGTGAACAATTATGTCATTGAGAGTGAACAATGACCATATTTGGAGCGCATGCTTCAATAACATATAATAAATTGCAATGATATGCACACTCCAATTTATTATATGTTCCTAGAGCACGTGCTCTAAATATGATCATTGTTAACTTTTAATAGAATAATTGTTCACTTATACTTACCTGTTGTTCACCATCAATAATGTAATTATTCACTTATACATACCCATTGTTTATTCCCAATAACATAATTGTTTATTCATATCTACCTAAAACACATGCTCGATGTTCATGTAATATATTGCACCCTCCAATTGATATGGTCCGAAATCTAGCAGTTATGTGTGTGTGTTTTTCCCCCTATTTTTCGTTTCCATAATAGAAAAAATAGAAAGGAAAATTAAGTAGTAGTAATAGTATGTGTGCTTGTAGAACAACGCATGTTTGCAGGAACCCAACACATCAAACATCGAAATCCTCCTGGCCGGGGCTTCCCTTTTCTTTCTTCACTTGATCGGAGAAGAAGAACAAGGGAGAAACCAAAGCAAAGATCGTAATTCTTCACCTGTTTCCTTCCTCGATCAAACCAATCATCAATGGCGCCCTTCACCGACCTTGAAGACTCCCCTATGTTTCACCAACAGGTACCCCTTTCCTCTTCCCCTTTTCTTGATCTCATCTCGATTCCATCTCGATTTCATCTCTTCTTGCAGCCTCTCCTTATAATCTCTCTCAGTTTTTGCCCAATGTTGCTGTTAATTGCTGATTTTCCTGATTGACAACTTATTCTCGTGTTTCATATTAGTTTTTCACAAATGCTTGATTGATCCAGCTATGTCTGAACGTGAAGTCAGTGCCTCATAGTTTTTTTTTCCTTTTTTTAATGTGTAGATAGTGAAAATTTAATAATTTGGCGCATGATGCCAATTGCAAAGTTCCTTGTGCACTTTTATTTATTTATTTATTTTTAAAATAGCATCGTTGTTAAGAGATATGTAATTGTTTCTGACAATGAGGACATGAAAATGCTTCTTTGTGTTGATGGTATAATACGCCACTTCCATTACTTTGTTTTTGTCTTTCTGACATGCTGTGACGGGAGGTTGCCTCTGAAAATGGTATTTATACTGATGGTTAAGTATATAGGACTAATTGGTATCAATAGAGCTAGCTAATAGGTCAGGTCGAGTCGGATTTGTATTTGTGTCAAATTTAATCGGGTTCAAAATCCTCGGACCTGAACTAAATGGGTTGGAAATTGAAACCGTTTACTGTTTAAATTTTAAATGGGTCGACCTTATTTTAACCTGTTTACCCATTTAAGTAAACGCGTTCGAATAAAGTTACCAATTTAACCATTTAACCATTAACTTATTTATACAAAACAACCCATTATGGGATCGAAATAATGACATATCATACTCAACAATTTGTGTGGTAATATAATTTGAGTTATATATAAGGAGATGTGTTTTAATTCATAGTCAAAGATAAATATAAGTTAAAATTACAAGTCCTACGTATATTTCAAAGAGTATTCGCTGTAACTTTCACCTAAGTTTATTGATAAACGGTATAATTGGTAACAATTATCGAGCAAATGACTTGACCCATTTATCATGCCTAATTAAACGGGTTAAGTAGGTGTTTTTTCGTGTTGAAAATCCTGACCTGAACCTAACCCATTTAATTAAATGAGTTTATATTGTCAACCCATTTAATTAAGGGTTTTTGGCTGGGAAAAATCTGTATTGAGGGCCTTGTAATTGAGAATAATCCAAAGTGACTTTTTGGCTGGTGGCAGTCTATACTTATTCATTATTTTCTCGTAGCATCCCAGATTGAAATTTCGGCACTGGAATGCTGATGTGGCAACCGGAACACGTGCCCTTTTAATTAAAAGCATGCCACGTCAATTTTTTTTATTATATTCTATCGTTTAACTTACGTTATTCACCTTGCACTTAAATTATTGAGGAAAAACATTAGCAATGAATTAAAAACATGTCACGTCAATTTTTTTAATTCTATTTTATCGCTTAACGATAAAATAGAACGATAAAATAGAATTTAAAAAAATGACGTGGCATGCTTTTAATTAAAAGGGCACGTGCTCCGGTTGCCACATCAGCATTCCGGTGCCGGAATTTCAATTTGGGATGCTACGAGATAATAATGAAGTATAGACTGCCACCAGCCAAAAAGTCACTTTGGATTATTCTCAATCACAAAGCCCTCATTACGGATTTTTCCCAGCCAAAAACCCTTTAATTAAACGGATTGAAATTTCTACCTAAACCCGCTTAATATCGTGTTCGGTTCAGGTCGGTAATCGTGTCGGGTCAACTTTTCCCAACTCTAGCTATCATCAATTCTTGTTGAAAGATTTGATTTTTTATGTAAGGAAAATTTACTTGTCCAAACTCCGGAGTTTGATAAGAAAGTCTTTGAATTTTCGGCATCATTTGACTGTAGGTATTAGTTAATATACATAATAGAAGTGAGAAGGTGTTAGTTTTCTATTTTCACCAGATGTTTATTGGAGTCATTTTTAGACTACAGAACTGCCTTCGTCACATCATTCACAGAGTGTTTTATTGTATCTTTTTTTTTTTGGGCGTATTAATAAATGTATTATGATTCATTGAAATAATTTAGGAATAAGTGAATAGGGACTTGAGGAGTTGAGGCATTTTTCTTCTTCTTTCCTTCATGAGAGATTAGATTTTTTGAAAGAGCCTTTTTGTGTAATTAATAATGAAAAGATATATTAATTAGACACTAAGAGGATGCCACACACGTTTATACAAAAAAGGACAACTACAAAATTCATCAAAGCCTCAATCTTTCTGAAAAATAGTTTTATGTGCAAAATCTAAAAAAGACATCTTTGTACCCCAATTTATCACGTAGCTCCAACTATACAATCTCAAAAAATAGAGCTTTAAATCTCCAAGGGATAAGTTTTTCCCTAAAAAAAGAAAAAAGAAACCCATTAGTTCCTCTCTTTTCATTTACACCACCAAATAGTCAAATGAATCAATGTCAAAATTTCAAGGACACAACTCTCTATCAATCTATATTGTTTTTATTTGGAATGCATGTGCACCAGTAAATAGGTCTTTGGAAAGACTTAGTTTGATCGATCATACAGTGCTCCTGCTGTACTAATAAAGGATATCCGTGGAGGAAATTTGTGAACGCTTTATCACTAACCAGGGTTACTGCTCCTTCTGGAGCACGTACTGTGTCAATATATCTGAAGGATTGCTGGTGTATGTGCCATTCTCTGTATTACAGCTCCATTTATTACTTTATATGTTCTTAATGGCAGGTTTCTTCACTTGAGCAGACAACTGATGAACTCAAAGAACGCTGTCAGAAACTTTACAAAGGAAGCAGAAAATATGTGTGAGTCCTTTTAGCTGTATTCTTCCTCTTAATTAGGGGAAAAACCGAAAAAGGTTTCCTTTATCCTTTTTTATGTGGTAAGATTCTGTGAGTATTGAGGTCCACCAATCACAAGGATGCCTGGATAATTTCCAAGTCATTTAGGGTGTGCAAGAGTTTTTTTTTTTTTTTTTTTTTTTTGGGGTTATTCTATTCATAAAACATATCTATCAAAGTGGAGTACTATATTGACATTCTAGGGTGCTTAGGTTGCACTGATATTCATCTGAATCTAAAAAAGGTGTAATACTGATAAAAGCGGCTAAAATTTGGCAACAAAAAGCAGTTCAGAAAAGAGGTGAAGTACAGCAGTGCAAGAGCATTTCAGTTAGTATCCCCCCTGCCCTTTAGTTCATTAGATTTGGCATCTTATAAGAGTTGAGTATCGTTTATCATGTTTGGAAATCTGAAATCGATTTGCACTTGATGCTGTAGAGCTGCTCTCGCTGAGGCGTGCAATGGGGATACCACATTTGCGGATGCTTTAGAATCCTTTGGTGGTGGACAGGAGGATCCTTTGAGTCTATCAATAGGAGGTAAGAGGCAGTGGCTGCATTTAGCTAGAGTCCTTTGCATTTACCTCTTTTCCTCCCGGCCTCCCTTTCTTGTCTCCTTGTTTCATGTGGCCATGCAAATAAGGCATTGCATTGTAGGACTAATACCTACTTATTATGCTGACTCTAGTGACTAGGTTCTATCGCATCTAGGCAGTCTATGCTATTCGCCAACTCCCTGTTGTTAGAAAGATTAAATGGTAGGTTTGTTATTTTGGGAAGCAGTTGGGTTGTTAGGACTTAAGAGATCAAGTAACACCCAAAAAAAAAAAAAAAAAAAAAAAAAAAAAAAAGAATGGTGTGGAAGGATCAATTGGCTACTCTATTCTCTCCCACTTAACAAGTTCAAGCATGATTTCTTGTAACCACAGATCACATTCATGCTGTTCCTCTTCTGGATATCAACAACTGATTCATGTGGTGGACATTTCCAAGTTCAATCACAAGTACCAAATGAGAGTCAACATTTGAGGGTCCTTGTTTTCCACCATTGTTAAAAAACGTGTGCCCGGGGCACACCTAAGCACACAAAATTTGAAAGCCCAAATTGTCATGCCTTGCCATGGAAAGGCCGCTCTTTTTTTACCCTTCAAATCAAGGGTTGAAAGCTTGTGCTGCTTAGACATGGACCCCTGTTATGGTTCATGACTTTTCTATATTTTTGTAACTCTTATGTCTCTTGTTAGAGTACAAAAGCATAATGAAGTCTTCAACCATTAACTCAAGCTTTTGGATGAGATGGTTCCACATGGTATCAGAGTCAGATTGAGCAAGAGGTATTAGGTTCGAATCCCAATGCCCCCATGTTTCTTTGTGCAAGTTGGAGGGAGACTTTGTAGCATCCATGCTTCAAGGCCAAAGGGGATTCGCGCGAGGGGGTGTGTAAGTATAAAACTATCGTTGGGCCTTCAACCATCAACTTAAACTTTTGGTTGAGATGGGTCCACATCTCCCTTTCTCTTTATCTCTTTTTGTCTCTCTTTTATCCCTCTCTCTTTTATCCCTCTTAGCCTAAACAAATTCAGAGTAGGTGGTACTTCTCATAGTTATAATGATGTATAATCTTTTTGTTAATGCCATATCTAACTTATTTTTCAAAAGATTATGGCTTATGCACAAGTGATTGCCTTGTGTCCAAAAATCATGTGCTTTGGGCTCAAACACCCTTTACGCTTTTGTATGCCTTTAGCTTTAGTGAACTACAGTTTCAAAAATTGTTTTGCTGTTTTCTAGAATTATGTTTCTATTCTATGAGTGGGGTCGGAAATGGATTAGGTTGAACTTGTTTCTGTTGACTCAAATCCGCCTTTTGGAAGCCCAGAAATGAATTTGGGCTATTATCATGTACATTGTAGAACTGAACTGAAGCAAAATTCCTTACTATGTTTTTGTTCTTTATCTTTATATTCTTTTAGGAGAGGGAAGGAAAGGGGGGGGGGGGGGTTATGGAATTTTAAAAATAGGAATCTATTCTTCAAACATAGGTCCAACGTAATGATTTGGCTATACGTGTAGGTGATGCTATTTATTGGGATTTGACTTTTATGAGAGGTTAAGTAACTGGGAAGAGGATAATATTTTTAGTTTGTTGCCTTTGCTTGCCCAAAGGGTGGTTTTGTCTTCTAGTATAGATGAGATGGTGTAGCCTCTTCACTCTAAGGGGTCCTTTATAATTACGAGTTTTTGATCTTTGTCTGACTCTTAATGGGCTTGATTTCTGTGTGAAGTCCATTTGGAACTCTAAGGCCCCCTTAAACTTCTTCTTCTCCCCCTCCCCCTTCTTTTGCTTAGGCTAGTGCGGAAGGGTGAGATTCCAATGAAGGGAATGCTTAAAAGAAGAGGATTTAGAAGTTCTAGTAGGTGTTCTGTGTCATGAGTAGGAAGTCAGGAAGAATCAGTGGATCATCTTCTTTTGCATTGTTGGTAGTCTGTAATCCGACACCTAGGCCTTTCTTTGATGGGGATCATTCAGTTCCAACCATCTAGTGTGAAGGATGTGTTGGTGGCTTGTAGGAGAAGGATGATGGTTGGGTTTATGGTGTTTGGAATATGGTTCTTGTAGCTATTTGGTGGGCCATTTGGAAGGAGGGAAATCAACGCATTTGTGAGGACAAAGTTTTGTCCTTTGACGATATATTTGGAGTTTGGTGCTTGAGGGTGATAGTAGTCTGAATTTTGTGGTTTTTGTTTGTAATATTATTGATGATTGATGAGAGCTTGAGGACATAGTGTTTTGTATATGCCCCTTTTAGTGAAAGGTTGACATCCCATTGGTGTCCTCGCAATACATTTTTTTTTGTTACTTATCAACTACGTTACCTGGACTCGGCAATTAGGGCTGCTGTACCAGGGTCGCCGGAAGTGCGTTTTCGCTGATAGAATCTCTCCCTGGAAGTGCATCGTTCGTTTGCTTCTTCAGAAACAGAGGAGAGAGGGGGGGGGGGGGGAGGCGTGAACTGTGAATTTGAGTTGGCCCTAGGGTTTTTTTTAATCATTTCTACCTTTTTGTTTTGACTATTCTAAAATTGAAGTGGCATTAAATTTTTTGGGCTTTTAAAAGTTGGGCTGACTATATCTTTTATATAGGTCAAATCAACTTAAATTAAAGTATTTATAGGTTTACAATTTATAAGGATGCCTTTAAAAAAAATTAATATTTCACTTTTAATATAATTAAATATGTTATGCAACTTAGGGGTTGTGTTTCTCCTGCCGTGTCGGACCCTTAGATACCGTGTCCCCGTGTCAGTAATTTTTGGGGATGCCATGTCGGACACTTGGATCCGTGTCTGTGTCGGACACCCGTGTCTTGAGTCCAGGTAACATAGCTTATCAAACAATGGGCCCCAACTGAAATGTACTCTATGTTGTAGGGATTAGGCTACGTTTGAACTCCTATACCCTGCCTACGTCCAAATAATTGGTCTAGTTTACTTTTTTGTTGGCAATTTGCCATTGCAATCCTGCTCTTCCAAGTGTTTCATGACCACCTTAGTGCCACTTCTCAGCTTAGGGATTTTCATGCCACTTGGTTTGAAGAGCAAGGTACTAATTTCATTGGTTAGCCTTAGTAAGATCCAACTAAACCAAAATTCTTCTGTAGAAAGCCGTCTCTAGCATGGTTTCCTGATGTAAATTGCCTATGCTATGGTTGTGAAGAGACAAACAGGTCATTGTTTCTTCACTGCTTTAATACTTCAGACCCTCCCTCCTTGGGTATCGGCTTTGGGATATGCAATTGGTTTTTAGAGGGCTTTTCTGATAGTCCCCCTGAAATTTGTAATTTATGTTATGGCTTTGGAGAGATGAACATAGAATGTTTCTCTATCGCTTATCCTTAAGCTACCCTTCCCTTTGGATAGGAGGAGTTGGTTGATGGGGGAGGTCCACCCTAGTGAGGGCTTGTGGAACGCAACAAACTCATGTGAGAGGATGGGGAGTAGAGTAAGGGTGCTTTTACAAATTATGGGGTTCAAATTTACCCCCACATCCCTTCTTCCTTGACCTTCCAAAATGGAAGGCGAGTAATCCCATGGTCTAGGCTATTTAGCATATTTGTAGTCAACTCTGCATTTTCTTCAACTTTTGGATTGGGGATATTAAGGGAGCTTTTGCAAATGACGGGGTTCAAATCCACCCCCACACTCTTTCCTTGACCTTCCAAATGGAAGTTGAGCAGTCTGATTGTCCAAACTGTTTTACATATTTGTAGTTGAACAGTGTATTTTCTTCAACTTTTGGATGTTTTATTGCAATGCTATATGGTGAGTGATTCATTTGAGGGGCGTAAGACAAAACATTTGTGAAGACTTTATGTATTTGCTATATCTAGTGCATTGTTTGGACGGCAATGTTAGCATTTCAAATAATGAGAGTCCTTTTGTGTGTGTGCTTTTTTTTTTTGGGGGGGGGGGGGGGTGCACCAAAAAGTCACCTGGTATTCTGTTTCTTCTTTTGGAATACTTGTCCTCCATAGTGTTTTTGTGGATTAAATGTCCTTTCCTATAGTGAATATTTTTGAATATGAATTAGCTGTTATGAAGAGTTCATCAGCTATTGACATTTGGTTCGGTTGTGAGAATTGAGATCCTGGTATCAGAGCACTGGCCATCTGGGGATTATGATTTGATGAATTATGAATACTGATGATGTGGCGTGAACATATTTCTCAAAGTAGCTATGTTTGGCCATAAGCTCAACTTCTGTTCTTATACATTTCTGATTTTGAGACGGCTGAGGAAACTAAAATTTCCATAGAATTCTCTCTGGCTTTATTTTGTTCATTTATTTTGCTTCTAGTTTAGCCTCATGTAAGCCTTGCAGATGTGCTACAACATGTTATCAGTTTTGTTATTTTGTTTACTTCTTTTTAATTTTTTTCATTAGGTCCATTAATATCCAAGTTCATCAGTGCTTTCCGGGAGCTTTCAACATACAAGGAACTTCTTCGTTCACAGGTATGAATCTCAGTTGAAAATTATTAATTCAATACGGCTGGTAACACTGTTCCCGTTAATGACACTGCTTCCCCTTTTATATTGGCCTTGTTGTTTTGCTCTGTGAAATAACCCACAATCTAACTTTATCCACTCTTACCAAATTCTACTTTTTCTACTTGAACCTACCTAAACTTTCCTACTTTAAAAAAAACTCTTTACCTAATTTAACCTATTTCTACCTAAACTTATCCACACCTATTCAAACCCACCCAACCTTACTTTACCCAACTTTTACATAACCACCGAAAGAATAGAGCCATATATGTGCAATGGCATCTGTCTACTGTGTTTTTTTTTTTTGGGGGTTGGGGGGGGGGGGGGGAGGTAAAGTGGGAGTTATTACTAGTTTATTAGCAAAAGGTATCTGGATTACAACATTCAGGCATCCTCACGAGCAGTCATATTACTACCTCTGTCCCAAAATGTTTGCCCTTTAATTAAATTTTGACCGTTAATTACTCACAAATTATAATGAGTTAAAATATGAAATTACTAACATTAGAAAGATAATTTACTTAAAGTTACTATGACAGTAATATCATATTGTAACTCATTGTAATTTGTGAGTAATCAACGGTCAAAATTTAGTCAAAGGACAAACATTTTGGGGCGGAGGTAGTACATACAAGTGGGAAATAAACTATTTGTAGATCTAAAATCCTTGCCTATCTGACTAAAGGACTGTTAATTCTGTACAGTCTTGTTTTCTTTTCCTCTGTTTCAGCTTCTCCACGGTATCATCCATGTCTTTCCATTCTGCAAATTTATACAGTTGCTGCTGCTTTTACAGTGTAAACTACCTGCAGCCTAGATTTTGCACCCAAGGCAGTTTGCCCCAGATTATCCCTTGCATTTGGACACTTCATAATTCCAACCCATGAGGCCACATCCAGCAGGATTATGCAGAATATCCACATTCAGAAAAAATAAAAAAGAAGTTTGTTGTTGATACCTCATTATCCTTGCAATAGGACGTTTCCCATCATATTGAAGATTCCCTTATGGAAAATGATTTTGATGAGGGATCTTCTATGTATCGGAATCCAGATCCAGAAATAGAGTGGAATAGAGCGTCCATTTCATAAAGTTCAGCAAGTAAACCGCTGTGGGTTTCCTTTCATTATTTGATAGCTACTAAAAAAATAGCTACGTGTGATTGTATACTTGCCTTTTTATGTCTGCATTCATCTAGAAGGCGTTTGTTATCGGATCCTCTGTTATGTCCTAATCTTATTAATTTTCTTCCAAAACACATAGCGATTTCATTTTGGCATTCACCTATTTAAGAGGTTAGCTATTTAATTACCTCACTGGAGGAGATGCAGATATTTAGGGCTTAAGGGAGGATAAGGCAATTTTGAGATTGCCTCCTTTTGTACATGGGTCACACCCCCTTGGTGTCTTTTATTATAATTTTTGATTTCTCATCAAAATAATAAAATAAAATGCGGACACCTAGGGTGAAAGTGCTCTTTTGGACAAAATAGCAGTGAAGTGATTGGATCCAGTGACGAAAGCTCATAAAGAGGTTTCAAATTGAGAGCAAAAGAACCTTAAATGAAATCATCTCTTGGAAAATACCCTTTTCTATTGGGCAGTTCTTCAGGGTTGGATTTTTATCATTGATATTGGAAGGTGTTAAGTTGGCAGGAACAGGAAGGAGTGGGTTTTTGGCAAACAGTCTCTTAGTGGTCTACAGTCTAACTCCTGTCCTGAAAACCTTTTAAAACTCAGGGAAAATAAGAAATTAGCAAAACGTCATCCATTACTCAGATTTTTAATAGTCACTTTTTCAACTACATGAAGTACTGGAACAATATTTTGAGGACATCCAAACAATAAAATTTTGACAAGTTTTGAGGACGGAGGGAGTATTTCTTAAAAAGCGACAGCTGACTTTTAAGGTTGATGTTTGCAGTTCTTATAAAAAAAAAGGTTGATGTTCACAATTCCTGGTGCGCATCCCTGAAATATTTACACAATCTATTGAGGCTCAACTTATTGGTGCCTAAGCCCAATCCTCTGTTCTCTTTTGTCTGACAGTGCAGCAGCTAAGTTTAGGACCCATTCCTTTGCTCCAAGTTGTTCTCTGATTTTTGGCACTTTCCTTTTTCATTTGAAGTTTTTGACTATTACTCCCTCCTTCCTATTTAATCTGCCACTTATTAAATTCTTCATGGTCTCTCAAATGATTGACAATTGCTCTCATAATATTTTACCTAAAAATTTACAACTTTATATTCTTGCGATAGTATTTTTTTTTAGCATGAATCTAATGATAGTACTTTTGTTGAATAAATCATTGTATGTATTGAAAAAAAGAATGGTCAAAGTTCTCAAAGTTTGATTGACAAGAAGATCAAGATGACAGATAGATTTGTAAGGAGGTAGTAACAGTTAACAATCTTGTCAGGGATGGGGCCAGCAGCAGTGATGTTTGTGTGTTGGGTATTTCATTGTTTTTTTTACTTATAACTGTGATTGCATATTTGATATGAAGCTTCCTTTACCCATGCTTGAGGTTTGATTTTAGGAACTGTAATTTTCTTATCCAAGCTTTGACTTGTTATTATCATAATTGTATTTGCTGTTGTAAATCTGATGTAACTTATCTCTCTGACAGGTGGAGCATGTCTTAGTTGATCGTCTCACTGAGTTTATGTCTGTGGATCTACAAGATACAAAGGTGAATATTGATTTTGTGTCCATAGTAGAAGTATACCAGTTCTTTCAAGATATCCTTTTCTTTTTGCTTCTTTTTTGAAAATTTGTAATATAGATGGCCAGATAGATTTTCTGAATTTCTACATGGTGTGCTGGTTGAGTTACAATCCTCCCTAACATGAGTACATGAATAAGAATAAAAATAACAAGGTTCAATTTATCCTTGCTGTAATTCTAATGGTAGATAATAATGCTGCTGTTAGATTGACATTTCTATCATCCACGTCCAGGTTGTAGTTTGCTTTCTGTGTGCTTTGTTTATGATCTCCCTTTAAAATGTACGAGGGCTAGTTGAAAAGTTTGTCCCCCGCTTTTTGCTCTTCGCATGAGCAAATCTAATTACTATTGTTGCTATTTAGGAAACTAATACGAATATTTTTCATTGATGATTATGTCTATCGTGTACCCTATTTTCTTCTCTCAATATTCGTCAGCTGGTAAAAAATATTGAAGTGACAATGTGCTGCTTTTCATCTTTGCACCACGGCTTTATATACTGTTTTGCTCCCGCAGGATTCTCGAAGAAGATTTGACAAATCTATATATGCTTATGACCAGGTAAAATTGATTCCCATGAAAATATTCAGGGTTGTCAATCTAGATAGATGTCTTTGTTTGGCTAAGTTACTGTTTCCTTTTGCATGCAAACACGGTAAGGCACGTGAGAAATATGCCTCACTGAAGAAGAGTACACGTGAGGACATTGTTGCTGGAGTTGAAGAGGTACATCCATACATGCCTAAAATTTTCTGTAGCTTTTACCTCATCATATCAGAAATATGGGAGATTTGACCTGCTTTAAATATCTGAGAATGTCATTAATGTTTACAACCAGATAACCTTTTTATCTCATTTCTCATCTAATTTGTCTTCAACTGAAACTGTTGTGCATTGCTCTTATGCTATGCTGTTCTTTTGAGTCCATTTACAGCGTCTGATCTATAACAGAAATTGATTAAATATGTCAGACTCAGACCTGATCAGTGTCGCACGGGCTGATGTGGGCTATAATGCAACATGGACCAAGTTGCATCTAGTATAAATTGACAAATTCAGATGTTGTACCGAAATAATGTCAAGTGTCAACCATTGTAGATGATAATGAAAGCATATCTTTTTAACTTTTTTTGGTTGTATTTATGCTTGCATCATTCACTGTACCATTTTCTCATTTTTCCATTCATGGGCTTCTTTGACACAGTCACAGAATTTCCTCGTTTGCTTTATTTGGGTTTATCCTAGGTTGTTAGAGTATAAAAACCATTCATGGGGCTTCAACCATCAACTTAAGCTTTCGGTTGAGATGGTTACACATGGTATCAGAGCCAGACCGGAGCAAGAGGTCTCAGGTTCGAATCTCAGAACCCCCCATATTCATTTGCGCAAGGTGAAGGGGGCCTTTGCAGCATCCACACTTCAAGCCCAAAGGGCATTCGTGTGAGGGGGCGTGTTAGAGTATAAAAACCATTCCTGGGGCTTCAACCATCAACTTAAGCTTTTGGTTGAGATGGTTCCACATGGTATCAGAGCTGGGCATACTTTTGTGGAAGCAAGTCTTTCCCCCTTTTTTGTGAAAACTGAAAACTAATGCTAGTGACTATTGTGTCTCATATGTCAACCATTGTGAGTTTCTGATAATTTCTTTGTGTTTTTATGCAAATCATTAGGTGCTCCTGGAGCACGTGCTCCAAATTCTGCAATTGTTCACCCATATGTACTAGGGAGTTCACTCTGATTATTATGATTGTGCACTCTGATTCATATGATTGTTCACTCGCAAGTATCTGGAGCACATACTCCGAGTGCATGTAATATATATTGGTGTTTTTCGCTGTCTGTCTCTTACTTTGTTCACACGTCTGTGGCATTGCAATTTTTGGTGGTCCTGCTTGAATTATCATATTTTGTATTTTATGGTCAGAGACGTGTTTATAATTTTTGTAAGAGGAGGAGGGACTACTGGTATCTATCTGTTGTATCAGGCGTCTAGGCCTCATTTGTCTGTACTCTTTTATTGCATTTTGCAACTCATCTATTGTTTATGGTGGTTTCTATTGTTTATTGTTCATCTTTTTTACTTGAAATATCCCTTTCTTCTTTATGGATGTGAATATGTTCATCCTGAAACTTTACAACTATACACTATTTATTTCATATTTTATCCCCTAATATAGTTTGACCAAGGATCCTGTGCTCTATACATACGCAAGAGAATTCCTTTATCAGTGTGTGTCAAATCCCAATTTCCTCAATCTGGGCGACCAATGTAGTGAGTCCGCTGACTGATTGTAATACAATGCCATAGTGCAATGCTTTGCATACGCACTTGGCTTGTAGACCATCTAGATATGTCATTGGTTGATATGTTATTGAATTTCTTAAATATTTCTTGCTTCAGTGTCTTTATATTTATAGGAAGTCAAGAAGATTCTTAGTGGGCTTATTACATGTCTTAACTCTTAACTGTTTCTAGAATTTTCTGTTCAAAATTCGTAAGCAGAGTGATAATTGTTTACAGGAGCTTCACAACACCAAGTCCGCATTTGAGAGAACTCGTCTCAGTCTGGTATGTTGGATAATAATGCATTTAATTCTTTGATCTCGTTTCTCTGTTCTCTTAATATCCGTTTTTGGCTAAATGTGTTCTTCTATTGTCTTTGGGCATCTTCGCCATATATGGCTTAAGGATACCAGGTGAATGCTCTCATGAATGTTGAATCAAAGAAGAAGTATGAGTTTTTAGAATCCTTCAGTGCAATAATGGATGCACACCTAAGATATTTCAAACTGGTAAATATTTCGGCAATTTTTTTTTCCCCATGTCACTCCAGTGACGATCATTTAATTTGTGTATTCCACTATTTCAGGGATATGATTTACTGAGTCAAATGGAGCCCTTGATACATCAGGTATGAACTTCAAGCTTCTCTTTTCTGAAACACATATATTGGAAATAAAGAAATTGGCTTTTGGATGTCTACTAGATTCTTTTGGTGGACAAAATGATCTACTGTTTCGATCCTTCTTTTTTGAATTTTGTCGGTCTTCCTAAAATAATAGCTTGATTCATTTCCAAACCTTGCCATGGGGAACGCATACCAACAACTGATTCCCCAGTTTTTGTGGCTTTTTTTTGTGTGTGTGTATTGTTTGGGGGGGGGGGGGGGGGGGGGAGGTTGGATCATTCTGAATGTCAGACAATGTGTAGGTGCTGAAGTTAATTTCAGTTTTTGGTGATGACTTAGTATCTGATCTGTCACAGTTCACCCCTTTCTTTGCCTGAACAAGCCTATTATTTCTGTGTTGGAATTTTTCAGTCTAGTGACGTAGCAGAAAGACTTAGGCTCGAACTGGAAGGCCTTTGCTCTGCTGGGTAATCTTCTTAGACTCTGTTTAGGCCCATGGTCGGACTTGATCATCTTTTACTTCCAATCAAGGGTCTCTATGCTCCAGCTATTCAGTTGATAGCTCATGGCTACTACGGATGTTTAATATCAATCTAATAGCTGGTTAATGAGACAATGACATGATAAAAGCAGAAACCAAGCAACTGCTGAGTCACTAGTCCAGTACATTTTGGTGTTCTGTCATTCTTAAAATCCAACCCACAAACAAGCCCACAACTTATTTCTGTCTTCCTCGAACAAATCTCTAGCATTGCTATGATTTTCAGATTTGTTTTTTCTTTGGGGACAAGGGGCTGTGCTTTTGTCTGACTACCTTTACTTAGAAGAGTTTGCAAAGGTTATTGAGGAGATCACCCAAGCCTTGTCCCCTTTCCTATCAGAATATGCGAACACAGTTTTTTTTTAAGCAACTTTTTTGGATACAAATTGTTAGGTCAGACCATCTCACCTAAGAATTATGGTGATAAATAGTTCGATACTCATCGAAGGGTGACTGTTTCAAAGCTTTGCTATGATTAGTACGTGATATTAAAGTGACTTATTCATACAAAGGTGGCTAATAGTTTATCAAGTTGTGACTCTTATTGCAGTTATCTTAAATGAATTAGTGCTCACCCTCATATTTATCAAAATGTCAACATAAAAGTGAAGGTGAGGCTAGAGGTTGGCAATGTGCTTGGGGATTTTTAAGGCTAAAAATGGGCTGGCTCATGGGCAACTAGCGTTAGCATGATATTAAAATGGAGTGTATTTGTGCTAATAGCATGGTTATGCTAATTGATAAGTATTGTCCATATGAATAAACTTTTTTTTTTTTTTTGGAAATAACAGTGAGAAATTTCCATTACAAAACAAAAGTGTTTACAAAACAAGGGAAAAATATTCACTCACTATTACACTAAGCAGCACCTTAATAACTCAAAGCAACAAAAATACATCAAAACAGATTCAACAGAATCGAAGTTTCACATCTTGTGCTATAATCACAGCCAAAACCTTGCAATTCCTCTCCACATTCTGGTAGATCCGGATATTTCGTTCATGCCAAGAATGATATATCAAAGCTGAAATGATCAAAGCATGATGATCATGATCTTTCCTTCCATAACCATCAATCTGGAATTCTCCATTCGCGAGTCCATATGAATAATTAGTAACATATTTAATTAAATTTGGCATTTAAGTTGTGAAAATGACTTTTTGGAAGAGTTTGGGATCAGCAAGGTCCAACCTGTTTAACAACTTGTCATATGCGTAAATGGGACGACCCATTATAGATCTAAGAGTCTAAGACCATTATTGGCCCTTTTCAAATGGGCCAGCCCGCTTAACCGAATGGAATCACATTACATCAGGTCGTTTGCGAATTCTGTTTGGTGAATAGTTTGTGTGACCATAATTTGGAGCCAAAGAACAGTAACTTTCAAAACTTTGTGGAAGGTGGACCCTATACTTGATCTTGAAGTACCTATGCATGTTATGTCCCAGAAACTCTCTTGGTTTTGCCTTTGTGATGTATAATTGATGCAAGGCTAGGGTTAGATCAATTACACATCAAGGGAGACGTGCAACCAATCTAGGGTTAGGGTAAGGTTCACGCAAAACCTAGGGTTGTTGTAGGGATAGCTGAATAAAGATAGATGTTTTGGATAGTTCAAGGAGAATTGAATTTGATACAGAGACACCACAAGTTGAATCCCTAGGGCTTCTTGCTCTTCTACTTAGTTACAGAAACACCTTCTAAGTATAGGAACAAGTTCTACCTCACCACTTGAATAGCCAATTCAAGATACAATAGTAGAAAAGGAAAGAGGGTTATAGAAAACTCTCAGGATAAGCAAAAACTCGTTTGTATTCATTGCATAAAATCGTGTGTTCAAACGTTACAAGCCTCCCCTATTTATACTAGAATAAAACCTAATCCTTCTTGGACTACTAAGATTGGCGCCTAAGCAACCTAAGGATGAATCCTTCTAGGATTCCCTTTGGCTTTCCTAATCCTGATGGGATTAGACAAAATTGGCGTCCAAGACTAGGATTGAATCCTACTAGGATTCTCCCCTTCTAGACTCTTCTAAACTCTTCTAACTTGACGCCTAAGCTACTAGACAATACTTGGCATTATGCCTTCGAACAAATTTAGCTACTAATAAAGAAAAATACTATAACAAACTTAGCTACTAATAAGGAAAAATACAAATACTCCTAATCCTACTAGGATGGTCGTCTCTTGCACGTGAATTTGGGCTTCCTTTAGCTAGCTTGGACGTCATCTTGAGATACGGAGCAAAGTACACGTGTTGGCCGTTGGGCCTCCTTAATGGATCCTTCTTCTAGAGCCTTTTCCACTTCCATGTGTATGAATTGGACCTCCTTTGGTGGATTGGGCGAGTTGAGCTGATCTCCATCATTCTCCATGAACCTTGGGTCTCTAAATGTGAGACCAAGCCAAGGCGAATCTCCATCACTTTGGAGGTGTCTTGATCACAAAGTCATTGTCTTTGTTTCTGTCTTGGCTCATATCACAAATTCTTTCCTTCCACTGGCCGCGTTTGAAGTTTTATTTTTCCCTTCTCATGAACTGTTTGCATTTTGCTGACTTTGTCTGTGTATTGTCAATGACGATTATGATGACTTGAAGGTTGATGACTTTAATATCCGTATGCATTCATAGGGCGCTCCGTTTCTTTTCTCTGCTTTGTGAAGGATGGACGTAAATGTTTTCTGCAAATTATTGTATGCTCCTGGAGCATCTGCTCCAGGAGATGACATGGCAGCCATGTCAGAATTTTTTTAAAAAAAATAAATCAGTAACTACTTGTCGGTTACCAGCGTCAGTTAAACTGAATTGTTCAGTGAAGATAACATCATTGTTCACCATACGATATTCACTAAATTGAGTTGAATTGTTCACTCACTTCAACTGTATTGTTCATTTACTTCAACTGCGTTGTTCATTTACTTCAACTATATTGTTTACTGAACTTGTTCCACATAGTTTACTCTAAGAAAAATTTAGATTGTTCATCATAACTTGTTTGCTCACTTGAAAGATTAAGATCGTTTACTCATCAAATCAATTTATAATATATAATCTTCTTATGTGACAAAATTTCTATCATTAGAACTTATCGAATAACATGTACTTGAACTTGCAGGAGTGAATGGCTAAATAATGAATTAGTAAATAATGACATCGTGAACAATGAAAATATTTTCGATGAACAACCACTAGTTACATGATGAACAATTGTAACATATTTAGTGAACAATCTCAACATTTCTAGTGAACAATCTCGATATACAGGGTGAACAATATCAACATATGTAGTGAACTATCCTATCTGGTTATGAGTGAACAAAGACTCTTTTATGAATGAACAATGTCATATGCCACATAAGATCCGGAGCACATGCTCCAGGAGCATATAATACATACTGAATGTTTTCCAATTATAAATTTCGTTTGCGGTATAGGTTTTGACATATGCGCAACAGTCCAAGGAGGTTGCCAATGCTGAGCAAGACAAACTTGCAAGAAGAATTCAGGAGTACAGGACTGGAGTGGAAATGGACAATTTACGTGCTGCGAGTAATACAGAGGCCTCAACTAGCATTGATAAGACTCGGCCTGTTGGCATGGGTTCATCTTCCAAAGATGCTGAGGCTATTTTGCTGTCCACACCAAATGGCGCGGTCAGTGATATTTTTTATTTTAACTTTTAGATTTAGCGCTTCTAGGCCCGGGGCAGAGGGTGAAAGAAAACTGCTTCTATGCCTCTCTTCTTTCAAGCTTTTGTCTGTGGTCAAACCCAATAATAATTCTTACTTTAATAGGACTTGCTGATGTTGGATGTATTTCTTTGTATTTGCTGCAGGTCTTAACCATCAAGAAAGGGTACCTCCTTAAACGGTCTGCAAGTTTAAGAGCAGATTGGAAGAGGCGGTTTTTTGTGCTAGACAGTCGGGGGACATTATACTATTACAGGAGCAATGGCTCAAAATCAGCAGTAATTGATTAACATTTTCTTAATTTTGTTACCTTTCCTCCCCCCCCTCCCCCACTTCCTTCTGCAAAGGCTATGTTTGTGTCGCTAGTGGATCATGTCAACTAAGGTTCTGCAGATTCTGGGGTTTCGCTGCTATGTAATCATTGAGTCAAGCTTAATGTGATCCAACTTCCAACTTCCAACTTCCAACTTCTAACTTCCAACTTCCCCGTTTTCCTTGTTGATGTTTACCCCACTTTTCTGGTCGCACTTGGCACATTCTTTTTATTTTGTGAAGGGTAAGCAGGGCATCTCATTAGGCCATATCTCTGGGTCATCGCCAGCAAGATCCACAAGCTCCACAGGCAGGGTGAGGGATAAGTACCGAAGTGTCCATGACAAGCATGGTCCATCAACCTCACAATGTCTACACTTGCAAATTTTATTTGTTTCCACCAAGACTTGAATTGGGTGGGGAACTTGGAAGATAGGGGTGGCTAGCTAGGCTACCAACTCTTTGGAGGCACTGATGACTTGAATTTGGCACATGGACCACGCTGAAGGAGTTGAAAAGAAAATCCATCAAATTAGAAAATTTACACAAAATGTGCTCAATGTGAAGTTTGCCTGCATAAGCTGGATTTTGAAAAATCATCTAAGCCCCAAATGCTATTTGCAGTAACATGGTAATGCAATTTGAGTAGCATTTCAGAGTTTGTTGCTTGTGTTTATGTGTATCCTGTTGTGATTTCTAAGCCCTGCACATCATGCTATATTACAGTTGAAGGTTGTTCACCATCCTTTGAAACTCTCCAGGGATCTTACTCAAATCAATCAACTGCGACAGGAGAATATAGTAATGGAGTGTTTGGAAGATTCCGGTCAAAGCATAATAGGGCATCATCATGGAATGGAGAAAACCTAGGCTATTGCACTGTTGATCTTCGAACGTCTACAATAAAACTTGATGCAGAGGACACAGATCTCAGGCTTTGCTTTAGAATAATCTCTCCATCAAAGTCATTAACGTTGCAGGTATTTGATTATTCTGGGCAAAGTTTGAGAAAGGCTTCGGCATAATATTTTCCCATTAGAGATGATGACATGCTTACTATTTTGATGATGCCATGCCTTCAATCTACTTTATCAAAGAATGCATATGATTACAAATATCATCAGTGATTGAAAAGATGCTCTATCTGTTTTACTTTGTCGCTCCATCTCCTGTTTTAGTATGAATAGTTAAGGCCAGAAATATGGGTTATATAGCCGATTATCAGGCAATTGAATCTTAAGCAGTGGCGGATCTAGGATTCAAAGTCAGTGGAGTCAACAATAATTTACTAAAGAAATTAAAGTTTAATAGTATTAGGTATATACTACCTTCGTCTGTAGATGCGTATCAAATTTTCTAACTACCTTGTCACTTTTTATTTGTCAATTTTACAATTTCAATAATTAAAATACTCATATTACCCTTAATTAGTAAATTTGACATTTAATAATTCAAGTAGCTAGCAAGTATTCAAAATCCCAAAAATTCACAATCTCCAAAATTACATTGAAAAAATAGCAAGCTAAGCATCCAATTAGCAATTTAAATTTGATTATAAACCAAAAATAGAATTATTAAACAATTGCATTCAGCATGTCTCGAACACACAATCTGCTAGCTGCAAGGAATGCATAAGTGTGGTAACCACTCAGCTGTCGTTTGCTTATTGATTTTGATAGGATTGGAACTTATTTTACCTGAATTAAGAAGTAAAGCAGTTAAAGGAGAAAATCAAACATTTTCTTCTAGCAAGATTCAAACTCGTGCCTTGTCACAAGGAAATCCACTCGCGAACCACTAGACTGCGCTTCCGTTTATGTGTCATAGCATGCAGATTACAATATATACTGTATGTATATTTTTTTTTTCAAAAGCAATTTTTCCCCAAAAATTCCAGTGGAGTCACTTGACTCCACTTAACATGAGCTGGATCCGCCCCTGATCTTAAGTCATTTGACAACTTGGGGATGTTTATGGATTTTTGTTTGACTCAAACCTAAAGTGGCACATTTGACTTCTGTTTGTGGGACTATACTGGGGATGATTGTTATAGTTGTTTTTTTTTTTGGGGGGCTCCCTTCTTCTTCTTCTTCTTTTTCAAACCTGAAGTGGCACATTAGTGGTATGTTCTTTCAAGTGCCTGTAACTTTGTGATCACATAGATTTGCCTGTGGTTTTTGCAGGCTGAAACTGAGGCTGATAGAATGGAGTGGGTCAACAAAATTACTAGAGTTATCACTTCGTTGTTGAATTCTCATTTGTTGGATCAGGTTTTCTGACTCTTTTAACTGCTGACAGCTTGTAGTATTGATAGTTTGATAGATATGTTTTATTAATGGTGGCCTGATGACTTTCAACAGCCAAGTATTCCATTGGATGAGAAGCCTAACAGAAGTTCTGGAAGTGAATCTATGTCCAATATTCAGTCATTGCTTGGTCGAAGCTCAAGCAGTGAGATGCAAAATCAAACAGAATGTGTATCTAGCCTCCTTAGAGAAATTCCAGGGAATGATCGGTGTGTTGAATGCTGTGCTCCTGAGCCTGATTGGGCCTCTCTGAATCTAGGGATTTTGATGTGCATTGAGTGCTCTGGTGCCCATCGCAACCTCGGTGTTCATATATCCAAGGTGTGTTCTATTTGTGCTAGTCATCTACAATTGCTCTTGTTCCTTGCCACTTAAGGTAAAAAGGCCTTCACAAAGTAGATTTTACTATGTTTAGCTATTTCTTTACGGAAAAAAGCTTTTAGATTGTGCATGATTCATCACCCAGCTTGAGGACTTTTATACCTTGCCTTCCTCTTATACATGGATGAATTGACGTCGTTTGTGCTCTTTCAACAAGTCTATTTATGATGACCTTAGCTACATTTTTATTATGAACTGGTCTCATGATTTTGTAGACATAAGGCTTGGTTTGGTACTTGGAGAATGAGATTGATTTTTTTCCCCCCTCTCCTTACTAATCTACTGTCAAAAATCTCTTCTTCTCTACCAATCCCTCACTTCATTTAGTCATCACCTCCCATTTAGCATTCAAATTTTCCTCCTACTTTCTTCACAAGTTTGGAAGGAAAATACTTCGACAAAACCGATCAAATTGTCCATGATATTTTCCATCTAATTCTCGTTGTGCCAATCTTTTTACAGTAAAATGAAACAAGTCATTTTTCAAATCTTTTCTTTCCATCTCATTTTCCAAGAACCAAATTGAGCCTAAGACTTACTGATGTCTCGAAATTTAGATGCCATGTCTTCTCAATCCTGTATTTGGCAAGGCTTAACTTTTGAGCATAAACAAATGTCTGGGCCCAATGGGACTGCCATAGTTAACTGCATTTCTTTTGAAGACCCTTGCAATTTGTGGTGGTCTATGCAAGGTTGTTGTTGTTGGTTTTTTTTTTTTTTTTTTTTTTTTTTGGTTTCCGGGCGGCGGGGTCCCTGGGAAATCTTTTATTTTTTTATTTTTTAAAGAGGAAACAGCTACAGCGATTTTACTATCTAATGTATTTTGTGTTTGCTTCTAGCCCATGGTGATACCATTTGTTTGCCGCATCCCCCCCCCCTCCCCATTGGCGGATGTAGACATGTTGATAGGGGTGTTCCTTATATTGCTTGGACTTTGGTTGTATGGTGGTACCTGTGTGAAACTTGTGTTCGACTCACCACTTTTCAAATTTGATGAGTTTTTGGTTGGATATGGAGTGTCTCTGACACAATACTTCTTCTAACAAAAAATTGACGAGTTTGTCTCAGTCGGCTTGACACCTTTATCAGGACAAGTCAACAATGTGTTTCTCAACAATACCAAATGTATAGGCACACATAGCCTAAATAAAAATTTTGGTTTGGAATATCTATATGTTTGTCCTAACTACAAAGTAACAGCACATGAAAAAGACTTTCATCTTGAAGCTCACCAGCACGTGCCTTGGTGATTCTCAGGATACTATTGTTATATGAACACAATTTATTCACAATTTTGAAATCATATGATTCCATCACTTCAATGCCTTAATAACAAACCAAAAAAACACAATTAGCACATGACTATTGTCATATTTCCAAATCACAAGTTAATACACCATAGTTTCAAATAACAATAATCAATGTTAAGTTGTCATAAAATAAATTAAAAGTTATAGAATTTAGAATTCATACCTTGAAGTCTTGAATGGACGTCTAAACGGTTGAATAAGATTGTGTGCATGAATAATTGTGCCACACAACATTTATTTTTGGTCTAAATTGCCTCCCCAACTTTTTTAGTAATTGCCACTTAAACTTCTTAAATTGATCAAATTTGTCACGATAACCCCTTATTATGGATGGAAGGAGAATGTGTGACCTATTATTAATTGTGGCATAGTGTGTGATTGGAGCAACATGTTACTTTTATTGAGCATTGATTTCTCTTTTTTTTTTCCATCCAATTACTTAGTCCACTGCTCTTTTTCTTCATCTCTTCTTGTTGTGCACAAGTTATTCACGCTCTCGCCAATTGACCCAAGCTTTTAAGGGTTATATTTGCTCGAAATCACCAGCTGGGAAGAAATCCCTAACTCAATTTTGGGGTTTCCAACTACACTGTAGGTGAAATTTGGCAATGAATTCTTAGGATCCTCGAGGAAGTTGAAAGAGAAGAAGAAAGAGGATAAATAAAAAGAAGGGGAAGTGGCTGGGTAGTGTTTGCATTGAGGGCTCTCAGTTTATCTGTGTTTCCTAGAAAAACGTAAACATAAATATAAAAAATACTTACAATAGCCGGTTCGTGTGGCATTTTAAAATAATTTAATACGTTGAGTGACAATTTTAATCAGTTTATAAAAAGTTGTGTGGCAATTTTGACTAAAACAAAGTTAGGGTGACAAATTTGACAAAAAATAAAAGTTGGGTGGCACAACCAGCCGGGCACATGTATAAGATTTGAATCAGGCAACAAGGGAGCCAGTGAGTGACGGATGTTTGCCGTGGTTGAATGACAAATCGAAGAGAGTTGGCAGTGGGATCTGGCTAGTGGATGTAGTCACAGAAACAGAGGAGATTGAGTGAAGGATTGCTTGTGGTCAAGCCCCGTGGGTGATTTTGAGGAGGTGCTGGTGGTGACTTGAAGGATGGCTGGATATGAAACCGGTGGAGCAGTATTAGGCTGTGGTTGGGATGGTGTGTTCTCATTGACATAGGTGGAGGGAGGTTCTAAAATTGTATTTAGAATGACTAGAAAAGTGGAAACAAGACCAGATATAATTTGATCGTTATGTGCAAATCCAAAATCTTTGTAGATAAAACCAAAGTTGTCTTTAGCAAAAAAGTATCGAAAGTTGTCTTTAGCAAAAAAAGTAAGAGGAAGAGAGAGGGGCATAAACTGATAGATCGGGTGTTCTATAAAATAAAAAACAGAATGTGGCAGCAGGAGCCTAATGCCGTCAATGTTTGGGCGGTAGCCCGGTTCAATTTTGGACACCCTTCGAAGATTTTGGGCCTATTTTTTGGATGTCCCCAATTTTAAGTGTTTGGCCCCATTTGTTTCATCTTAACAGAATTTTTTGGGCTAGAGCACACCCCAGCACCCCAGCCTATATCACATAAATCTGCCTTTGCTCCCCCCGCCTGCAGGACGGAAGTGGTTCAAGTTACACTTATTCATGCTACTCTCTCTCTCTCTCTCTCTCTCTCTCTCTCTCTCTCTCTGTGTGTGTGTGTCCGCGCCCGTGTGTGTGTGTGTGTGTGTGTATTGTAGTATCAAAGAATGACACTTTTATCGTGTCACGTTTCATTGGGAGGGAGACTTCTTTTTCCCCAGGAAAAAACCTTGTAGGGAGCAGTGGACAGTGGTAATAGTATGGTCGGGTGAAATTGCAACACTTGACACTTGATGTGTAGCTCAACGATATATGTTTCTCAGATGCATCTGGACTAAGTGATAAACTTTCGGTGTGTGCAACCTCAAATATATGAAAAGATTTAATTTTCCACCTGTTGTGTCTATTGTAGGTTCGATCTATAACTTTGGATGTCAAGGTTTGGGAACCGGTAGTCTTAGAATTATTTCAGGCGCTTGGTAATGCTTATTGCAACTCTGTCTGGGAGGAACTGCTTTCACTTGATCATGACAGGTAAACCACCATTACCTTTTGACATTGGTTTGTGCTCTTTTTCAAATTCAAGGAAATGAGCATTGTTTAAAAGTCGTGAAGGCTCTTGCTTCCTGAACAATGTTATTAACACTTAAAGCAAATGATAATATGTTAACATTGGAAAATATCTTCTAGCAATGAACATTGTGTGTGCTGTCAATGTACATACGTTCTGATGCTTATCTTCTGCAAACTTTTCAAAATACAGAATAGATGAATCTGAAAGTTCTGCAACAAGTGCCTTGAAACCTTCTTCATGTGATTCATTCAGTAAGAAAGAGAAATATATCCAGATGAAGGTGATATTTCTATATCCTAGGAATGTTTAATATGAAACCATCCATTATCAGCTTTCCTTGTATAGCCTTGATGCTAACATGTAATGCTGAGTCATGTCTTGTTTGCTTGTTTTCAGTACACAGAGAAGTTGTTAATTAGCCAAAAAGCAATTGAAGGAGGTCATTCTTCACGTGCCAAGGCCTTGTGGGAAGCAGTCAGAACTAGTAATTTGCGAGAAGCATATCGTGTGATTGCGGTGTCCGATGGCAGCATTTTGAACACCACATACGACGAGGTACATGGTGCCGATGCATCCAAGTTGGAAGAAAGCTTTGGGAAAGATGGTCACAAATTAGATCCAGCTACATGTCCAATGTTGAAGGGCGGTGAACCAGAAAATTGCCTACGAGGTTGTTCATTGCTGCATTTGGCATGTCATGTCGGCAACACTGTGATGATTGAACTCTTGCTGCAATCTGGTGCTGATGTGAACATGCGTGATTTTCACGGAAGGACTCCTTTGCACCATTGCATTGCTGGAAAGCAGGATCAGTTGGCAAAGTATCTACTCAGAAGGTAAATGCACCAGAGCAAGTTTCTCCCTGCGGGTGTTACAGTGGCCTCTTGCACATTATTTTCACTGTGTACATGCTTGTGTGAAACATATTCCTGTTTTCTGTTGTTCTACTTTTATCACATGTTGATTGTATTGATGGTTCAGTATAAGATTCCTGCCACAATGTCGAGTGTTATATTCATTTAAGCGACAGCACCCCCCTGCCCCGTGTTACAGTGGCCTTTTGCACATTATTTTCGCTGTGTGTGAAAAACATATTCCTGTTTTCTGGAGGGAAACTCCTCTATAACTATGAAGGTTTCTGTATTGTAGTTCTACTTTTAACACATATTTGTTGTTTTGATGGTTCAGAGGTGCAAGAACATTGATTAAAGATTGGGGAGGACTTACTGCCTTGGAGAGGGCTATGGAATTGGGATCAATTACAGATGAGGAGCTCTTCATTTTGCTTGCTGAGAATGAATGAACTTGTGAATTTCATCACCAAGCCATTGCTACATTTGTCACAGTTGTAATTTTAGTATCGAATTGGAAGATGCAAAACGAAAACGTGTAAATTGTTGTACTCCCTAATGTATGGCCCATATGCATATTTAAATGGAAATAGTCTCTCTACTTGTTATACAGAGATGTGTTTTGTTGGTCATATTTGAGCTGTAATACATGCGACATGTCTTTAAAGAATTGACTTTAATTTGGATACTTTATTCTTGCAATCCTTGAACCATATTTTCAAACAAAAAAGCTGAAATGAAGAAATTTTTTAAGGAAATTGCTATATAAGTAGGACTGGGAATTAGGAGGTATGAGTGGGGAATGTTATATCCATGATTTAGCCATAGGTATGGGCATGGTAAATGTAGAAATTTCATCAGACTTGTCCAAATTTTTTCTCATTTCGATCTCCAAATATTGATTCTAAATATAACACTTTTACTGCTACTCATGTTGCACAATGCTCGTTCTGGCTTGCACAGTAATAATCCTGTAGCTTAGTTTGAAATTCCATTGAGGAACATATTGGTTGTAGACACCAAAATAATACTCAATGAGCGACATGAGGATTTTGGACATGTTGGATTCCACGAGGATTTTGTGTGATATAGGTCCCTCGTGGGTTTTCATCAAGAGAGTACTGGGGTCAAATGGGTCCTCGCAAGTTTATTGGTCAAGGGGGTCTTTGGGGATGCAGATTACCGGTCAAGTCGAAGTCAACGGTCATGGTCAACTTTTGGTCAAAGTCAACTGGTCAAAGTAAACTCTAGGTCAAAGTCAATTCAAGAATCCTCGCGGATTTTGAGCGAGCCCAAGATAGAAATCCTCGCGGATTTCATGAGGGCGCAACATAGAAATGCAAATTTCCAGCTGATAAGGCAAAAATCCTCGCGGAATTTTCAGGAAATGGGGGGCAATCCTCGTGGATTTTTCACAGAATCTTGGCGGATCCAGTCTGCTAGCTCAGGAGAAATCCTGGCAGATTCAGTTTGCCAGCCCAGACAGATCCTGGCGGATCATATGTGTAACGTCCCGGCCCCCTCCCGGGCCGCGGACATTACCAATAACTGCTTCAAGGATCGCTGACTGGCCCCAGAAATCACCACGAGTCTTTCCAGCGTGCTTCGTACTCGCTCACACGCTGCCTGGGAAAACTTCCCAGGAGGTCACCCATCCCTTGACTACTCCCAGCCAAGCGCTTAACTGAGGAGTTCCCAACGAATGAGCTACCATAAAAGAAGGTGCACCTTGGTAATATAAGTAGTCATTTCAATCATTTTAAGTCACACTTTAACCACATACCCGGGGTGTTACAATCACCCCCACTTAAGCGCACAACGTGCCTCGTTGTGCAACAATCAAATCCAGAATCTTTGCCGCTTAGGTGATCGCCATGGCTCTCCGTCCCACGGCATACCACGGTCGCGGGTCGGCTCTGATACCATTCTGTAACGCCCCGGAAATTCAATTATAAAAAGTCACAGTCAAACTAACGTTAACAGACAAAACTTAGCGGAAGACTTCAAATTTAGTTTGGGCGTCACTGCCGTATCCCCGAAGGAATACAAGGCGAGAAAGGAAAACACAACTGTCTGCTAACGGTAACTACTAACAACTCAAAACAAAACTTTAAGATTTCATAACGAAAACAATATAAAAAGATTCAAGGACTTCTAGACTCGTCGTCCTCACTTCTAATTCCCGTCCCCAGCATTTAGATCTTCACCTGAAAACAAAACATTTCAAAAATGAGGGGGAAATCTCAATAATGTCTACCCCTAACGTTTAAAACAGTTTAAGTTCATTTCAATTCATTTTGGGGAGAGGGATCGAAACAAACGTTTTACAAACCTTTAATCCCATACTGTTTCCTCAACCCATCCAATCCATATTTTAATTTGCGGGCGGGATACCAAATCCCTTAAAGTAACATCGCCTACCAAAGGCATCAAGAACATCGCCTACCAAAGGCATCAAGAACATCGCCTACCAAAGGCATAAATAATATCGCCCACCAAAGGCATCAAAACATCGCCTACCAAAGGCATCAAGAACATCACCCACCAAAGGCATAAATAATATCGCCTACCAAAGGCATCAAAATACTATCCTATATCAGGGAAGGAAGCCCTGATCTCCTGGTCCATAACCCTGCAGGTTGTTACACACTGCTGTGAGTTATCCCCTAAAACCCGCTTAACGTTTCCACTTGAATTATTTATACAATTTTCAAACTCAACTCACGACTCTCAAGTCAAACCATCCCAAGTTATCAAAACCATTAACAAAACTTCGAATAAAAGACCATCCAATTTCTCAACTCAAATAAACCAAGATCACAATCGAATTCAAAAGATTATCAAAACATATGGTCATATTTCAACAAAAGTCCCCTTTCGGGGTGCAATTTTCAAAATAGATTATAAAACATCAAAACACATTTAAAGAGCATCCCGATGGGGATTAGAGCATAGACAATTACCTAGTTAGCTTCACTTCACAGCAAAAACGAACACACTTGAGCTCACTAACGACGCGAGTTAGCTTGGGCCTAAAATAGAAGTAATTATTCTAATCAAAACGCGCCCTTCGAAGTTAGTATTAACTACCATCTACCTAACCCTCCCCTAGGAACACTATAGGTTCCCATCGATCATGAATTTACACTTTAAATCATCTAAAACATTCCAAGTAATCACATAACCAGATCAAAACATCACTTTCACATAACAACATTTTTATTAATAAAAAGCATCAACAAAACAGATCACAGCATCCACATAAAAGGGTCAAAACCTGACTTCCCGACATCCTATGAGTCTGGTCTTGGACTTTTCGGAAACCTCGGGATGTCTACTAAAACTTTCATGTTGAACTCGAGACCAAAAACACCTCCTATGGTCCTAAAAAACGGTCATTAGTCCAAACTGTCAAAATCTGACCTAGGTCTGGTAATCGGGGTATAAGTCGACCTATACAACTCCAAAGTCCGATCCGCGAAATTCCTATGAAACCTAACATCTAAGGAACCTCCAGTCCAAAGGGTTTGATTTAAGGACGGCTATAACTCTCATGGTGATCCGTTCTTTAGACCCTATCAATACTGTCTCGTTCCTGGTTTCCATATAATTGGTAATTTCGGTTCTAACTTTCACCATTCGATCCCGGGATCCCAATTTAGGCCTAAAACAGTGGCTAAGGTTAACGTTTCTACCCTAATCCGACCAAGGCCTAAAAGTTACCACTTATAACCAACAATTTAAACATTTCTAAGTAAAGAACTTAATAATAATGTAATAATAATATAAACACATAAGAGTCACATAATAGTAACATAAGTACGTAATATTTGAAACTCTAATATACATAATACCTTATTAAAATAAATTAAAACAGTAAGAAAGATTTAAAAAAAAAAACTAATAAAGATCTCAACAGAATTTTCAAACAAAATTAATTACACATAAACTCCACTACAATCATGATTACCTTAAAGAAAACAAAAGAATATTGTTTTCTATTCACTAACACATATTCATGATTATTAAAACCAATGTCAATCGTGATAATCAAGAACCAGAAGTAATTTACACAATTACTATCATCAAGAATCAGTTCATGTACGTGCACAGCCATGTATAAGAATAATATTTGAAACTCTAATATACATAATACCTTATTAGAGTAAGCCAAACAGGGTTACGCTAGAGGCGCTGGTTGACGATTAGGGCAGACGAGACGGCGACTGGGCGGCTCTGGGGGTTGTCGACGTTGGTGGTGGCGCCTGGGATGGGTCGGAGGCAGCAACGATAGTGACGATGGTCGGCCCCGACAACATAACCGAAACATAGTAGCAGCACAACAAGGCAGCAGTGTCGCGACTCCGGCGGCTGGGCGTTTGTCTTTGACGGCAGCGGGGGTTGTGTGACGACCTCTAGGGTTCACGCCGGCGGCCGGGCACAGTGGTGACGGCGAGAGGCGGTAGAAAGAGAGAGAGAGAGATAAAGAGAGAAACAGAGGCGGACCGAAGCAGAGGGAGTTGTGTGCGTGAGTTATGTTTAGAGGGGGGTTTAGGTTAGCCGCTTAATTATCTACTTAGTCTCACACTAACACTAACAATAACCCTAATCTAACTCTAATCTAACAGAAACGAAAATCCTAACTCTTACCCAACTCTAACCCTGCTAAGATCTCTACTATAATTTACTAACAACCAACAATGATAGATCCTACTAATGACATTACTACTTCTAATAATACCAACACTACTAACAAATAATTGGAATACTAATGATAATAATATTAAAAGTCACGTAATAGTAATACTAATCATATAACAATAGTAATCACGTAGTAAAACTAATATTGAAAAATAATAATAATAATAATAATAATAATAATAATAATAACATAGTAATAATAACAGTCATATAATAATACCCACGTAATAATAATACTGATAATAACCACAACTAATAATCATAGTAGCACGTAAATAACAATATTCACGTCACAACAATTATAATAATACTAATAAGGATATTACTACTAATACTAATAATATAAATAATAATGATAATAACACGTGACATTACCAAAATACCTTTGTTAGTCCCTCAACGATCCTACGAGCTCAAGTGTCAGCATAAATAAACACAAACGAACCTTTAACAATTAACGGAATCAAACATAATTTACTAATGACGTCACGGTCAACACCTTTGGATTTTTCGGGGTTTTACAATATGCCTAGCCCAGAAAAACAGACCTTGGTGGATCCAATTTTCCAGTCCAGGAAATCAAATCCTGGCGGATCCTAGTTTTGGCCCTGGGAGAAAATTTACGCGGTACAATTTCTCAGTCTACTGACAGTTTTTATTTGGTAAAAGAACCGTCCTTCCCACTCTCACCACTAACGTAAGTCCTCGCAGATTTCCTGTGAGGTGAAGGGGGATGTGCAACTACAGGTAACTCCCAGTTAACAGGCTTATAAAAGCGAACCTCAGTGAGAAGTTTCGGGGGGGGGGGGGGGAGGAGGGGGTTTGGAGTCGGGTATAGGTTCATCAAAGGCACTCACAAAAAATACTTTGCTAGTACTAGGATCCTCGCGGATTTCATAAGCAAGGATCCTCGCGGATCCAAATCTTGCGGCGCCTCGCAGATTTATTTTGGTTTCCAGGGACTTAGGTCCTCGCGAATTTGTTGACTTGCGCAGCCGGTTCGGGTCTGTTCAGTGGGCTCACTCGAGGCACTCTGCGGGTCACCCGGTGGACTGCCTTAGGTCTGATAGTAGGCTGAAATCCTCGCGGATTTGGTGTCTCCTAGAGTCCAGGTCCTCGCAGATTTGCAATTTTCGGGTTTTATAAACGCTGAAATCCTTGCAGATTTGTTGGTTTCCAGGGTCTCGTGTCCTCGCAGATTTTGCTAATTAATCCTTTGTTTTCTTTTACTCCTATGTAACAATGTAATCATTAGTCCTCGCCCGCTGTAACTTTTTTTTAAATTTTTTTTATGTACTTGAATTGTTAAATTTACGTGCTTTGCATGCATTAATTTACAAAATTTTTGTGACAACTTTGTTTCTTTAGTTTTTTTTCTTTTTCCTAAACTAAACACGACGGAGTAAAGGCCATTTTACGGGCGGTGTAGAAGCAACCCTCCTACATTGGTACCTTTACCCCCAAGCCCGTTTATTGGTTCGAAGATCGAGGAGTTCTAACTTTGTTTTGTCAATTTTTTACAAATTAACTGGCGACTCCATTTTTTTATATTATTTCGCGCATGTTAAGATATTTTGATTTTATTTGAATTAATTTCCTGACTTTTTCTTTTTTTTTGGGGGGGGGGGTGAGCAGATGACTTACGTAGCCGTCTCGGGTACGCTCACTGTCCGGAAATCCTCGCGAATTTCTGTCCGATGGGCTCACTCGTGGTACTTCGTGAGTCCCCTGATGGGGTGTCTTGGGTCAGACAGAGTGATGGAAATCAGCCCACGCTTGTTCACCTAGGCCCAATCAAGAAGGTCCAATTAAAGGTCCATCATACACATAAGGTCCTTCATCAAAGGACTACAACTCATACAGGGCCAACAGGGCATGTTTGGTTCAACTACATCAAGTGGGCCAACCAAAAGATATACAAGGTTGAACTACGGAGGCCCATTCATATGGTGTGTTTCATATTTCAAGGGGATGTCCAAACATCCTAGAAGATGGGCCAAGACACACGCCAAGCCCAAGAGAAGCAAGGGTACACGTCCAAGTCAAGAATACAAGTCCAATTTTATGATCTTGTGTAACGCCCCGGAAATTCAATTATCGAAAGTCAAAGTCAAACTAACGTTAACAGACAAAATTTAGCGGAAGACTTAAACTCTTATTGGGTGTCACTGCCGTATCCCCGAAGGAACACAAAGCAAGAAGGAAAAACAACGACTGTCTGTCAACGGCAACCAACTAACAACTCATACTTAGAAAATAAACCTCAAACTAACTTCAAGTTCCTCATGAAAGAGAAGCAACATAAATAACGACTTCTAACATGTCGACCTCACTTCTAATTCCCGTCCTCGGCATATAGATCTTCACCTGAAAACAAAACATTTAAAAAATGAGGGGGAAATCTCAATAATGTCTACCCCTAACGTTAAAAACAAGTTAAGTTCATTTCAATTCATTTGAGGGAGAGGGAACAGTCAAAACATTTCACAAACCTTTAACCCTTACAACTGTTTTCCTCAAACCAACCAATTCATATTTTATTATGCGGGCGGGATACCACATCCCTTAGAGTAACATCGCCTACCACAGGCATCAAAAATATATTCGCCTACCACAGGCATCAACATTTCGCCTACCACATGCATCAAAGAGTTCGCCTACCACAGGCATTGAAAGAGTTCGCCTACCACAGGCATCAAAGAAATCAACTATCCTATATCAGGGAAGAAGCCCTGATCTCCTAGTCTATAAGCCGGCAGGATTCCAAATGCTGAACAACGTGTTATGCCCCGAAACCTGCTTATTGTTTCACTTTGAATTATTAATATCTTATGCAAAAACTCAACTCACAACTCTCGAGTCAAACCCAACCCAGGTTATCAAAACGAGTATCAAAACTACTTATAAAATACCATCACAATTTCTCAACTCATAAATCAATAATCACAAAATAAAACGCACAGTTATCCAAAACAGATGATCACATTTCCACAAAAGTCCCCTTTCGGGATGCAATTCTCAAAACAGATTAGAAAACATTAAAACACATTTAAAGAGCATCCAAGTGGGGATTAGAGCATAAACATTACCGGGTTAGCTTCACTTCACAGCAAAAACGAACACACTTGAGCTCACTAACGACGCGAATTAGCTCGGGCCTAAAATAGAATAATTATTCTAATCAAAACACGCCCTTCGAAGTTAGTATTAACTACCTTCTACCTAACCCTCCCCTAGGAACACTATAAGTTCCCATCAATCATGAATTTACACTTTAAATCATCTTAAACATTCCAAGTAATCACATAACCAGATCAAAACATCACTTTCACATAACAACACTTTTATTAATAACAAACATTAACAAAACAGATTACAACATCCACATAAAAAGGGTCGTAACTTGACTTCCCGACATCCTATGGGGCTGGTTTTGGACTTTTCGGAAACCTTGGGATGTCTACTAAAACGTTTAAGTTGAACTCGAGACCCAACACACACTTTAAGGTCCTCAAAAACCGTCATCTTCCCAAACTTTCCAGATCTGACCTAGGTCTGGTAATCGGGGTATAACTCGAATTATAAAATTCCAAAGTCCGGTCCGTAAAATTCCTATTAAAGCTAACATCTAAGGGAAACTCCAGACCAAAGGGTTCGATCAAAAGACAACTACACTAGCCGTGGTGACCCGATCTTTAGACACTAATGAAGTTCTTCCGATCCCGGTTCTTATTTAATTTATAAATTCGGTTCTAACCTTCACCATTCGGTCCTGGGGTTCTAATTTGGGCCTAAAATAGTAGCTAGGGTTAAAAGTCTATAACCTAGCTCAACCCATGGTCCAACTTCATAATTGTAAAGTTAAAACTCACTAGAACCAACTTTAATTAAACTAACTTAATTACACACAACATTAACCATGGTAGCATATCACAACCCAAAGAAACATGTAATTACTTGCTTAATAAAACAAGAATAGAACTTGATAACCAACACCCTAATCATGCATAAAAAAACATAACTTTAATAATCCTAAACATGCTTGACCTATATGAATTATAAAGGATAAATGTAACTACGAATTTCTTAATCAAGAATCAAGAAAGGTCTTAAAGAACATGTGAATAAAATTAAAGAACATATAAATATTTAAGCTACCAATCAAGAATCCTAACAACTAACTTCTTTTTTTACAAGATTCAATCAAGAATATAAATTTGAGTTTGGTACCAAACGTGTAACGCCCTGGAAATTTAAATCTAACATATCGATCAAAGTCAAGTATTAAATTTGCAGCGGAAAGATTTTCAACTTAATAATCAAACTGGGCGTTACTGCCGTACCTCTTTCGAGATACAAGGCAAGCGAAAGGTTCTAACAAAGGTGACTAATTAGTCCACAATCTAAACAAGTCTTAATATTATCTTTACTTAAACAAAACAAAACGACAATTTATTCTTGACTCATCTAACTTCTCTTCCTCACTTCTACGCCCTTTTATATCCCAAGTTACTGGTCCGTACCTGAAAACAAAACATTTCACAAATGAGGGGGGAAACCTCAGCAATACTACTCCTACGCATTTATAAACATTTGCATAAACATTTGAACACATTTTAAAGGGGAGGGGTTGCAATTCGAAATCTTATGTGAAAACAGTGTAATAATTTCCTTCCATCCAATTTTTAATAGCGGGCGGGGTTCCACACTACCCCTCGGAGTCAAAGACTCGCAGAACATGATTCGGAGTCTCCATGACTCGCATAAACAACATAATTCGACTGATCAGCGCACAACTCATTTTCTTTCTTGTCTTTTCTTTTCTTTTCTTTCGGAGTCCCACAGACTCGCAATATATATACCTATTCGACTGATCAGCGCCAAAATTCACATCCATAACACCAAGCATCACCTGATCTCTTGACCCGCTTTTTAACTCGTATCCGTTAGTTAAGTCCGGTTATCAAGATCCAATTCCTTTCATGTCATAAACAACTTTCCACAAAACTTTTAATGAAAACCATCAAACAAGCTCAATCCAAAACAGTACAAAAACCATCATAAATCCAAAACTCAATAACGATAACATTTCAACAAATCAATTTTAACACTTTAATAAGGTCCCTTCGGGGAATGCATATTAATATAAAACGCTTAAGGGCATTCACAGGGAATAGGATATAGTATTACCTGCTACGACACTTCAATCAACAAGCAGATACGGAGCTCTACGATTCAATTCCTCGCTCAGCCTAGTAAAAGGGTCTAAAATCAACACGTGCTCTAACGATTTCTTTAACATCCTAACTACCCTTCCCAAATTATAGGTTATTTCATTTAATCACAAATCACACAATTTCTTTCATAAAACTTAACCAAGAATTTATACACAACCATATTGCATGAATCAAATAATAACTAGATACTTTATTTCATATCTTGCATGGCACTATTCACTATATTTACCAATATGCCACTAGACATGCATTTCACCACACTAGGTTAATCTTATCACATTTAATTAATAACAACACATATTTAGGGTTCTTAAACATATTCCTAGGTCTCAAGAATAACCTTTAAATGATTTTACACTTGATACTTAGAACATGTAGAAACATAAAGCTTTACATCTATGTACCTACTACTTAATCCAAAATTTCGACTAATAGAACTAATACGCTTCTCAAGAGATTTTCTAATAAATAAGGACTCTATAAAGAAATAAACTTAATAACCTTTATATCCCATAATAACCTCGCAAAATAAAAATTATATTTTCAACCACAACTTTACGCCACAATTACTCTTAGTATTTAAGGATCATAAAATACGATAGATATTTGTATTATACTCTTCAAAGGTAACTATATACTAGTACCTTAGTAATATCATAAAAATAACTTTCAACACTAATAATCATAGTAATAAAATCTGGAAATTCAAAATAACTTTTAAAAGAGAGTAACTATATGAACCTTATTATAAGGGCTTAATATTTGATGAAATAGTTTTTGTAAGCTTAATACTTCCACTTTGAAATTTCAAGAATAACTAAGAAGTTCCATAAGGATAAACTTATCCCCATAATAATCGCAATATAACAAGAAGTACTTTAATCAACAAGGTAATATAAAACCCTATTAGTATTACTTAAAACAATGTCAAGATAACACCACACTTAGTGGTAACACTTTTTAAAATATTAATATAAATTAGTAACATTTCACATTAACTACTTTAATAAATATTACTTTGTAACATTTCCTTTTCAAAAAGAATAACCATAAACTTAGTAATATAATAATACTTGTAATATTATACTTTTAAGAAAATACTAGTACTAGTAATATCGTAATAACATTAACTTAATACTATGAGAACATAGGATATAAAATAAACTAAACTTTGTAATAATCACAACATATAATATAGCAATATATTTGATAAACTTGGCATTAACATACTAATAATCATACATGATTAATATTATAACATATAACATCAAGGTTTAATATAACCATTTATATTTAGCCATTTTAACTTGTAAAAACACACTAACCACACCCTAATATTACACATTAACAAACTAACATGTATTTATTTATTATTAACAGTATAAACACAAGCTCACTATACTAATAACACATTAGCAATATTAATACATGATTAAACTAACCCTAACACATAATATCCATATTAATCTATAGAGAGAGAAAGAGAGAGAGGGCACAAACAATGGGTCCAAGCTAGAAGAGGTGGGACCGGGGTGGCTCGGGGCGGCGGCTGGACGTCGGCGTGAACTCCGGCGGGTCCTGGGTGGCGGCGGTGGTCGACGTTGGCGGCAGCGGGGTACGGGTGCAACTAGGGCACGAGGGAAAGGAAAGAAAGGAAGAGGGGGAAGCTCGAGGTGGCGGCTGGGAGGTCCGGCGGTCGGAAGGTGGTCGGGAGGTGGCTGGGGTCACGGTGCCGTGAGGGCGGTGGCCGGAAAAGGTGACGGCTGGGCGGAGCTAGGTGGGGTTGCGTTTGGTCGAGGTGCAACAAGGGAAGAACGGGGGGTCGGATTCCGGCGTTGGTTGGCGGCGGATGGGGCGGCGGTAGTTGGCTCGGTGGTGGCTGGCGGTGGGCAAGCGTCGGGGCAGCAGCAGAGGGGGGTTGAGTGGTGGTGGCTGGCGTGCGTCCTCGTCGAGCAACAGCAGCAGCAGTTGTAGTAGCTTAAGAAGAGGGAGGGGGGAGGAGAGAGAAAGAAGGAAGAGAGAGAGAGAATGCACGGGAAAGAGAGGGGGAGGGCCACGTGGCAGCTGTGGGTTGGAGGAGCAGAGGGTATGCAAAGGTAGTGGGGGAAGAAAATTGTTTTGCTGCAGACGGTTATCAAACAACCAAAATCAGATAAAATTTGTTGGTGATGTCACCCTATTGATGTCATAAACCCACCAAAAATAAAAGGAGAAAATATTATTAACACTCAATATGCTTAGCCTTTAATTATCTCAGCAAAAACCCTAGTAATCAGATAAAATAATTCACGCAACTGATAAAAGGTTTTTCACCCGGTGTCCCAAAAATTCCTAACTGATATTTTTAAGACTCAAAAAATTACTACGAATACACTCGCGGTCCTAAAAGCTCCGTGTGATCAACAGGTAAACATATAATGAAAAAAAGTCATATTTTATCATCTTAACAGTATTTCTACTGGTATTTTTCCGGGGTTTTACAAAACGCCTCTTGCAACTTTTCCAAAATCCAGACTGGAATCTGGTATCTCTGTCCGAGACTATAGAACTGGGAACTCCATGTAGTCTTACTATCTCTCTTACATAGGCTTGAGCTAGCTGGTCCAGGTACCAGTTGTTGGCGATGGGTAGAAAATGAGCCGACTTGGTTAATCGATCCACAATTACCCATATTGTGTTGTGTTTCCGCCTGGTCCTTAGCAGACCCACTACGAAGTCCATTCATATCGAGTCCCACTTCCATTCGGGAACGTCTAGTGGCTGCAGAAGTCCGGCAGGTCGTTGATGTTCTGCCTTGACCCGTTGGCAAGTGAGGCATTTCGCCACAAAGTCCGCCACTTCTTGTTTCATATTACTCCACCAGAACATCTGCTTCAGATCCTTGTAAAGTTTATTTCCCCCTAGGTGCACAGAATATGGTGTATTGTGCCCTTCTTCTAAGATCTTCCTCTTTAACTTCTCCATGTTAGGTACACAGACGCGGTTATGGAACCGTAATGTACCATCCTCGTGAATCACGAAACCAGGGGCCTTCCCTTGCAAAACCTCCTCCCGTATCTTGACAAGCTGCAAATCCAGCTCTTGAGTCCTCTTGATCTCTCCCATGAGAGTAGGATGCAACTCCATGGCATTCAATACAGCTTTCCTTCCAGGTGTCACCATGTTAATTTCCAGCCTCCTAAACTCCTCGCACAGCTCGTGCGGCATCATCATCAAGTGGTTTACAGCAGGATAGGGTCTCCTACTCAGGGCATCAGCCACTGCATTTGCTTTCCCGGGATGATATTGAAAATTCACATCATAGTCCTTCAGAAATTCTAACCATAAAGTCTGCCTAAGGTTTAGCTCCTTCTGTGTGAATAGATACTTCAAGCTTTGATGGTCGGTGAATACCTCGCAGTGTACTCCATAAAGGTAGTGTCTCCAAATCTTAAGTGCAAAAACCACTGCTGCCAACTCCAAGTCATGAGTGGGGTAGTTCTTCTCATGTGTCTTCAGTTGTCTGGATGCATATGCAATCACTTTCCCATTCCGCATGAGCACACAACCCAATCCACCATGTGATGCGTCACTGTAGATAATGAAACCTTCGTTCCCTTGAGGTAGAGCGAGAATAGGGGCTGAGGTAAGTCTCTTCTTCAGCTCCTGAAATGCTTGCTCACATTTTTCCGACCACGCAAACTTGATTGACTTCCGAGTCAAATTGGTCAAAGGGGTGGCGATTTTCGAGAAATCTTGAACAAATTTTCTATAGTAGCCTGCCAAACCCAGAAAACTCCTAACCTCAGTGGCATTCTTCGGTGTCGGCCACTTGGTGATAGCCTCCACCTTTTGAGGGTCCACTACTACTCCTTCCTTAGACACCACGTGTCCTAAGAACGCTACTCGCTCCAACCAAAATTCACATTTCTTAAACTTCGCATAAAGTTCGTTACTACGCAAAGTCGTCAACACTTCTTTCAGGTGGTTCGCATCTCCTCCCGTGTTCCTGAGTACACCAATATATCATCGATGAACACTACCACAAACTTGTCCAGAAACGGCTTGAACACTCGATTCATTAAGTCCATGAAAGCAGCTGGGGCATTTGTGAGTCCAAACGGCATTACTACGAACTCATAATGACCATATCGAGTTCGGAAGGCGGTTTTAGAGATGTCCTCCTCTCGGATTCTTAACTGGTGATATCCTGATCTCAGTTCTATCTTCGAAAACATTGTTGCACCCCGCAACTGGTCAAAGAGATCATCAATGCGAGGCAGAGGGTACCGATTTTTGATGGTAATCTTGTTCAACTCCCTGTAATCGATGCATAACCTCATGCTACCATCCTTCTTCTTCACGAACAGTACGGGTGCTCCCCATGGTGACGTGCTGGGTCGTATGTACCCCTTTTCTAGCAGCTCATCCAGCTGGGTCTTCAATTTCTTTAGCTTTGCGGGCGCCATCCGATATGGGGCTTTTGAAACAGGTGCTGCCCCGGGCTCCAAATCGATGCAGAAATCCACCTCCCTGAGTGGGGGCATTCCCGGAATCTCCTCTGGAAAGACATCAGGAAAATCCTGAACTATCGGAATGTTCTCGATCGTAGGCTCCTCCGCCTTGGTGTCAATTACATCACACAAAAACCCGTCACAACCTTGGCCCAACAACTTCTGAGCCTTGAGGGCAGAGATAATCCTTACACCTTGAAGATGTCTATCACTCCAATGCACTACCTTCTTCCCATTCGGTCCTACTAAGGTAACCTTTTGCTTGTAGCAATCTATCTGAGCTCTATATTTTGCTAACCAATCCATCCCCAAAATAACATCAAACTCCATTAGATCAAACATATAGAGGTCTGCCTCGAATTCCTGACCTGCTATCACTATAGGACATCCACCATATAACTCTCCACAACTAATGGTATCCCCGGTGGGTAGGGCTACCGACATAGGCTTACTATTCTCCGAGGGTTTCATCTTAGCCTTCTCTACTATAGCTCGTCCAACAAAAGAATGACTAGCACCAGAATCAAATAAAACAGAGACATTGTAGAGGTGGAGAGAGAAGGTACCCGTCACGACGTCCGCTTCATTCTCAGCCTCATCCTTCCTCATCACAAACACTCGTCCTCCTGCGTTACGCGGCGGTTGTTGCTGCTGACGAGGCGGGTTCGCTGGCCTCCCTTGGTTGTTCTGATTCCCACCGGGACCACCCCGGTTTTGTTGTTGCGGTCTTTGGTTTCCATTATAGCCTCCCCGATTTTGATATGTTGACTGCGGGGCTCTCCAGTTCCCATTGTTTCCACCATGATTGCCCCCTAAAGTCAGCTGAGGGCAATGCTTTATATGATGTTGGGGGCTTCAACACTTGAAACACCCCCCCTTACATCCCTTGCTCTACACTCCCGGGGGTAATGGCCGGGTCGTCCACAAATCTTGCATATCGGCATATGCGATGGCCTTTGTCCCGAAGACTAGTTACCCCGCCAGCTGTTGGGGCGGAACCTCTTCTCTTGGTAGGGTTGAGGTGGGTTAAAACGGGGCGACTCCTTCCTCTTATGCCCTTGTATGCCAAGTTGTCGCTCCATGTCGTGCATTACCATTTCTACCGTGAGGGCAACATTCAGCATGTTCTGGTAAGACGTGAACTCACGTGATGACATCCGATCCTGAATCTTGCAGTTTAATCCATCCCAGAAGCGATCCATCCTTAATTGTTCACTAGACACAAGAGCAGGTGCAAACCGAGATAGTTCGGTAAACTTAGTGGAGTAAGCAAGCACACCACGCTCTCCTTGGCGTAAGTCCATGAATTCTTTTTCTTTCGCCTTTTGAAGAGACATAGGGTAGAACCGATCCTTCAGCACAACCTTAAAATGGTTTCAGTCAAAACCCGGTTCGGTCCGTATTTCCTTCACACTTGCCCACCATAGGTCAGCGTCCTCCTTCAGGTGGTATGTAGCAAAATCCACCCTCAACTCCTCAGGACAGCGTGTCGTATCAAAAATGTTTTCCATCTCTCTAACCCACTCTTCAAAGATTTTGGGGTCAGCTACCCCTGTATAAGTGGGCGGGTTAAAGCTATTGAACCTTTGGAGAAGAGCGGAGGGATCATTTTCCCTTTCTCCTCCTTGTCGATCCACCACCCTCTTCAAAAGATCCTCGTGCTTGTTAAGCATCTCAATCATCAGCAGGCTAGCAAAGTCATTCCCTGGTGTTGTTGTACTCGGCGCGGATATCAAGTGAGGAAGACGCTGACGCAGTTCAGTCGCGGTTTGAGGGCGCTGTTCGGCTGCAGCTTGCGGGCGCTCCCGATTACCGTGGTTGGGTTGAGAACCGTTCACGTCCGACATCCTGGTTCAAAGGGTCGATTTAGACTACTTAGGGTTTAATCTCACAGCGTAAACCACCAATTCTAAGATGGGACCATTCAATCAAACTAGCTCATAAAAGTTCTAAGCAGATACAAAACTGCAACATATTTCAACAGATAAGCTCAGATAATAGCATCATATTCCACATACTCTTTCATCACGCATCAAAAAAAAAAAAGAAAGAAGAAGATATATACTATCACCTCTAAAATCAAGACTATTATTTATAATACTTGCACACCAGCGTCGTAGTATGTAAATCTATCCCCTATATTGGGGTTATCACACAAAGAAACAACACACCACACTTAGGGACATACCACAATCAAACTAACCATGCATAAATAAGTTACAGCAACAAATCCTAATACTTCTACTACTGTCCCACTCATATGATCCTTCTACACAGAGGGTTCTTCCTAGCTGCGATCGGAGTCCAATCTGGATCATCAGACTCATCCCCTGAGTTCTCTTCGGGGTCTTCTCCTGTCTCCCAGTCCACCATAACCTCATCCTCGAGTTCGGTCTCCTGTTCAGGCTCATCTGCAGGTGCAGCTATAACTCCAGAGGTCACCTCGGGCTCAGAATCCTCCACGGAATCCTCCACAGAATCCTCCTCTGGATCTTCCTCTGGGTCACTCTCGGGATCCATGTCCATGACAGGTGCTGGGGCTGGGTTCACTTGAACTTCTTCCACATCACGCTTCCAAATCTTGGCAATCTCATCGAAGACTTCCGGAATTCAGTGCTCTGGCCCCATTCGGTACTTCTTACACCAACAACACGGGTGGGGATACTCCTCGACCGGGAGAGGGGGTGGTAGCAATAATGGTACAGTATGGCCCCACCGAGGGTCGTCCCGAAGCGCGAGCAAAAATGCGTTCGCCTGACTCTCATCGTTACCACGAAGGCATGAGTTCGGAACGTCTTTGGTGTACTTGTCAATCTCGTCGTAGAAATTTATCATATGAGTTCCCAATTTCTCCTTGGGGAGAATGGGAGTATAACGATGAAAACACGGGGTGGGATAGCGATAGCGATTATTGTGCGTTGTGCCATCCTACAGGGTTAGAACATATTAGCAACACAAAAATTAAAGACATAATCATGTAGTAATAGGAAAGCATAAACCCTTTTCCCATCCTACGCTCATCACTCCGACATAGCTTCCTAGGGTCCAACTAAACCTAAAGGACTCTGAGGAGCTTCTAGGTCGCAACCCAGAGCTCTGATACCATTCTGTAACGCCCCGGAAATTCAATTATCGAAAGTCAAAGTCAAACTAACGTTAACAAACAAAATTTAGCGGAAGACTTAAACTCTTATTGGGCGTCACTGCCGTATCCCCGAAGGAACACAAGGCAAGAAGGAAAAACAACGACTGTCTGTCAACGAAAACCAACTAACAACTCATACTTAGAAAATAAACCTCAAAGTAACTTCAAGTTCCTCATGAAAGAGAAGCAACATAAATAACGACTTCTAACATGTCGACCTCACTTCTAATTCCCGTCCTCGGCATATAGATCTTAACCTGAAAACAAAACATTTCAAAAATGAGGGGGAAATCTCAATAATGTCTACCCCTAAAGTTAAAAACAAGTTAAGTTCATTTCAATTCATTTGAGGGAGAGGGAGCAGTCAAAACATTTCACAAACCTTTAACCCTTACAACTGTTCTCCTCAAACCAACCAATTCATATTTTATTATGCGGGCGGGATACCACATCCCTCAGAGTAACATCACCTACCACAGGCATCAAAAATATATTCGCCTACCACAGGCATCAACAGTTCGCCTACCACAGGCATCAAAGAGTTTGCCTACCACAGGCATCATAGTTCGCCTACCACAGGCATCAAAGTTCGCCTACCACAGGCATTGAAAGAGTTCGCCTACCACAGGCATCAAAGAAATCAACTGTCCTATATCAGGGAAGAAGCCCTGATCTCCTGGTCTATAACCCGGCAGGATTCCAAATCCTGAACAACGAGTTATGCCCCGAAACCCGCTTATTGTTTCACTTTGAATTATTAATATCTTATGCAAAAACTCAACTCACAACTCTCAAGTCAAACCCAACCCAGGTTATCAAAACGAGTATCAAAACTACTTATAAAAGACCATCACAATTTCTCAACTCATAAATCAATAATCACAAAATAAAACGCTCAGTTACCCAAAACAGATGGTCACATTTCCACAAAAGTCCCCTTTCGGGATGCAATTCTCAAAACAGATTAGAAAACATTAAAACACATTTAAAGAGCATCCCAGTGGGGATTAGATCATAAACATTACCTGGTTAGCTTCACTTCACAGCAAAAACGAACACACTTGAGCTCACTAACGACGCGAATTAGCTCGGGCCTAAAATAGAATAATTATTCTAATCAAAACGCGCCCTTCGAAGTTAGTATTAACTACCTTCTACCTAACCCTCCCCTAGGAACACTATAAGTTCCCATCAATCATGAATTTACACTTTAAATCATCTAAAACATTCCAAGTAATCACATAACCAGATCAAAACATCACTTTCACATAACAACACTTTTATTAATAACAAACATTAACAAAACAGATTACAGCATCCACATAAAAAGGGTCGTAACTTGACTTCCCGACATCCTATGGGGCTGGTTTTGGACTTTTCGGAAACTTTGGGATGTCTACTAAAACTCATAAGTTGAACTCGAGACCCAACACACACTTTAAGGTCCTCAAAAACCGTCATCTTCCCAAACTGTTCAGATCTGACCTAGGTCTGATAATCGGGGTATAACTCGAATTATAAAATTCCAAAGTCCGGTCCGTAAAATTCCTATTAAAGCTAACATCTAAGGGAAACTCTAGACCAAAGGGTTCGATCAAAAGACAACTACACTAGCTGTGGTGACCTGATCTTTAGACACTAACGAAGCTGTCCCGATCCCGGTTCTTATTTAATTTATAAATTCGGTTCTAACCTTCACCATTCGGTCCCGGGGTTCTAATTTGGGCCTAAAATAGTAGCTAGGGTTAAAAGTCTTTAACCTAACTCAACCTATGGTCCAACTTCATAATTCTAAAGTTAAAACTCACTAGAACCAACTTTAATTAAACTAACTTAATTACACACAACATTAACCATGGTAACATATCACAACCCAAAGAAACATGTAATTACTTGCTTAATAAAACAAGAATAGAACTTGATAACCAACACCCTAATCATGCATAAAAAAACATAACTTTAATAATACTAAACATGCTTGACCTATATGAATTATAAAGGATAAATGTAACTACGAATTTCTTAATCAAGAATCAAGAAAGGTCTTAAAGAACATGTGAATAAAATTAAACAATATATAAATATTTAAACTACCAATCAAGAATCCTAACAACTAACTTCTTTTTTTACAAGATTCAATCAAGAATATAAATTAGTAAACAAGAATCGAACTTTACTAATTCAACAACGTAACTTATTTAACAAGATTTAAACATGATTGAATTAAAGAATATGTGAAAACATAACTAATAATTCAAGAATTACTCCAAGTAATTAAACTTTAAGAATTCATGCATACAATAATAATGTTATCTAAAACCCTAACATGATTCACAAGAAACAAAGTACAACAAACAATTGAACAATAAAAATTTTACTACAACTATTACAACCCTAATACACCAAATTAAAACATACAAGGTTACATATAAAGAATTAGACAAATTACATGTAAATAAAACAATACAAGAACAATTTAGTTACAAACAACAACCTAATAATTTACACCCTTAACTACCCAAATTACAAGATTTAAAACAAGAAATAACAATAATAATAATAACAATAATAATCATAATAATGCAATAATAATAATAATAAGAATTGATATCAGAAAAAAATAAAAGAAAGAAAAGGTTTCAAAACAGATTTAGGGTTTACGTTAGGGTTAGGGCACGGATTTCCGGCGACTGGGCGTGAGTGGTGTTGACGATCCAGTTTATTCCCGGCAGTGGAGTTCGCTCGACACAACAGCAGCAGACCCCAATTTCGTTCTAGCGGTGATGGCTCCGGCGGCGAGGGGTGGCGCCTGTGGTTCAAGCGACGGCGGGAGTGACTGGCAGTGGTGGTGATGGTTCACGGTGGCTCGTTGGGCGGTGCAGCACGGGCAGAGAGGGAGAGAGAGAGAGAGATAGAGAGAGAGAGCGAAAGAGGGAGGGAGGATGGTGGTGGTTGCGGCGGTACAAGCGGCGGCGGCGTGGCTGCGGCAGTGTCCGGCTGGGAGGATGGGGGAGAGAGATGGGAGAGGGAGAAAGAATTAGCTAGGGTTAGGGTTTGAAGGGATTAGGGTTTGAGGGAGAGAAAAAGAGGTTTTTATACTACCCACTTAATTTGGGCCCAATTAGTCTAATCCTAATCCTAGCCCAACCCAACACTAAAACAATTAAAATCTAATTTTTCTAAAAACAAGCTAATAATAATAATAATAGTAATAATAATAATAATACTAATATTAATAGAATCACATAGCAAATAATATTCACGTAATTAATCACATAACTCAATAATATTAATAGTAATACTAATAATAAAAAGAGTAAAACTAATAATACTAAACCCATGAAATTACCGATATACCCTTGTTAGTCTCTCACGATCCTACGAGCTCAAGTGTTAGCAAAAATAAACACAAACAAATAATAATAAATAACGAAGTCAAACCTAATTTACTAACGACGTCACGGTCAACATCTTTGGATTTTTCGGGGTTTTACATCTTGATTTTTGGATGTAATTTAATTAGTTATAGCTTAATTATTTCTGGTGTGTTTCTTTTAATTAGGTTAGATTAGGTGTGTTTTATTTCCTAAGATAGGAATTGGCTAATTTTGTAACTAATCCAATTTGGATTAGGAAAGCCAAAACCAATTAGGATAAGGTTTGTTACAACTAACTCCCCATAGGATAAGGATTCCTAATCCAAGGAGGAGTAGGAGTAGTTAGACGAGTTCTCCTTGGCTTGCACGCCAAGAGAGAGACTCCTAGGCCTAGTTTAGCTTGGCTTCTACGCCAAGTAGGAGTACAAGTCCCTTAAGGACTCTACTAGTATAAATAGCCTAGGTTTGTATTCAATTGATACATCAGTTGAGAAATATGAATCAAGCTTTAAGCTTACCTCCTGAGTGTTTGGATTAACCTCACCCCTTCTTCTATTGTATCTTGGCTTGGCACCCAAGTGGTTAGGAAGAGCTTGTTTTTAGGTTGCGGTCTAGGTCAAGTTAGGCCTAGGTTGTCCTTGTTGTGGATTCAATTAGGAAACCTAGATCTATCCGTTCTTACCTTTCTATCAATATAGTTAAGGTAATTACCCTGTGAGCTTTCTGTCAATACAGTTAAGTCACATTAATCCTAAACCTACCCCCCATTCCCAACGCCATCCCCACCTCTTTAAGCCCCCTTCAATTCGTCACCCACCTCACCAAGCCAAATCCTTTTTGCCTTCCCTTCTCTCTCTCCATAACAACCTTCCAACAACCTTATCTCTCCATAACAACCTAACAACCTCTCACTCTCCTCCACCTCCAAACGCCAGCCACTCACCTTCTCTCCCCCTTCTTACCTCACGCCATCCTCTCTCTCTCTCCCCTCTTCCAACGTCAACGGTTCCCCCTCAAATCACCATCCAAGATTCATCCCTTTCCCGTTCAAGATTCAACCTTTCTTGAATTTTGAAACTACAAAAGCCCTCACGGCAAAATAACCTCCGCAAAGAACCCTTTTTCACGAGAACGACCCTCTCTTTTCCACCCTAATCTCGTGAACCACCCCCACTTCCCTGTTTGGTTACACGTGTTTCATGTATCATCGGAATCAAGAATCTTTCTTGACCCGGTAATACATCAAAAGTGGTATCAGAGCTCTAGGTTGAGGTTGAGTGTAAACCAAACACGTAACCTTCTAATCCAAAAGCTTAACCTGCTAATCCACAGGTTTAACCTGCAATCCAAACACGTAACCTTCAAACCTTCAGTACCAACCTGCAACCTTAAACTCCACAAACAGCCCAAACACATTCCCTTCCCTACCCAACGTCAACTGGACGTTCCAAACCCCTACCATGGCACACGAATTGCTCTTTATGAGGAGGATTCTCAACAGTTCGATTGTTCCAGAAGGTCAGCAACAACGAGAAGCTATCTTTCAGTCTCTCTTTACCATCAAAGGAAAGGTCTGCTCCTTAATCGTTGATGGAGGAAGCTGCACCAACGTCGCTTCAACAACCATGGTGGAACTCAACGATGCTTGGTAAGCTTGGTAAGCTTTTTCATTGGCAAGAATTATCAAGAGACTATTTGGTGTGATATATTTCCTATGGACGCTTGTCACCTTTTGTTAGGAAGACCATGGTTATTTGACAGGAGTGTGATGCATGATGGAAGAGCCAACACCTACACCTTCAGGTTCAACCACAAAAAAATCACCCTAGCTCCATTTAAAATAACCCTTCCGTCCCAACCCAAAGAGATCGATCTGAACCCAATCCCTTCTATGACCACTGAACGCCCTGAGTTTAGTGAGCCTAAGGAGATCATTCTCTCAGACCTAAACACAAACCCTAGCCACGAAAACCAAAGCCATGAAATCCCTAATCCTCTCGTCACCCCTCAGTTGGGACAACCTTCTCCTGTGTTCCAAGAAGAGATATTACCAGGATTGCCCCTCCAACATGATCTTATTCCTGGATCTATTCAGCATGACGAGGCAGCAGGTCACGTAAACCCTAGTGACATTCAAGGGGTTCAAAGGCAGGATGACGATCTTCAAACCAAGGGTGTGATTAGGGAAAGCTATAGTCCATGTGACGCCCCTACCCTTATGGAAACAAAGGAAGTTGGAAACCAGCGTCTGTGCATCAACAAGAGTCCTATCAAGTACAGGTTTCCTAAAATTGAAGATCTAATGGACGAACTAGATGATACCCGAGTCGTTTCAGAGATTGGTCCAAGAAGTGGGTATCTTGATCCAGTTTGAATTCAAAAAGGGGATACTTCTATCAATACCAAAGGAGATCTCTATGAATGGTTAGTCATGGCTATTCGACTAACTAATGTTCTTTATGCTTTAATGAGATTGATGAAACAGGTTTGAAGCCCCTTATTAGCAAGTGTGTTGTTGTCTACTTTGATGACATACTTTTGAATAGCAAGAGTGAGAAAGATCATACTTTTCACCTCCAATCTGTTCTGGAGATCTTATCTCACGAAAAGATGCATGTGAATTTATCCAAGTGGTACTTCTTCATCAACAACATAGTCCTTCTTGGCTATGTACTCTCGGTTGAAGTGATCCAGATTGATGAAGAAAAGATCAAAGCTAGCAAGGAGTGGTCTACTCCAACTAGTATTCTTGGTGATCGAATCTTCTACGGTTTGACTACTTTCTATAAGAGGTTTGTGAAGAATTTCAGCACTATTCTATCACCTATAGCCGAGCTACTAAAGTATAAGGAGTCTTCATGGACTCCAACAATCCAGCAAGTGTTCGACACCAGCAAAAGAAAACTCTGCACCACACATGTCCTAACCCTACACAGCTTTGATAAGAAGTATGAGGTTGAGTGTGATGCTTCTGGAGTTAGTTTTGGAACTGTCCTATCAGTTCCATCTCAAGAGGGTCATCCTTTAACTTATTACTGTGAGAAGTTCGGTGACCCTAGATTCATGGAAGAGAATGGAAGCGACCTCCGCTTATACAGTAATAAGATCTCTTTCAGTCCGTCGAGTTTCTAGTAACCAACGAAGAATACTAGAGATCTACCTAGCCTTGGTCTCACCTTTGGGGACCCAAGGTTCATGGAGGATAACAGAGGTCAATCTATCGAAGGAGTCACAGTTCACGTGAAGGAACTGATTCACGTAGAGATTATTGAAACAACCATGGTTCACGTGAAGGTCCTGATTCATGTGAAGGTCACTATTGGATCCATTGAAGTCTTTGAACTTGAACCTCCAAGTTTGAGGACAAACTTCTTTCAACTAGGGAATCATGGAAATCAGCCCACACTTGTTCACCTAGGCCCAATCAAGAAGGTCCAATTAAAGGTCCATCATACACATAGGGTCCTTCATCAAAGGACTACAACTCATACAGGACCAACAGGGCATGTTTGGTTCAACTACATCAAGTGGGCCAACGAAAAGATATACAAGATTGAACTACGGAGGCCCATTCATATGGTGTGTTTCATATTTCAAGGGGATGTCCAAACATCCTAGAAGATGGGCCAAGACACACGCCAAGCCCAAGAGAAGCAAGGGAACACGTCCAAGTCAAGAATACAAGTCCAATATTATGATCTTGATTTTTGGATGTAATTTAATTAGTTATAGCTTAATTATTTCTGGTGTGTTTCTTTTAATTAGGCTAGATTATGTGTGTTTTATTTCCTAAGATAGGAATTGGCTAATTTTGTAACTAATCCAATTTGGATTAGGAAAGCCAAAACCAATTAGGATAAGGTTTGTTACAACCAACTCCCCCTAGGATAAGGATTCCTAATCCAAGGAGGAGTAGGAGTAGTTAGACGAGTTCTCCTTGGCTTGCACGCCCAGAGAGAGACTTCTAGACCTAGTTTAGCTTGGCTTCCACGCCAAGTAGGAGTACAAGTCCCTTAAGGACTCTCCTAGTATAAATAGCCTAGGTTTGTATTCAATTGATACTGATGTATTTTGGCCCACGCGAAATACATCCCTAAAGGCCCAAAATAAATTCCAAGGAACAAGACAAGCTATGGAGGAAAACATAAGCATAGAGGCCCATAGGCCCATACATATTGTGTGCTCCTTATGGCAAGAGGATGTCCAAACTTCCTAGGGTCTACAAACTACACGCCCAACAAGCCCAAGAAAGGCCCAAGGTCACGTCCATGAAGGCCAACTTCGTCATTTGTGTTCTTTTTGGATGTATTTTTATATTATAGTTTTCTTATTTCGGTTTGTTTTAAATTAATTAGGAGTAGATAAATCTAGAACATTCTAATCTGTTCCAGAATATTCTAGAAAGTCAAAGTAGACGTGTGATAGGAGTAGTTAGGCGCCTATCGGTTGTTATCCTAGATAAGGTTGGCTTATTTTGTAACTAATCCATATTGGATTAGGAAAGCCTAAACCTATGAGGATAAGTAGTTTGTAACCAACTCCCCTTAGGATAAGGAGTCCTAATCCAAGGGAGAGTAGTAGTAGTAGGCGTCTAGAAGTAGGAAGACTTGGCTTGCACGCCAAGCTGGGGTTGTTAGAAACCCTAGGTTCAAGTCTAATATAAATAGCCTAGGCTTGTGATCGTTTGAAGCATTCCAGTTTAGAAATATGAATCAAGCTTTAAGCTTACCCCCTGAGTGTTTGGATTAACCCTCAACCCCTCTTCTATTGTATCTTGGTGTGGTAACCAAGTGGTTTAGGAAGAACTTGATCCTAGGTTGCGGTCTAGATCAAGAAACCCTAGATTGTCCTTCTTGTGGATTCAAGTAGGAAATCTAGTTCTATCCCTTTATCTTTCTATCTCTTAGAAAGATAATATCTACCCTCACCCTCCATCTTTTCCAACGCCACCCTCATCCTCTTCATCACCACCAATTCACCCACCCTCCTCTTGCCTCACAAAATAGCTCAACCAACTCCCTCTCTCTCCATAACAACTTCTTAATAACTTTCTCTCTCCTCCAACAACCTCACAAACCTCATCCTCCCTCCTCCCTCACATCAACCCTCCTCTTTCTCTCCCCTCTTCACGTCAACTCTAGCCCTTTCCCATCCCAAGAATCATCCCTTCCCTTTTCAAGATTCAATCTTTCTTGAATCATGAAACCACAAAAGCCCTCATGGCAAAATTCCGTTTCACTTTTCCCACCTTTCACACGTGAACCACCCCCACCTTAACCCTAAATTCTCGTGTGGTGTCCCACTCTTAGATCGTTTGCACGTCACCCCTATGATGTGTAATTGATCAACCGCTCTCTTGATCCCATTATCCATCATACTTTTGGTATCAAAGCTCTAGGTTGTTTTGAGTGCAAACCAAACACATAACCTTCAAATCCAAACCCTAAACCTGCTATTCCAATAGCTTAACCTGCTATTCCAATAGCTTAACCTGCCATTCCAATAGCTTAACTTGCAATCCAAACACATAACCTTCAAACCTTCAATACCAACCTGCAACCCTAAACTCCACAAACAGCCCAAACACATTACCCTTCCCTACCCAACGTCAACTGGACGTTCCAAACATCCTACATGGCATCAGGAAGCAACAGTCAAGAAGATGGAAACCCTACCAAACAATGGAAGCAAGAAAAGGTAGAACTTGAAGCAAGAATCGCTTACCTTTCTGATCAGGTGAAGCAATACATGAACCTGCAATTCAGGACACTACAGAGGCAAGAAGAAGAAGAAGTCATCCCCAGAAGTCCTAGTGAAGCTGAGCACTCTACTGGCTCAAGCAGGAGGTCACGTCAGTCTAGGCGTGCACCAAGAGAAGAAAGGCTCGACTTCAAGGTCGACATTCCTGAATTCGACGGTAATCTTGATCCTGAAATCTTTCTTGACTGGATTCAAACTATCGAACGAGTATTTGACTTGAAAGATATTGCTGATGATAAGAAAGTCAAATATATTGCTCTAAAACTGCCAAATACATCCTTAAAGGCCCTAAATAAATTCTAAGGAACAAGACAAGCTATGGAGGAAAACATGAGCATAGAGGCCCATAGGCCCATACATATTGTGTGCTCCTTATGGCACGAGGATGTTCAAACATCCTAGGGTCTACAAACCACACGCCCAACAAGCCCAAGAAAGGCCCAAGGTCACGTCCATAAAGGCCAACTTCGTCATTTGTGTTCTTTTTGGATGTATTTTTATTTTATAGTTTTTTTATTTCGGTGTGTTTTAAATTAATTAGGAGTAGATAAATCTAGAACATTCTAAACTGTTCCAGAATGTTCTAGAAAGTCAAAGTAGACGTGTGATAGGAGTAGTTAGGCGCCAATTTGGTTGTTACCCTAGATAAGGTTGGCTTATTTTGTAACTAATCCATATTGGATTAGGTAAGCCTAAACCTATTAGGATAAGTAGTTTGTAACCAACTCCCCTTAGGATAAGGAATCCTAATCCAAGGGAGAGTAGTAGTAGTAGTAGGCGTCTAGGAGTAGGAAGACTTGGCTTGCACGCCAAGTTGGGGTTGTTAGAAACCCTAGGTTCAAGTCTAGTATAAATAGCCTAGGCTTGTCATCGTTTGAAGCATTCCAGTTTAGAAATATGAATCAAGCTTTCAGCTTACCCCCTGAGTGTTTGGATTAACCCTCAACCCCTCTTCTATTGTATCTTGGTGTGGTAACCAAGTGGTTTACGAAGAACTTGATCCTAGGTTGCGGTCTAGATCAAGAAACCCTAGATTGTCCTTCTTGTGGATTCAAGTAGGAAATCTAGTTCTATCCCTTTATCTTTCTATCTCTTATAAAGAAAATATCTACCCTCACCCTCCATCCTTTCCAACGCCACCCTCATCCCCTTCATCAACACCAATTCGTCCAGCCTCCTCTTCCCTCACAAAATAGCTCAACCAACTCCCTCTCTCTCCATAACAACTTCTTAACAACTTTCTCTCTCCTCCAACAACCTCACAAACCTCATCCTCCTTCCTCCCTCATGTCAACCCTCCTCTTTCTCTCCCCTATTCACGTCAACTCTAGCCCTTTCCCATCCCAAGAATCATCCCTTCCCTTTTCAAGATTCAATCTTTCTTGAATCTTGAAACCACAAAAGCCCTCACGGCAAAATTCCCTTTCACTTTTCCCACCTTTCACACGTGAACCACCCCCACCTTAACCCTAAATTCTCGTGTGGTGTCCCGCTCTTAGATCGTTTGCACGTCACCCCTATGATGTGTAATTGATCAACCGCTCTCTTGATCCTATTATCCATCATAATTTTGGTATCAGAGCTCTAGGTTGTTTTGACCGCAAACCAAACACATAACCTTCAAATCCAAACCCCAAACCTGCTATTCCAATAGCTTAACCTGCTAGTCCAATAGCTTAACTTGTAATCCAAACACATAACCTTCAAACCTTCAATACCAACCTGCAACCCTAAACTCCACAAACAGCCCAAACACATTACCCTTCCCTACCCAACGTCAACTGGATGTTCCAAACCTCCTACATGGCATCAGGAAGCAACAGTCAAGAAGATGGAAACCCTACTGAACAATGGAAGCAAGAAAAGGTAGAACTTGAAGCAAGAATCGCTTACCTTTCTGATCAGGTGAAGCGGTACATGAACCTGCAATTCAGGACACTACGGGGGCAAGAAGAAGAAGAAGCCGTCCTCAGCAGTCCTAGCGAAGCTGAGCACTCTATTGGCTCAAGAAGGAGGTCACGTCAGTCTAGGCGTGCACCAAGAGAAGAAAGGCTCGACTTCAAAGTCGACATTCCTGAATTCGATGGTAATCTTGATACTGAAATCTTTCTAGACTGGATTCAAACTGTCGAGTGTGTATTTGTCTTGAAAAATATTGCTGATGATAAGAAAGTCAAATATATTGCTCTAAAACTGCGGAAGTGAAACTGCTGCATATACTCGACCCAAGTAGCATGCCTGGTGTTGAGCTTGTGTTGTCCTTGAATGAACTTCAAGGCTTCATGATCACTGTGTAAAATGAATTCTACTCCAATGAGGTAGTGCCTCCAGTGCTGAAGAGCTCTAATGATGGCATAGAACTCTTTGTCAGAGGTGCTATACTTTCTCTTTGCATCATTCAACTTTTCACTGAAGTAGGCAACTGGCTTGCCTTCTTTTTTCAATACTGCTCCTATGCCAACACCTGAAACATCACATTCTACTTCAAAAACTTTGCTGAAGCTGGGTAGTGCTAGAACTGGGGCTGAAGTGAGTCTCATCTTGACTTCTTCGAAGGCTTTTTGTGCTGCTGTTGTCCAAATAAAGGACTTCCCTTTCACCACTTCAGTCATTAGGGCCAAAATAGTGTTGAAAATTTTGACAAATCTTCTATAAAATGAAGCCAGGCCATGGAAGCTCCTGACTTGATGAATAGAAGTGGGTATAGGCCACTCCTTGATGGTTTGGATTTTGTCCTCATCAACTTGAATGCCTACTGTTGTGACAATGTACCCCAAGAAGTTCACTTGAGATGTGAAGAAGTGACACTTCTAGAGATTTCCAAACAAATGCTCCTTGCTCAGAATACTTAGGACCTCCTGCAAATGCTTGACATGTTCTTACTCAGACCTGCTATAGACAAGAATATCATCAAAGTACACAACAACACTCTTGCCTATGAGTGGTTTCAGGACCTGATTCATGAGTCTAATAAATGTGGAGGGGGCATTGGTCAGGCCAAAAGGCATGACCAACCATTCAAACAAACCTCCCTTGGTCTTGAATTATGTCTTCCACTCATCTCCCTCACATATCCTTATATGGTAATAACCACTTCTTAAATCAATCTTAGAAAAGACTGCTGACCCATGTAACTCATCCAACATATCTTCAAGCCTAGGTATAGGGTATCTATAGTTGATTGTGATCTTGTCAATAGCCCTGCAATCTATGCACATTCTCTGATTTCCATCTTTCTTAGAAAAGCTAACAAGGCACCTAGTAGAGATTTGGATACCTTTCCCTGAGCTGAGCCACTTAATGGTATATGGAGCTGGGTGGGGCTTGGTTGCCAGGCTTAGCTTCTTCACCAGGGTGTTAGAGGCTACATTGGTATAGCTCCCAGTATCAATAATCATAGAGCACAACTTTACCTCTAATGGTACACCTTGTATGAAAGATATTCTCCCTCTGCTCTTCTACTTCTTCTACTGCTGAGCTACTCAGAACTCTCCTGATCACCAACATTTCTCCTTCATCTGGACCCTCCTCCATGGCATCATCATAGACTGGATCATGTTCAGGCTCCTCATAATCTTATTCTTATTCCTGCACATGTTCAGAGTCAATAAACGAGGCTGCTTGGTACTCAGCAAGAGTAACCATCCTCTTGTTTGGATATTCTGAGGCAATGTGCCCAAGTCCTTGACACCTGAAACATCTTCTTTATGGGTAAACTTTGCTGATAGGGGTTGGGATTCTTTGCGGGGAATTTTGTGGCTGATTTTGAGGTGGTCTTGGGGTTGGATATCTGGCTTGAGGTGGGGGTTGGGGTGGATAGGTTCTTTGTGGTGGATTGTAAGGCTTGCTGTAAGGATTTGGCTTGGCTGGGGCATAGGGTTTGGTTGGGTACCTGCTGATATACTCCTTCACTCTAGCCTTCTTCTGTTGCTCCACTTTATGAGCTAAAGAGCTTAACTCATCAAGTGAATCATAGACCTGCAACAACATTCTTGATTCCTTCATTCAAGCCTGCAAGGTATCTCACATAAATTTGCACTTCATTTTCCTGCATATTACACTTCCAAAGCAAATTTTCAAATTCTTTAGTATAGTCCTCCACATATTTGTTGACCTGCACCAAATGTAGTAACTTGAAGTAGTTTTCCTTCATGTAGTTGTCTGGAAGGAACTTCTCTTTCAACTTTTGTCTCATTTCATTCCAGGTGCTCACCCTATCTTCTCCAATCTCCATTCTCCTTCTCTGCAGATTAGTTCACCAAGTAGAAGCATATTTTTTCAATTTTAAGGCTACTAACTTCACCTTATTCTCTTCAGAAACCCCCTTCAAGTCAAAAACCCTCTCTACTGTCTGCAACCAATCTAAGAAAACATCAGGATCTAACTTCCCTGCATACTTAGGTATATCAATCTTGAAATCTAGCTTCTCTATCCTCCTATCTTCCCTACTTTCTTCCATCTCACTGTTTTCTTGTGGTTCACTGATCCTAGTTGATCTCCTAACTCTTCACCTCCTCCTGTTTGTAGGCCTCGGACCTCGACCTCCTCTTCCTGTCCTACTAAAAGGGTTCTGACCTTCTCCTTCCTCCATCTCTTCATCAGCCTCCCTATTTAGCTCATTTCTATGCAATCTCATATAATACTGCAATTGCTTACTCAAGAATTTCATTTTCTGCTCCATTTCTTCTTTTTCTTTCAAAGTTTGCTCTATGACTTCCTGTGGTGTTCTACTAGTTCCGGCCATCTCAAACAATCACAACTAACACACTCCAAGATAGAACACAATGCTCTGATACCAAGATGATGTATGCTAGCTCACAAAGATCAGAGTATTGAGCTAGAATGCACAATACAATCACGCACACACAACTGGATGCTTGTAAACAATAGCTGATTAAAAGCAACTAGCTGAAATAGATGACAACCAGATACAGAATATAAAGGACAGGCTTGCTTACATTTGATGCAGACACACCACAACTGCATTCAAGGGAAAAGGACTCTCACATTCATTCTTCTACAGACACACCAAAGCACAGATGATCAAGCACAACTGACACTTGCTGGATTCTTGCCAATATCTAGTGACAGGAGCTGATTTAACCAAGGGTTGAGAGTTATAGGACACTCAGAAACATTCAGAGGCTCTAAGACACTCGAGAATACTATTGAATAAACACTGATGATCTTTCATTGCTCAGAAACTCAGAATATAAAGGATACAAGCAGTTTGATTAGCAGCTGCTTAACATAAGCTAAGCTACCTAATCTCCCTCACTTAATCGAACCTATAAAGCTTTAGAAATATTACAACTAATTACATCCTAATGATCTCGAGTACAACTTGTAAGAAAATAAAAGGAAAATACAAACTTAGCTCTGATTGGACCAAATGCCAAAAGGGTGGCAAAATGAACCAATCACAAGCTTGCCTTCCTAAGGAGGTAAATATTTTAGTTACTGAGGTAGTTCCCGCGCAAATATTAACCTGGAAGTAATCTCAAAAGGTTAAGATCGAGCTGGAAGGACCAAAATAACCCCTATGGACAGATAACAAAAGACTTAACCTCAGGACTGAGGTTTTGGTAAAACTGATAACAAACAATCCTGCTGGGATTATCTGTTCTGGTACTTGAAACTTGCTAATGCCATGCTCGAACATGTTGGGACTTGGCTTGGACTTGAAAATGGCATGACATAGAACAAAAAACTCCTAAAGAAACCTTGGCTCAATCTTCCTCAATCAAGAGATATGACATTGAGAAAGATTGCTGCTTGGACTGTTGCTGTTGAGAACTGACTTTGGTCTGAATGACCAATGCTGATGGGCTAAATGGCTGAAGTTGCCAAGACTTGTTTCACAAATGTGTAACAAGCTTGGATGGATGTTGTGGGTGGCTAAGTTGCTGTTGAAGGTGCTGTGAATCTCTTGCTGGGTAGGTGAACTTCTGAATTACATGCTGCTTCTGCTTCTGAATGACATGCTGCTTCTGCTTGGATTTGGAAGCCTGTTGTTTCTATTGGAGATGCTTCCTTAGCTGCTGAGTTTGTTGAATCAACATAGTCTCCTTCTTGTGATGTTGCTGAGAGTGCTGGTGATGCTCCTCTAGATGCCTCCTTTGCTGATGATGTTGCTGCTGCTTGCTGTTCTTCATGATGGTCTCCATCATCCTCCCCAGGTTGAGGAAAGTTTGTCCTCAAACTTGGTAGGTCTTCATCTGCTGGATAGTATGGTTGAAGATCTGTTACATTGAATGTTGTTGAACATCCACACTCCTCAGATAGGTCCAATCTATAGGCATTGTCTCCAATTTTCTCAAGCACTTCAAATGGTCTATCTGTTCTTGGTAGCAACTTGCCTTTTCTCTTGCTGGGAAACCTGTCCTTCCTCAAGTGGATCCAAACTAAATCTCCAGGCTGGAAAGTGACCTTCTTCTTGTGTTTGTTGGCTAATGTAGACACCTACTCAGTATACTTGGCAATTCTCTCCTTCAGCTGCTGATGAAGCTCCCTGATTTGATCTGCTCTTTTACCTACTTCAAAACTAAATTTGACAGAAGTAGTTAGTGGACCTAAGTCCAATGGGGAAATTGGATTTTTACCATAGACTACTTGGAATGGAGAGTAACCTGTGGCCTTGGATGGTGCTTTGTTGTAAGAAAATTCAGCATGGGGCAAGATAGTGTCCCATCATGCTTTATGTGTTTGAATCAGTGCTCTGAATAGTACTCCAAGTATTCTATTAGTAACCTCTGTCTGTCCATCAGTTTGTGGGTGGCAAGTGGTGCTGTACTTGAGGTGTGTGCCTAACTTCTTTAACAATGTAACCCAAAAATGGCTCAAAAACTTGGTATCCCTGTCAGAAACCATAGTCTTTGGCACTCCATGCAACCTTACAACCTCCTGGATGAACAATTCTATAACTCTTGTTGCATCAAAGGTGGTGTGGCAAGGTATGAAATGTGTCATCTTTGAAAATCTATCAACCACCACCATTACTGAATCCTTGCCTCTTTGAGTTCTTGGCAAACCCACAATGAAATCAAGGCTGACATCTTCCCAAGGGTTGCTGGGAAGTGGCAATAGTGTGTAAAAGCCTTGACGTAGGCTATGTGACTTAGCCAATTGACAAATGTTGCACCTTTTCAGTAGATGCTCCACATCGTTTCTCATCTTTGGCCAACTATAATGCTCTTTTAGCATCAGTAGAGTCTTTTCAACTCCAAAATGATTTGCTAGACTCCCTCTATGGACTTCTGAGATTAATAGTTCCCTGAAACCTCTCCTAGGAAGTAGGAACACATAATCTTCTTCCCTTGAATAAATAGCCCTAGTTTATATGATACAGACCCTGGGGTTGCTGCTAGCACTTCTGGTACACCTGCTTAAAATCTCCATCCTCCTGATACAAAGCTTTCAAATTTTCAAAACCAACAATTCTAGAATCAAGTATATGAAGCAACATATACCTCCTACTCAATGAATCTACTCCTTTGTTTAGCTCTCCTGATTTGTGGTGAATCATGAAGTGAAACTGCTGCATATACTCGACCCAAGTAGCATGCCTGGTGTTGAGCTTGTGTTGTCCTTGAATGAAGTTCAAGGCTTCATGATCAATGTGTAAAATGAATTCTATCCAATGAGGTAGTGCCTCCAGTGCTGAAGAACTCTAATGATGGCATAGAACTCTTTGTCAGAGGTGCTATACTTTCTCTTTGCATCATTCAACTTTTCACTGAAGTAGGCAACTGGCTTGCTTTCTTTTGTCAATACTGCTCCTATGCCAACACCTGAAGCATCATATTCTACTTCAAAAACTTTGCTGAAGCTGGGTAGTGCTAGAACTGGGGCTGAAGTGAGTCTCATCTTGACTTCTTCGAAGGCATTTTGTGCTGCTGTTGTCCAAATAAAGGACTTCCCTTTCACCACTTCAGTCTTCGAAGCTCCTGACTTGATGAATAGAAGTGGGTATAGGCCACTCCTTGATGGTTTGGATTTTGTCCTCATCAACTTGAATGCCTACTGTTGTGACAATGTACCCCAAGAAGTTCACTTGAGATGTGAAGAAGTGACACTTCTAGAGATTTCCAAACAAATGCTCCTTGCTCAGAATACTTAGGACCTCCTGCAAATGCTTGACATGTTCTTACTCAGACCTGCTATAGACAAGAATATCATCAAAGTACACAACAACACTCTTGCCTATGAGTGGTTTCAGGACCTGATTCATGAGTCTAATAAATGTGGAGGGGGCATTGGTCAGGCCAAAAGGCATGACAAACCATTCAAACAAACCTCCCTTGGTCTTGAATTATGTCTTCCGCTCATCTCCCTCACATATCCTTATATGGTAATAACCACTTCTTAAATCAATCTTAGAAAAGACTACTGACCCATGTAACTCATCCAACATATCTTCAATAGTTGATTAAAAGAAACTAGCTGAAATAGATGACATCCCAATACAGAATATAAAGGATAGGCTTGCTTACAGTTGATACAGACACACCACATTCATGCTTCTACAGACACACCAAAGCACAAATGATCAAGCACAACTGACACTTGCCGGATTCTTGCCAATATCCAGTGACAGGAGCTGATTTAACCAAGGATTCAGAGTAGTGAGCTACTCACAAACATTCAGAGGTTCTAAGACACTCGAGAATACTATTGAATAAACACTGATGATCTTTCATTGCTCAGAAACCCAAAATATAAAGGATATAAGTAGTTTGATTAGCAGCTGCTTAACATAAGCTAATCTGCCTAATCTGCCTAATCTCCTTGACTTAATCTAACCTACAAAGATTTAGAAATATTACAACTAATTACATCCTAATGATCTCGAGTACAACTTGTAAGAAAATAAAAGGAAAATACAAACTTAGCTCTGATTGGACCAAATGCCAAAAGGGTGGCAAAATGAACCAATCACAAGCTTGCCTTCCTAAGGGGGTGAATATTTTAGTTACTGAGCTAGTTCAGGCGCAAATATTAACTTGAAGTAATCTCAAAAGGTTAAGATCGAGCTGGAAGGACCAAAATAACCCCTATGGACAGATAACAAAAGACTTAACCTCAGGACTGAGGATTTGGAAAAACTGATAACAAACAATCCTGCTGGGATTATCTGTTCTGGTACTTGAAACTTGCTAATGCCATGCTCGAACATGTTGGGACTTGGCTTGGACTTGAAAATGGCATGACATAGAACAAAAAACTCCTAAAGAAACCTTGGCTCAATCTTCCTCAATCAAGAGATATGACATTGAGAAAGATTGCGGCTTGGACTGTTGCTGTTGGGAAGTGACTTTGGTCTGAATGACCAATGCTGATGGGCTAAATGGCTGAAGTTGCCAAGACTTGTTTCACAAGTGTGTAACAAGCTTGGATGGATGCTGTGGGTGGCTAAGTTGCTGTTGAAAGTGTTGTGAATCTCTTGCTGGGTAGGTGAACTTCTGAATTACATGCTGCTTCTGCTTCTGAATGACATGTTGTTTCTGCTAGGATTTGGATGCCCGCTGTTTCTACTGGAGATGCTTCCTTAGCTGCTGAGTTTGGTGAATCAACATAGTCTCCTTCTTGTGATGTTGCTGAGAGTGCTGGTGATGCTCCTCTAGATGCCTCCTTTGCTGATGTTGTTGCTGCTTGATGTTCTTCATGATGGTCTCCATCAGCACATGGGGTTTTGCTTGGCATGAGGTGTAGGGGATCGAAAACCTTTAAGATTGACAATTGCTTGAGTTAGGTGTATGTGAGATGCTCATAGCGGTTCCTTTTGGAGGATTAATATTGTTTTCTTAATTGTGATTACGTGATTCGTTGAGGCGAGACTGTTTTTCCTTTTCCTTTGTTTTCTTTGTTTTTGTTTTTCGCTTTCCCTCTCTCCTTTTTCTTTGGCTTTTGTGGGTAGAGCCGCTACAAACCCTCACGAGTCCATCTCGTCCACCCGGGCTGCCGGGGGGTTCAAAGGGCTTGGTGCATACGCTAAATGCACTCGTTTCTCTCCCACGACAGAGGAGTTTGTGTTAGTTTAGGTAGTTTTCGTTTTGTTTTGCTCGGGACGAGCTAAAGTTTAAGTGTGGGGGGGTGTTTAGACCCATTTTTGTGTCTAAATAACGCCTTAATTCTTAGGCTTTTGACTCATTTCATGTTTATTTCCTTGTCTTTTACTACGGTTTTGGTGTTTTCACTCAAAATGTAGCAAAAAGGGATATTTTAGAGCATTTTTTGTGATTTCCCGAGCCTAGCCGGACCGAGAGCCGAAGCAAAGTTGACCCGGGATCACTTCCCCTTCATTGGGTGCAAATTAGAGGTAACACCCGCTACGACCCTTGTAGCAGGCGTTACATGCCTCGGAAAGAAGGAAGAAACAAAGGGAAGAAAACAAGAGGGTAACCCCTGTCACCATAGGCGTGGCACCCGCTACCCCTGGCTGGACCGAGGAAGACAGCAGTCGCGGTCTCCGGACAACATCTGCTGTCTTACGAAGCTCAAAAATCGCCTTTGGTTTTCGCAGGGTAGTGCCCGCTACCTCCGCTGGACAGGCAGAGACCGTACATGCGGTCTCATATACCGTACATGCAGTCTTCCCTGTTTCTGCGCGATTGTTCAACTTTGTACGCTGCGTTTGGGGCAACGGTAATACCTTGTATAAATAGCTCCTAGGTTGTGTTTTTTAGAGAGGACCTTCGAGCGTAGCTTAGACATTTTTCCAGCTTTATATTAGAGAGATTAGAGAGAGATTAGTCTAGGGTTTTGGTGTATTTTGGATTGAATTCAAGATTGGAGGATTCAACAATTGAGAGATTGCTTTGGATTATCTTTTCCTTTACTCTTCCTTGCTCTTCTACAACATTTGATAAGCTTCTTCTTCCTTAAGCTCTAATCTTCTTTGTTAATTGCTTTATCTACTTTGTTAATTGCTTTACTTGCTTTTTAATTGCTTTGATTGTCTCTTGATTGCTTTGTTTTGTTCTTGATTGTTGTTGGATGGTGGAATTCATGCTTAGGGTTTGTTTTGTTGATGTTGTTAGCATGTTGTGATGGGTAGTGGCTAGAACCCTAATGGGTTAGGGGGTAATTAAGGGTGTGAATGGGTAATTAGGCATGGGTTAGCAATTTTAGTGAGTAATTAGTTGGGAAATCACTTTTCCCACTCCTTTTCTTTCCTCAAGTGGGATGTATTTGGGTTTGAAAGCTCCTGAATACATCCAACAGTTGTGTTGGAAGATTGGAATTGGGATAGTTAGAACTCGCTTACGAGAGTGAGTGGAGACTAACCAAGGAATTCCGTTTCATTAACCCTCCGGATCCGTGGTGGATTTTGAGGTAGTTAATCCGGACTATCCTCGAAAGAGGAAGCTCGGTGGGTATTTTCTAATGGAATTGCCACTTGATTTCCTTCCTTGTTGCTCTCTTGTTGCGAAACCTATCTCCTTGTTCCCCTTTGCATCCCGAAAAGCCCTCAAAACCCATTGTTTCACCTTGACTAACCTTAGTTTGTTTTCCCGCTTTGTGATCTTTTTTTTCAACCATTTACCCTACCATAGCGATCTTAGACTCGACCTTAGACCGAGTTTCTTAGCCAAGGCCCCTAGTTCCTCGAGAAGAACGATATAAAAACTGGGGTCACAAAACCACGTTACAGGAAGCCATCAAAATACATCTCAAGTACTCTAGTATTCCAATAGGTCGCATCCAACTCAATAATAGATCCTCCTAATAGTGTACGATCCCTCAAGTAATCCGCACATTTCATTTAACAACTGAAGTACCAATTAGAACAAGATTCACATGCAATGCATCCGTCTAATTGAAAGACACAATGAAAAACCTCAAATATCACATATATAAATCATTAATAACAAGGTAAGTTCTTTATTTAAATCATAAGATCTGTTCGAAACTCAGCTTGAGTATAATTACAAACAATTCATACACTTCGCAATTTTCAAGTAGGATACTATTCATACTACAAAACGTTTCAAAATCAAATCAAATAGGAATGCAACACCTTCAATATTTGAAGAGTAACTCACACACTTTGAAACAAGTACTAGAAGTTATTTAAATAGCATTTTCCAACTATTCATAACCATAATAAATAACTGTTTCCAATAAACCAACGGTTTAATAAAATCCTTCTTTCTTTTTATTGTACGAAAATACCAATACCATGTGCGTAAGGTACTTTCAGCACTCTCTAGTCGGGGCCGGTTCCCCCTTAAGACAGTTAGTTTAACTTCCTGAGAGTTTATATACCTAGCCGATTTGGTTCCCCTTTGTAGGTGGTAACCCTAACTTTCCAATTAGTCCACAATACCTAGTGCAATATACCTAGCCCGAAAATGATTTCAAACTCATAAATCACATAACAATTCCATGTCATACACTTCTCGTTCAAATAACTTTCCAAATCGTACATAAATGTATTGATGTATGCAAGGTCCTAAGATCACAGTATTGACCTCACAGTACACCACATTAATACAACTCGCACACAATCTGACCTCAAAACAGAGAAACAACTATGACCTCCTCAAAACAGAGCACAAACGCCAAAGCACAAATGGATGAAATGGATGATGATAAAATGATGATCGGATGAACAAACTTACAATCAAATAGTAACCGAAGATAGTCTTGAGGCTCAAGCTGATACAGACCCACCACAGCTAGAACATCAAGGGCAATGGACTGGATGACCTCAATGGATAGAGGCACACCACCATCAAGATTATCAAGCTCTACACCCACCACAAGGATTGCCAAATCCTTGCTACTACAGTAGAATTAACTAGAGATGAGAGTTTAACGTCACTCACAAACAAGAGGCTCAATCAAGGCACTCAAAATGCTATTAATTTCACTTACAGATGTTCCTCACAAGCTGCCGATTACAATATATTTAAACCTAGGGTTGAGCTGGATGATTAAGGGTTTCCCCTTGCTCAAGAAACTCACTAATTAAGCATTAAGCAACTTAACTAACTTTAGCAAGCTAATTAAGCCTCATTACAAACTGGATAACATCAAAAAAATGAAATAAAATGAAATAAACTCTAACAAACGCGTTTTCTTTATTACAAACGGTTATATCACCTCACAAGCTGGAAATGGCCTCAACAGCTTGGAAGTGAGGTTTCCATACAACTGCTTTCTACTCAGAATCTCCATGACACTCCTCAAATGTCTAACATGATCCTCCTCAGACTGGCTATAGATGAGAATATCATCAAAATACACAACAACACACTTCCCAATCATAGGCTTCAGAACTTGATTCATGAGTCTCATAAATGTTGAAGGTGCATTTGTCAAACCAAAAGGCATGACCAACAACTCATACAGACCTCCCTTAGTTTTAAAGGTTGTCTTCCACTCATCTCCCTCATAAATTCTGATCTGATAGTATCCACTCCTCAAATCAATCTTTAAAAACACATTTGAGCCATGGAGCTCATCAAGCATATCCTCATGTCTTGGAATAGGATATCTATACTTAATTATGATTTTATTGATGGCTCTACAATCAATACACATCCTCTGACTTCCATCTTTCTTAGGGACTAATTATGCTGGCACTGCACAAGGGCTCAAGCTCTCTCTGATCATTCCTTTCTCCAACAACTCATCAACTTGCCTCTGGATCTCATTGGTTTCAACAAGGGTCATTCTATAGGCTGGTTTGTTTGGTAAAATAGATCCTGGGATGAGGTCAATTTTATGCTGGATGTCTCTTTTTGGGGGTAAACCTGGTGGCATTTCTTCTGGAAAAACATGTAGGTACTGGTTTCGGATGGGTTGGAACAAAGGATGGCTATTTTGTGGGGCTGGCTCATTTTGTGAGGCTGGTTCTTCATCAAGATCAAACAAAAGTAACTCATTCTGTTCACTAAACTCATGATATTCAGCAGGTAAGATCACATCAAGGGATGGTTCAACAATCAGGTTCTTAGTTCTTTTTGTGAGCTGGGATGGTTTAAGTGGGGTGAGGATAATTTTCTTGTAGTTCAGGTTAAGGGAATAAGTATTGGCTCTTCCATCATGGTTAACAGATCTATCAAACAACCAAGGTGTTCCCAACAACAAATGACATGCATCCATTGGTATAACATCACACCACACTTCGTCTTTATAAACAGAACCAATTGAAAAATTCACAAGACATCTAGATGAGATTTTGATACCTCTACTTTGACTCAACCACTGGATGGTATAAGGTGCTGGATGAGGACAGGTTTGTAAATTCAGCTTTTGCAACCATAGTCTGTGATGCTGCATTGGTACAGCTTCCTCCATCAATAATCAAGGAACCGATCTTCCCTTGCACTGTACATCTTGTGTGAAAAATATTATCCCTCTGCACAGCATCCTCATCAATTGTTGTACTGCTAAGGATCCTCCTGATCACCAGCATTTCACCTTCATCAGGTCTGGCCTCAACTTCCTCTTCATCATATACAGGATCTCCTTCAGGTTCATCATACTGTTCCTCCTCAACAACTTTCTCAAGTTCGACAAACAGTGCTGCTTGATATTCTGCTAAGGTCACTGCTCTTCTGTTTGGACATTCTGAAACTAGATGTCCAAGTCCTTGACATCTAAAACATCTCCTCTTAGGGAATGGTCGATTGGTAGGGATTGGGGTTCTTTGTGGGGGATTTTGGGATTGTGTTTGAGGTGGTTTAGGGGCTGGATATTTGGTTTGTGGTTGTGGGGATGGATAGGTTCTTTGAGGTGGATGGTAGGATTTGTTGTCATGGTCTGATTTGGTTTGAGGATAGGTTTTGGTTGGGTACTTGCTTCCATACTCCTTCCTTTGGGCCTTCTTCTGATGTTCCACCTTATGAGCCAAAGAACTCAGCTCATCAAGTGAATTATACACCTGCAAGATACCTCACATAGGTCTGAATTTCATTCTCCTTCATATTGCACTTCCACGGCAGATGTTCAAACTCCTTGGTACACTCCTCAACAGATTTGCTACCCTGGACAAAGTGTTGAAGCTTGAAATAATTTTCCTTCATGTAACTTTCAGGTAAAAGTTTCTCCTTGATCTTCTGCCTCATTTCAACCCATGTGCTGACTTTAGGTTCATCGATCTCCTCTCTCCTCCTTTGCAAGTTGTTCCACCATGTAGATGCATATTTCTTCAATTTCAATGCAACCAACTTCACCTTGTTCTCCTCAGACAACTCCCTCAAATCAAACACTCTCCCCACAGATTGCAACCAATCCAAAAATACATCAGAATCCAACTCACCTCCATACTCAGGAATATCTATTTTGAAATCCAACTTCTCTACTCTTCTTTCTCCCCTCCTTTCTTCCCTCTCACTCCTACTTCTGGATTCACTAACACTACTCCTAGGTTACCTCCTGTTATACCTCCTTCTTCTGTGATATCTAGGTCTTCCTCCTCCCCTTCCAGTTTCACTAAATGGGTTCTCCTCCTCTTCTTCTTCTTCAGGCTCCACATCAGATTCTCCATTAAGCCTATTTCTGTGCAACCTCATATAATATTGCAACTGATCACTCACAAATTTCAGTTTCCCCTCCAATTCCTCGTTCTCCCTCAAGGCTTGTTCTGCTACTTCCTGAGGTATTTTACTACAGCCCGACATTATGAAATGCACAAATAACACAAACAAACCTTCCTCCAAGATGTTACTCAGCTCTGATACCAATTATGATGTATGCAAGGTCCTAAGATAAGACATTGACCTCACAGTACACCACATTAACACAACTCGCACACAATCTGGCCTCAAAACAGAGAAACAACTATAACCTCCTCAAAACAGAGCACAAACACCAAAGCACAAATGGATGAAATGGATGATGATAAAATGATGATCGGATGAACAAACTTACAATCAAACAGTAACCGAAGATAGTCTTGAGGCTCGAGCTGATACAGACCCACCACAACTAGAACATCAAGGGCAATGGACTGGATGACCTCATTGGATATAGGCACACCACCATCGAGATTATCAAGCTCTACACCCACCACAAGGATTGCCAAATCCTTGCTACTGTAGTAGAATTAACCAGAGATGAGAGTTTAACGTCACTCACAAACAAGAGGCTCAATCAAGGCACTCAAAATGCTATTAATTTCACTTACAGATGTTCCTCACAAGCTGCCGATTACAATATATTTAAACCTAGGGTTGAGCTGGATGATTAAGGGTTTCCCCTTGCTCAAGAAACTCACTAATTAAGCATTAAGCAACTTAACTAACTTTAGCAAGCTAATTAAGCCTCATTACAAACTGGATAACATCAAAATAAAATGAAATAAACTCTAACAAACGCGTTTTCTTTATTACAAACGGTTATATCACCTCACCTCAACAGCTTGGAAGTGAGTCTTCATGGAGGATCTCAATGCAGGATCACCTCACAGAACTGGAATATCCTCAACAGTTCCAAAAGTGTTGTCTTCATAGAGGACCTCAGAACTGGCAAACATCTTCACTGAGCTGGAAAGTCCACAACAGCTCTAAAGTGAAGTGTTCAAAGTTCACTGAGCTGGAAAGTCCACAACAGCTCTAAAGTGAAGTGTTCAAAGTACTGGTGAGGACCTCAATCCAAAGATATGGAATTGAGAAACAACCTCACTGGTTTGCTGCTGTTGTTGATGTTGATGTTGCTGTTGTTGGACGACCTCATGACTTGTTGGACCATCATGAAACACTCCTGGATGTCGGTGTTTGATGCTGAAGATGGTGAGGTAGTTGCTGCTCTCGATGCTGGCTCCTGATCACTTGGTGCTGAACTTTGGATGTTTGATGGAGGACCTCCATCATGTATATAAAGTTCGAATATACCTTTCATTCAAATTAAAATAGCTCAATGGGACATTTTCCAACTCTTTTCCAATTCACGAAACCAAATCTCCCATAAATAAATTCATAATCCTTTAAAATATTCAATTACCACATAGAAATCACATAACCAACTTAAAATATACACAAGTATCAAAATCCAAACCATTTCTTAAAATACCTCAAAGAGTCATTCAAAACTCAAGTACAAAGGTGAATACGCGTAATTGAGCCCATAAGACCCGTTTAAATTCAAATAAGCTTTCTTAGAACATCAAAAATGTAATCAATAACTCATAGTGTTCGGAAAATACCAATTCTTTCAATACTCCCATAAAAACTCATTTGAAACAACTTCTTTTGAATTAAAAGCATAGAAGACCTTTTCCAGTTCACATAAATTTCAAATAATTGGGAAAAGTAAGCACACACGAACTTAGGTTCACATATAATAGCTAATAATCGATTTAATTCCTTTCACACTAGACTCGGACATAAATACAACACTATAGATACCCAATAACTTAACCAAAAGCATAAAATTCCACTCTTTTAAGCATATAGATCATCCAAGATCCATATATGCGTACTTTGCTCACGAATAACCAAATTAACATCATTCTAAGCAACCCTCATCCATTCTAACACGAGGTGTACATATCTATATAAATATGGTCACTTAGGTTGTAAATTAAATAATCTCAGCATATAGTACAACGAAAGTAACAAATAAGACATTAAACAACTCTCCGTCCTATTAATTATTCAACCCAAAACATTCCAATTTCACAGTTCAACCCAAGCTCCCTCCTCACATACACCGTCCCAAACAAACCTCGACGCTCAATGTTCAACCCAAAATCCAACCAACTTCCAACTCGGTTACATAATTCAATCCATCCATTCCAATGCGGTTAAAAATTCAGGCATAATTTTTAGTATTCACAATTTGCTAACTAAACCTGAAACTTAACAGTTACAAGAGGAGACAGAAATTACCCACTTTAATTCCATGTTCACAACTTAGGGTTTTTATATGGGACTAGAAGTGGCTGAGAGGCATCGGAAGCACCCAACGTGTTGCACTAAGCCCGAGAAACCGCTCCAGAACCAAACTTGAACCACCTCTACCCCTCGTCTGTCTCACGTCAAGCCACCGCGGCCATTGTTGTGGCCGACGGATATTCGGTCATCACCTAATTCATCGGCACCCGGCGGACACTGCCACCGCCACCGCCACCATCAAGCAACCCTTTTCCTTTTTCGTCTCTTGTGTGTTGCTCGAAGAGAAGCAGGGGAAGAAGAAACAACCAACTGATTGAGACCATCCAGCAAGTCCAACAGCAGACCAAGCATCACCAACAGATTCAGACCAGGAGTATGGAGATGATTCAGCAACAGCAGCAGCACGAGCGCCTTCCACATCATCTTCATCATCCAAGGAGGCTACACCAGCACCCTCAGCAACACCATAGTCAGCAGCAAGCCTTGCTGAACCAAACTCAGAAGTGGTTGGAGAAATTCTAGCAGAAACAGCAGGCTTCCATCTTCAGCAACCGATCAAAGACACTTCAGCAGCCACCAGCCCACCAACATCATCCATCCAGGCTTGCTATGCCTTGGTAAGGTAAGTCCTGACCAGCACAACCATCCATTCCACCCGCATTGGCCATCCATGCCAAATCCAGTTCCCAGCGAAACCAATCCAAGCAGGCATCTTTCTCAATTCTATATCTATGGATTGAGTGAGATTCAGCCAAAGGTCCCTAGGAGATTTGTGCTCCTTGACATGCAATTTTCAAGTCCCAAGCAAGTTCTAGCATGTTCAAGCAAAGAGGCCATAAGTTACAAGCACCACAACAAGCAACCCTGCCGGGTTGTTTGTTATCAGTTTTTCAAGAACCTCAGTTTGAGGCCAAGTTATTTTGTTCAGCTACAATAAGGGTTATCTAATTCCTTCCCTGCCTTCCTCAAGCTATTGAGATTACATCTAGTTTAAGAAAAGCCCGGGAAAGTTACTGAGGTAACATAGAATTACCCTCCCAACTAGGAAAGGCCCTAATTGGTCAGAATTGCCACCCTTTGGGATTTTGATCCAATCAGAAGCCAACATTGTTTTTCCTTTTATTTTCAAATGTATTCAGATTGTATTAGCTAGAATAGGATGTAATGTAATGTATTTGTTTTTTTAGTTCAGTAGCTAGATTAGAAGGGAGATTAGCAGGTTACTTGAATTAAGTGCCTCTAATCAAACTGTCTTAGGATTAGCTATATATAGGGTTGTATTCAGCTGCTTGCAAACGAATCAGTGATATTTTCAATAGCATTCTGAGTGCCTTAGTTGAGCCTCTCGTTTGTGAGTGTCAGCAAACTCTCATTTGGGTTGAATCTACTTCAGTATCCACGAGTTGGCAACCCTGGTAGTGTGTGTAGAGCTTACTTGCTTCAGTGGTGGTGTGCCTGTATCTGCTGAGGTAACTAAGTCCTAGCCCTTGTGTTTATTCTGTGGTGCGCCTGTATCAAAGTGAATACAAGTCTATCCTTTTAATTCCTTGTTGGGTTGTCATCTATTCCAGCTAATTGCATTCATTTAGCTTTGTTTGAAGTCATCAACAGTGTGTGTGTTTCTGTGTGGTGTATTGTAAGTTCAATACTCTGATCTCTATGAGCTTGCATACATCATCTTGGTATCATAGCTATGTTCTATCTTGCAGTGTGTTGTTAGTGATTGTTTGAGATGGCCGGAACAAGTAAAACACCTCAGGAAGTCTTAGATCAAACTTTGAAAGAAAAGGAAGAAATGGAACAAAAAATGAAATTCTTGAGTTAGCAAATACAGTATTATATGAGATTGCATAGGAATGAGCTTAATAGAGAGACTGATGAAGAGATGGAGGAAGGAGAAGGTGAAAATCCTTTTAGTAGGAGGAAGAGGAGGTCGAGGTCCTAGGACTACACATAGAAGGAGGAGATATGTTAGGAGATCACCTAGGATTAGTGAACCTGAGGAACAAAGTGAGAGTGAAAAGGAGGAAAAGAGGGAACACAGGAGGATAGAAAAGCTAGATTTCAAGATTGATATACCTGAGTATGCAGGGGAGCTAGATCCTGATGTATTCTTAGGTTGGTTACAGACTGTAGAGAGGGTTTTTCACTTGAGAGAAGTTTAAGAAGAGAATAAGGTGAAGTTAGTAGCCTTAAAGTTGAAAAAGTATGCTTCTACTTGGTGGACTAATCTACAGAGAAGGAGAATGGAGATTGGAGAAGATAGGGTGAGCACTTGGATTGAAATGAGGCAGAAGTTGAAAGAAAAATTCCTTTCAGACAACTATATGAAGGAAAACTACTTCAAGCTATAACATTTGGTGTAGGGAAGCAAATATGTGGAGGAGTATACCAAAGAGTTTGAGCACCTGCTTTAGAAGTGTAATATGCATGAGAATGAGGTGCAAACTTATGTTAGGTACCTTGCAGGTATGAATGACAGTATCAAGCATGTTGTTGAGTTGCAGGCCTATGATTCACTGGATGAGCTAAGCTCTTTGGCTCATAAAGTGGACCAACAGAAGAAGGCTAGAGTGAAGGAGTACAGCAATAGATACCCAACCAAGCCCTATGCCCCAGCCAGGCCCAATCCCTACAGCAAGCCTTACAATCCCCCACAAAGAACCTATCCACCCCCACCCCCACCTCAAACCAGATATCCAGCCCCAAGACCACCTCAAAATCAGCCACAAAATGTCCCACAAAGAACACCAGTCCCTACCAGCAAAGCCTTCCCAGAAAGAAGATGCTTCAGGTGTCAAGGTCTTGGACACATAGCATCTAAATGTCCAAATAGAAGAGCAGTCACCTTGGCAGAGTTTCAGGCAGCCCTTTTGCTTGATCCTGAGCCCTATGAGGAAGAAGACCAGTATGAAGAGCCCCGTAGAGACCCTGTGTATGATGGTGAGGAGGTTGAAGCAGGCCATGATAAGGGAGAAATGCTTGTGATCAGGAGGATCTTGAGTAGTGCAGCAGCCGATGAAGCAGCAGAACAAAGAGAGAACATTTTCCACACCAGGTGTACAGTTGGTGGGAAAATCTGTTCTTTGATCATTGATCGAGGCAGCTGTACCAATGCAGCGTCTGAAACCATGGTGAAGAAGCTCAATATGGCTACCAGCACCCTATACCATACAATGGTTGAACCAGAGTAAAGGTATTGAAATCTCTTCCAGATGCCTTGTCAATTTCTCAATTGGTTCAGCTTATAAAGATGAAGTTTAGTGTGATGTGATTCCTATGGATGCCTGTCACCTGTTATTAGGGAGACCTTGGATGTATGACAGGTCTGTTAGCCATAATGGAAGGGCAAACACATATTATCTTTGCCTAAACAACAAGAAAATGACCCTTACCCCTCTTAGACCATCCCAACTCATAGAAAGACCCAAAAACGTTATTGTTGAGCCCACTCTTGATGTCCTTTTGTCAGCTAAACAACATGAGTTCAGTGAGCAAAGTGGAATCATCTTGCTTGACATTGAGGAAGACTTACCCCCACAAAATGACCACCCCCTATTTCAACCTCATCCTAAACCAGTACCTACATGTCTCTTCTTAAGAAATGCCCCCAGGGCTACCCCCTAAGAGAAACATACAGCACAAGATAGATCTTGTCCCGAGATCTGTCTTGCCAAATAAACCTACCTATAGAATGACCCCAACTGAGACAAATGAGATCCGGAGATACGTTGATGAGCTACTGGAGAAGGGTATGATAAGGGAGAGTCTGAGCCCCTGTGCAGTACCAACCTTATTGGTGCCTAAAAAGGATGGCAGTCAAAGGATGTGCATTGACTGTAGAGCCATTAACAAGATTATTGTTAAGTACAAGTACCCCATTCCAAGGCTTGAAGATATGCTAGATGAATTGCGTGGTTCAATGGTGTTTTCCAAAATAGATATGAGGAGTGGCTATTACCAAATCAGGATATGTGAAGGGGATGAGTAGAAGACAGCCTTCAAGACAAAAGGAGGGTTATTTGAGTGGTTAGTCATGCCTTTTGGCTTGACAAATGCACCATCCACATTCATAAGGCTAATGAACCAGGTTCTAAAGCCATTGATTGGTAAGTGTGTTGTTGTCTATTTTGATGGCATACTTATTTACAGTTAATCTGAGATGAAGTATATTGACCACCTAAAGAGTGTGATGGAGATATTAAGCAGGGAGCAGTTGTGTGGGAATCTAAAGAAGTGTCAATTCTTTGCCAGCCAAGTCTCTTTTCTTGGCTACATTGTGACAGCAGCAGGGATTCAGGTGGATGAGGAAAAGGTGAAGGCATTAAGGGAGTGGCCTATTCCTAGTTCAATTCAGCAAATTAGAAGTTTTCATGGTTTAGCTTCATTTTACAGGAGATTTGTGAGAAATTTTAGCACCATCCTAGCATCTATGACAGAGCTAGTGTAGGGCAAAAGTTTCTCTCGGACACCAGCAGCATTTCAGTGAAAAATTGAATGATGCCAAGAGGAGATATAACACCTATGATAAAGAGTTCTATGCCATCATTCTCTTCAACATTGGAGACACTACTTAATTGGAGTAGAGTTCATACTGCACAGTGATCATGAAGCCTTGAAGTTCATTCAAGGACAACACAAACTCAACACCAGGCATGCTGCTTGGGTAGAGTTCATGCAACAGTTCCATTTCATGATCCACCACAAATCAGGGAAGCTGAACAAGGGAGTCGATGCTTTATCAAGGAGATATTTTTTGTTGCAGGTCTTAGATGCAAGGGTACTTGGATTTGAACACTTGAAAGCCTTGTACAAGGAAGATGTGGATTTTGGTGAGATTTTCCAGAAGTGCCAGGGGCACCCTTAGAGTTTGTATCATATAAACCAAGGGTTCCTTTTCTAAGGAGCAAGATTGTGTATACCTAAGAGTAGTTTCAGGGAGCTACTGCTTTCAAAAATCCATGGAGGATGCTTAGCAGGCCACTTTGGCATTGAGAAAACTCTTCTCATGCTGAAAGAGCGTTATTGCTAGCTTAGAATGAGAAAAGATGTGGAGCATTGCGTGAAAAGGTGAACAATCTAGCAAGTAGCAAAAAGTCACAGCCTACCTTGATGGAAATCAGCCCACGCTATGTTCCCCAAGCCCAATCCAGGAAGCCCAATTGAAAAACCAAGTTAAAGATGGGATCCTTTATGAAAAGACTCCATTCTACATAGGCCGAACAAAGAAGATTCAGTCTTTTTACATTGAGCAAAGATGGGCTAAGAAGGAAGGATACAAGGTGGAGATTCAAAGGCCCATTCACATGGTGTGCCTCATATGGCAAGAGGATGTCCAAACATCCTAGAGGGATCAACGTCCACGCCAATCAAGCCCAACAAAGGCTATAGTTCACACCCAAAGGCCCAATCACGTCCAAGTTCAAGAATCCAAGCTGAATTCTACAATCTTGATCTTTGGATGTAGCTTTTATTTTATAGCATTTAATTTTGGTGTGATTTATTTAATTAGGAGTCTAGATTAGTCTAGGATATTCTAAGTTGTTCTAGAATATTCTAGAAGTGAGTGTGTGTGTGTTTAGGAGTAAGAATTCATTTTATTAGGCGCCAAGTATTATTCTCCTAGATAAGGTTGGCTTATTTTGTTACTAATCCATCTTGGATTAGGAAAGCCTAAACCTAATAGGATAGGATTGATGTAACAAACTCCCCCTAGGATAAGGAATCCTAATCCAAGGAGGAGTAGAATAGATTAGGCGTCTAGTAGTAGAACTCCTTGGCTTGCATGCCAAGTTGGAGAGTTCTAGTCCATTTAGGACTCTAGTAGTATATATAGATAGGTTTGTAGCCTCTTTAAGCCAAGCAATCAACCTTGAATTATGAAATCAGTTAAGCTTTTAGCTTTCTCTCGAGTGTTTGGATAAACCTCACCCTTTCTTCTATTGTATCTTGGCATGGCACCCAAGTGGTTAGGAAGAGCTTGATCCTAGGTTGTGGTCTAGATCAAGTTAGCCCTAGGTTGTCTTTCTTGTGGATTCAAGTTAGAAACCTAGATCTATCCATTCTTACCTTTCTGTCAATACAGTTAAGGTAATTACGTCATTGTCTTTCTATCAATATAGTTAAGACAAGACTAACCCTACCCCCCTTATTTCCCCAATCAAACGTCACCTCCCTCTCTCTCTCTTCCTCACATAAAACGCCACCTCCTCTCTTTTCTCTCTCCATAATAAACCTCCAACAAACTCCCTTTCTCTCCTCCCAATAATCTACTACTCTATTCTTTTCCCTCAAACCAACGTCAACCCTCATCTTTCTCCCCCTCCAACTTTACGTCAACCCTCCTCCATATTCCCCATCCAAGATTCAATCATCTTTCTCTCTTTCCCGTTTAAGATTCAATCTTTCTTGAATATTGAAACCACAAAAGTCCTCACGACAAAATAGCCTCCACAAAGAACCCTCTCACGAGAACTTTCCCTCTTCTTTCCACTTTAATCTTGTGAACCCTCCCATCTTCCTATTAGCTGTACGTGTTTCATGTATTATTGGATTAAGAGTCTTTCTTTGTCCCGTAATACATCAAAAGTGGTATCAGAGCTCTAGGTTAGTGTTGAGTGCAACCCTGAACTCCACAGAGTTAAACCAAACACATGACCTTCAATTCCAAAAGCTTAACCTGCAAGTCCCAAGCTTAACCTGCAAGTCCAAAAGTTTAACATGTAAGTCCAAAAGCTTAACCTGCAAGTTCAGACACTTAACCTTCAAATCTTTAGTACCAACCTGCAGCCCTTAACTCCTCAAACATCCCAAACACATTTCCCCTCCATTCCCAAATTTTCGAAAACCCCTCCATGGCTCACGAATTGCTCTTTATGAGGAGGATCCTTAGCAGTTCGGTCGTTCTTGAAGATCAACAACAACGAGAGGCTATCTTTCAGTCTCGTTGCACCATCAAAGGGAAAGTCTGTTCTTTAATCATTGATGGAGGAAGCTGCACCAACGTGGCTTCAACAACTATGGTGGACAAACTTCAGCTGGAAACCAGTCCACATCCTAAGCCCTACACCATCCAATGGCTCAATCAGGGTGAAGGACTACAAGTACTCAACGATGCTTGGTAAGCTTTTCCATTGGCAAGAATTATCAAGATTCTATTTGATGTGATGTATTGCCTATGGATGCTTGTCATATTCTGCTGGGAAGACCGTGGTTATTTGCTAGGAGCGTGATGCATGATGGAAGAGCTAACACCTACACCTTCAGGTTCAAGTACAAAAGAATCACCCTAGCTCCATTAAAAGTAACCCAACCGTCCCAACCCAAAGAGACTGATCTAAACCCTATCCTTTCTATGATCACTGAACATCATGAGTTTAGTGAGCATAAGGAGATCACTCCTTCAATCCCAAACACAAACCCCAATCACAAAGAGCCAACCCATGAAAGTCCAAGCCACAGAAACCATCGACATCTCCTCACCCCATCACCCCAACGTGATGATCAACTAATTTGGTCCCTAGACCTGTCGTGATTCATGAGAAGACAACTCACGAGAACCCTACTGAACCTCCAACAGTTCGAAAGCAACCTGATGATCTTAAAGCAAAGGGTATGATTAGGGAAAATCTTAATCCATGCGTCATCCCTACCCTTCTTGTCCGAAAGGAAGATGGAAACCAACGACTGTGCGTGAACAAGATTCCTATCAAGTATAGGTTTCCTAGAATTGAAGATCCAGTGGAAGAGTTATTTGGCACCCAAGTCCATTCAAAAGTTAATCTAAGAAGTGGGTACAACCAGATTCGAATTCAAGAAGGGGACACTACTGCCAAAACTAAAGGAAGTCTCTATGTATGGGTAATCACTCCTCGTGGTGTAACTAATGTTCTCTTTACTATTGTGAGACTAATGAATCAGGTTTTGAAGTCCATCATTGGCAAGCATGTTGATGATATATTTGTGCATAGCAAAAGAGAGAAAGAGCTTATCTTTCATCTCCAACCTATTGTGAAATCCTTAGTTCACATGAATCTGCATGGAAATTTGCCCCAATGTTGCTTCTTCATCAACAACATAGTTTCTCTTGGCTATGACCTTTCGACTGAAATAATCAAGGTTGATGAAGAAAAAGTCAAAGCTGTCAAGAAGTGGCCTACTCAAACTAGTAAGCAAGATGTTCGAAGCTTCCCCGACTTGGTTTCTTTCTATGGAAGAAATATGAGGAATTTTAGCCCTACACTACGACCTATGGCCAAGTTATGGAAGTATAGAAAGTTATCATGGACACCAGCAACTCAGCAAGGGTTCAACATCATCAAGGATAGACTTTGCACCGCACCAGTCCTAGCCCTATCAAACGTAGATAAGAAGTTTGAGGTTGAGTGTGATGCTTCTGGAGTTGGCATTGGAACTGTTCTACCTGTTTTCTCTTAGGAAGGCTGTTCCTTAGCTTATTACAGAGCGAAGTTCGGTGACCCTAGATTCATGGAAGATAATGGAAGCCAACTCCGCCTATATAGTAAGAAGATCTCTCTCAGTCCATCAAGTTTAAAGCCAAGTTCTTGGCAACCAAGGAAGAATGATGGAGATCTGCCTAGCCTTGGTCTCACCTTTGGGGAACCAAGGTTCATGGAGGATAATGGAGGTCAATCTATCGAAGGGGTCACAGTTCACGTGAAGGCACTAATTCACGTGGAGATTATTGAAGCAACCATGGTTCACGTGAAGGTCCTGATTCACGTTAAGGTCACTATTGGGTCCATTGAAGTCTTCAGACTTGAACCTCCAAGTTTGAGGACAAACGTATTTCAGCAAGGGGGAAATGATGGAAATAAGCCCACGCTAAGTTCCCCAAGCCTAATCCAGGAAGCCCAATTGAAACACCAAGTCAAAGATGGGATCCTTTATGAAAAGACTCCATTCTACACAGGCCCAACAAAGAAGATTCAGTCTTTTTACATGGAGATACGATGGGCTAAGAAGGAAGGATACAAGGTGAGATTCAAAGGCCCATTCACATGGGGTGCCTCATATGGCAAGAGGATGTCCAAACATCCTAGAGGGATCAAGGTCCACGCCAATCAAGACCAACAAAGGCTATAGTTCACGTCCAAAGCCCCAATCGTGTCCAACTTCAAGAATCCAAGTGAGTTTTACAATCTTGATCTTTGGATGTAACTTTTATTTATAGCTTTTAATTTTGGTTTGACTTAAATAATTAGGAGTCTAGATTAGTCTAGAATATTCTAAGTTGTTCTAGAATATTCTAGAAGTGAGTGTGTGTGTGTTTAGGCGTGTGAATTCATTAGATTAGGCGCCAAGTATTATTCTCTTAGATAAGGTTGGGTTATTTTGTAACTAATCCATCTTGGATTAGGAAAGCCTAAACCTAATAGGATAGGATTGATGCAACAAACTCCCCCTAGGATAAGGAATCCTAATCCAAGGAGGAGTATAATAGATTAGGCGTCTAGTAGTTGAACTCCTTAGCTTGCACGCTAAGTTGGAGATTTCTAGTCCCTTTAGGACTGTAGTAGTATAAATAGATAGGTTCGTAGCCTCTCAAAGGCAAGCAATCAACCTTGAATTATGAAATCAGTTAAGCTTTTAGCTTTCTCTCGAGTGTTTGGATAAACCTCACCCTTTCTTCTATTGTATCTTGGCATGGCACCCAAGTGGTTAGGAAGAGCTTGATCCTATGTTACGGTCTAGATCAAGTTAGACCTAGGTTGTATTTATTGTGGATTCAAGTTAGAAACCTAGATCTATCCATTCTTACCTTTCTGTCAATACAGTTAAGGTAATTACGTCATTGTCTTTCTATCAATATAGTTAAGACAAGACTAACCCTACCCCCCTTATTTCCCCAATCAAACGTCACCTCCCTCTCTCTCTCTTCCTCACATAAAACGCCACCTCCTCTCTTTTCTCTCTCCATAATAAACCTCCAACAAACTCCCTTTCTCTCCTCCCAATAATCTACTACTCTATTCTTTTCCCTCAAACCAACGTCAACCCTCATCTCTCTCCCCCTCCAACTTCACGTCAACCCTCCTCCATATCCGTTCTTACCTTTCTGTCAATACAGTTAAGGTAATTACATCATTGTCTTTCTATCAATATAGTTAAGACAAGACAAACCCAACCCCCTTATTTCCCCAATCAAACGTCATCTCCCTCTCTCTCTCTTCCTCTCACAAAATGCCACCTCCTCTCTTTTCTCTCTCCATAACAAACCTCCAACAAACTCCCTCTCTCTCCTCCCAACAACCTACTACTCTCTTCTTTTCCCTCAAACCAACGTCAACCCTCATCTCTCTCGCCCTCCAACTTCACGTCAACCCTCCTCCATATTCCCCATCTTATTTTCAATCATCTTTTTCTCTTTCTCATTCAAGATTCAATCTTTTTTGAATCTTGAAACCACAAAAGTACTCACGATAAAATAGCCTCCGCAAAGAACCCTCTCACGAGAATTCTCCCTCTTCTTTCCACTTTAATCTCGTGAACCCTCCCATCTTCCTATTTGGTTGCACGTGTTTCATGTATTATTGGATTAAGAGTCTTTCATTGTCCCGTAATACATCATACCTCAAGGGTTGTATACATTATTGCCAGTCCCAACAAGCCCATTGGAGGATATGAGTTTGGATTTCATTGTTGGTCTTCCTAGATCACAGAGGGGAAAGACTCAGTGATAGTGGTTGTAGACAGATTCAGCAAGATGGCCCATTTGATTCCATGCCACACAGCAAATGATGCAGTAAAAGTGGTAGATCTATACTTTGAGGAAGTAGTGAGGTGATGTATATTTGATAGCCATATACATCAAGGTTATCAAGGAAGACATCAAACATACATCATGGGAGCCAGATACTCGATTACATGGAAAAGCAGCTCCATTCTCTCAAGTCTCTCTCACGTTTGAATGACTAGAACAAGGGTAGCTCGATACTTTGCTCTATATTTCAAGAACCATGAAGATATTGTGAATTTCATCCTAGGGTCGATTGTTCTACAGCAAAGGAGCTTTCCAATGGATTTTGAATCTTGAAGTTTGGATAAGAAACGAGCAAGTTATCATAGTTTTAATCTAGCTTATGTACATTTGTTTCTTTATGATGTCACACTTGTATTAGATGATGTAAGCTAGATGGCTTGTATTTCTTTCATTTCACACGCCAAGGGGGGCTCTCATTTGCTATAAATAGACCCCTTGGGTTCCTTGTAAAAACATTTCATTTAATATATCAAATACAAATCAAACACACATGATGTTGTTTTCTCTCTAGCTTTTGTGCTAGTGTTTCGTTTCTCTTGAGGGAGTTTCGATTATCCCTACTTCTAGCCTTGGGTTGGCGTCCCTTGGTGGTGAAAGGTAGAATTGGAGAAGTCTTGGAGTGGTGTGTCTATATCTCCATAGAAGTCTTCAAAGCCATTATCAATCATTCGTCCATTCAATCAAACGGTCATCAAGCATTCATCATTCGTTCATCATTCAAGCGTTCATCTTGGTAAACGAATCCCATCCATCTTTTCGTTTTCCATCTCTTTTCATTGAGTTTAGTTGATCCTTAAGAACATTGAGAAGGAAGATTCTCATCTTGTTCATAAAGATCCTGAATTCTGTGCGTAATGAGATCTCTTTGATCCCATTATACATCAAAATTGGTATCAGAGCTTAGGAGATTGATTCTCTTAGTTCTTGCACCATCATTTTACCATCTTTCCATCACAAATCATCCCCCACCAACCCTCCATTACACGTCCATTATAAACTCCACAACGAACCCCAAAACCCAAACACAAACCCCCTCTCGTCCCTAAATGCTAACCCCAAAACCATGAGTTTCTTGTGATCTTTTTGTATCAAGATTGGTTCTAATGGCTAGTCCAAGATCTCCAACGCATTCTCCCACGAATTCTCAAGAAGATGTAGAGTTGATGAGGCAAAGAATCACCTATCTCTCCGAGCAACTGAAGAGATACATGCATCTTCAACATAGGGTGAACCGTGGAGGAAGTGATGAGAAAGAAGACATTCAAAGTGAAAGGCGTGGAAGGAGAGAAGAAAGATTTGATTTCAAAGTGGAGATTCTGGAATTTAATGGTAATCTTGATCCGGAGGTTTTCTTAGATTGGATGCAAACCGTGGAGAGAGTATTTGATCTCAAAGACGTAAATGATGATAAGAAGGTCAAGTATGTTGCCTTGAAGCTACGAAAACATGCAAGCATTTGGTGGACAAACTTGCAAAATAAGCGGGAAGCTAAAGGAAAGGATAAGGTGCGTTCATGGGATAAGATGAAGAAGAAGCTTCAAGAGAAGTTCTTACCACCTAGCTACCTACGTGACAACTACTACAAGCTACAAAAGTTGATCCAAGGCGGAAGAAGCGTAGAGGAGTACACGAAGGAGTTTGAACATCTTCTTTGGCGTTGTGACCTTAAAGAGGACGAGCCACAAACTTTGGTACGTTATCTTTTTGGTCTTAATGATTGGATTAGACACATTGTTGAGTTGCAACCATACAAAACCTTGGATGAGTTGAGTTCTTTATCCCTTAAAGTTGAAAGGCAAAGGAGAAATAAGGGTAAAGAAGTCTTGAACAAGTACCAAACTCCACAAGAATCATCCTACCCTACACACCCATACACTCCACAACAAAAACCCACATTCTCCACAAAACAACCAAACACAAAAGCTCCACAAAATCAGCCCCCATCCATCCCTAAACCCAACGTCCAAGAAGCCAAACTTCTTGCCCCAAGAAGGTGTTTTCGATGTCAAGGCTTAGGTCATTATGCCTTCGAGTGCCCTAACAAAAGAGTTGTATCTTTGGTTGAATATCAAAGTGCTTTGTATGTTGAGCTGGAGTATAATGAAAGTAAGAATGAAGAGGAAGTTGTTGGCACCATTGACGTGAATGAGGAAGAAAATGTAGAAGAGGAATATGTAGAGCTGGATGATGGAGAGTTACTTGTTGTAGGAAGGGCCTTGAATGTAGCTTCTGTGCCGAATGACCAAGTACAAAGGGAGGCTATCTTTCACTCTCGTTGTACCATCAAAGGAAAAGTATGCTCATTGATCATAGATGGAGGAAGTTGCACTAATGCCGCCTCTATAACAATGGTCAAAAGGTTGCAATTGGAGGTTAGCTCTCATCCCACACCTTACACTATACAATGGCTAAGCCAAGGCCAAGGCATTCGTGTGGATCGACGGGTCTTGGTAAGTCTTTCAATTGGAAAGAGTTGTAAAGATTCATTATGGTGTGATATTATTCCTATGGCTACTTGTCATATCTTGTTGGGAAGACCATGGTTGTTTGATAGGAGTGTCATACATGATGGGAGAGCCAACAATTATACTCTCACCCTCAATCGAAAGAAGATCACTTTGACACCTCTAGCACCATCTTCTAACTCTCGGCCTAAGGAGAATAAAAGCAACATTGTGACGATTATGAAGGCGGAATATCATGAGTTTGAAGAGCATAAGAGTCTTATTCTTGCAAACTCGGAGGAAAGCAAAACGCCCCCAAGCAACCATCCATTCTTGAATTCTCCTATGGAACGTTTCTCTCATATGCTCCCTAAAGATATCAACTTGAATCTCATGGTTGAAATGCCAAGGATTCAAAGAAGTCAAGAGGTTATAGTCGTCGATGACCATTCAAAGATGGATCATTTCATACTATGTCAAATTCCTTATAATGAACGCAAAGTTGTGAAACTAGACTTTGAAGTTGTGAAGTTACATGGGATTTCTACATCCATGGTGAAATATCGAGAATCAAACTCCAATAATGTCAATGGGTTATTTTGGAAGAATTTGATGAAGTTTAGTAAAGGATTCTATGATGACTTCAAAGCCTTTAAGAAGAGAGCTTGTAATCTCTTACGAAGAAGCAAGCTGATCATGAGAGTTGATGCTCAATGTTTGAGGAAAAACTTTTTTTCAACCGGGGGAGTATGATGTATGTTTGATAGCCATATACATCAAGGTTATCAAGGAGGACATCAAACATACATCATGGGAGCTAAATACTCGATTACATGGAAAATGAGCTCCATTCCCTCAAGTCTCTCTCACGTTTGAATGACTACAACAATGGTAGCTCGATACTTTGCTCTATATTTCAAGAACCATGAAGATATTGTGAAATTCATCCTAAGGTCGATTGTTCTACATCAAAGGAGCTTTCCAATGGCTTTTGAAGCTTGAAGTTTGGATAAGAAACAAGCAAGATATCATAGTTTTAATCTAGCTTATGTACATTTGTTTCTTTATGATGTCACACTTGTATTAGATGATGTAAGCTAGATGGTTTGTATTTCTTTCATTTCACACGCCAAGGGGGACTCTCATTTGCTATAAATAGACCCCTTGGGTGCCTTGTAAAAACATTTCATTCAATATATCAAATACAAATCAAACACACATGATGTTGTTTTCTCTCTAGCTTTTGTGCTAGTGTTTCGTTTCTCTTGAGGGAGTTTCGATCATCCCTACTTCTAGCCTTTGGTTGGCGTCCCTTGGTGGTGAAAGGTAGAATTGGAGAAGTCTTCGAGTAGTGTGTCTATATCTCCATAGAAGTCTTCAAAGCTATTATCAATCATTCGTTCATTCAATCAAACGTTCATCAAGCATTCATCATTCGTTCATCATCAAGCGTTCATCTTGGTAAACGAATCCCATCCATCTTTTCGTTTTCCATCTGTTTTCATTGAGTTTAGTTGATCCTTAAGAACTTTGAGAAGGAAGATTCTTATCTTGTTCATAAAGATCCTGAATTCTATGTGTAATGAGATCTCTTTAATCCCATTATACATCATGAGGCTTCATGGAGTCCCTAAGAGCATGGTGTCTGATAGGGATGCCAAATTTTTGAGTCATTTCTGGGTAACTCTATAGAAGAAGTTGGGCACAAGGCTCAAATACAGCACAACATGCCATCCACAGACTGATGGGCAAACAGCGGTGACCAACAGGACACTTGGAACTCTATTGATATCACTGATAAACACAAACAAAACAGGATGGGACACTCTTTTGCCCCATGCTGAATTTGCTTTCATTAGAGCCCATTCAAAGGCAACTGGCCTTTCCACATTTCAGGTGGTATATGGGAGAAGTTCTATCACTCCTTTGGATTTATCTCCACTAACCAATTCTGTGAAGTTCAGTTATGAAGCAGGTACACATGCAGAGAAGATCAGGAAGCTTCATCAGCAGGTTAGAGAGAAAATCATCAAGTGTTCTGAGCAGGCAGCTACTTCAGCCAAAAAGCACAGGACAAAAATGGTTTTCTAGCCAGGAGATCTAGTGTGAATATACCTAAGGAAGGACAGGTTCCCAGCCAAGAGGAGAGGCAAGCTAGTTCCAAGAGCAGATGGTCCATTTGAAGTCTTGGAGAAAATAGGAGACAATGCCTACAAGTTGGATCTTTCAGAGGACTATGGAGGGAGTGCCACATTCAACGTTGCATATTTAAGGCCTTATTTTCTAGAGCATGAAGACCTTCCAAGTTAGAGGACAAACTTTCCTCAACCTGGGGAGGATGATGGAGACCATCTAGCAAGTTCAATAGCAGACCAAGCATCACCAACAGATTCAGACCAGGAGTATGGAGATGATTCAGCAACAGTAGCAGCACGAGCACCTTCTACATCATCTTCATCACCCAAGGAGGCTACACCAGCACCCTCAACAGCAGCATTGTCAGCAGCAAGCCTTGCTGAACCAAACTCAGCGGCTGTTGCAGCAATTCCAACATAAATAGCAGGCTTCCATCTTCAGCAACCGATCAAGGACACTTCAGCAGCCACCAGCCCACCAACATCATCCATCCAAGCTTGCTATGCCTTGGTAAGGCAAGTCATGACCAGTACAGCCATCCATTCCACCAGCATTGGCCATCCAGGCCAAATCAAGTTCCCAAAGAAACCACCCAAGGTGCATCTTTCTCAACTCTATATCTATGGATTGAGGGAGATTCAGCCAAAGGTCCCTAGGAGATTTTTTCTGCTTGACATGCAAATTTCAAGTCCCAATCAAGTTCCAGCATGTTCAAGCAAAGAGGCCATAAGTTACAAGCACCAAAGCAAGCAACCTTGAAAGGTTGTTTGTTATTAGTTTTTCCAGAACCTCAGTTCTAAGGCAAAGTTATTTTGTTCAGCTACAATGAGGGTTATTTAAGTCTTTCCCTACCTTCCTTAAGCTATTGAGATTACATCTAGTTTAAGAAAAGCCCAGGAAAGTTACTGAGGTAACTTAGAATTACCCTCCCAGCTAGGAAAGGCCTTGATTGGTCAGAATTGACACCCTTTGGGATTTTGGTCCAATCAGAAGCCATCATTGCTTTTCCTTTTATTTTCAAATGTATTCGGATTGTATTAGCCAAAATAGGATGTAATGTAATGTATTTGTTTTAGTTCAGTAGCTAGATTAGAAGGGAGATTAGCAGGTTACTTTAATTAAGTGCCTCTAATCAAATTGTCTTAGGATTAGCTATATATAGGGTTGTATTCAGCAGCTTGCAAACGAATCAGTGATATTTTCAATAGCATTCTGAGTGCCTTAGTTGAGCCTCTCGTTTGTGAGTGTCAGCAAACTCTCATTTGGGTTGAATCTACTTCAGTATCCAGGAGTTGGCAACCCTAGTGGTGTGTGTAGAGCTTACTTGCTTCAGTGGTGGTGTGCCTGTATCTGCTGAGGTAACTAAGTCCTAGCCCTTGTGATTATTCTGTGGTGTGCCTATATCAGAGTAAATACGAGTCTATCCTTTTAATTCCTTGTTTGGTTGTCATCTATTCCAACTAATTGCATTCAATTAGCTTTGTTTGAAGTCATCAACAGTGTGTGTGTTTCTGTGTGGTATATTGTAAGTTCAATACTCTGATCTGTGTGAGCTTGCATACATCACCAACCCAACCCCCATCTCCATCCTCCCGCTGCACCGCGTCGACAGTCGGTGGCCGGTAACCATTGACGTGAATGAGGAAGAAAATGTAGAAGAGTTGTATCTTTGGTTGAATATCAAAGTGCTTTGTATGTTAAGATGGAGTATAATGAAAGTAAAAATGAAGAGGAAGTTGTTGGCACCATTGACGTGAATGAGGAAGAAAATGTAGAAGAGGAATATGTAGAGCTAGATGATGGAGAGTTACTTGTTGTAGGAAGGGCCTTGAATGTAGCTTCTGTGCCGAATGACCAAGTACAAAGGGAGGCTATCTTTCACTCTCGTTGTACCATCAAAGGAAAAGTATGCTCATTGATCATAGATGGTGGAAGTTGCACTAATGCCGCCTCTATAACAATGGCCAAAAGGTTGCAATTGTAGGTTAGCTCTCATCCCACACCTTACACTATACAATGGCTAAGCCAAGGCCAAGGCATTCGTGTTGATCAACGGGTCTTGGTAAGTCTTTCAATTGGAAAGAGTTATAAAGATTCATTATGGTGTGATATTATTCCTATGGCTACTTGTCATATTTTGTTGGGAAGACCATGGTTGTTTGATAGGAGTGTCATACATGATGGGAGAGCCAACAATTATACTCTCACCCTCAATCGAAAGAAGATCACTTTGACACCTCTAGCACCATCTTCTAACTCTCGGCCTAAGGAGAATAAAAGCAACATTGTGACGATTATGAAGGCGGAATATCATGAGTTTGAAGAGCATAAGAGTCTTATTCTTGCAAACTCGGAGGAAAGCAAAACGCCCCCAAGCAACCATCCATTCTTGAATTCTCCTATGGAACGTTTCTCTCATATGCTCCCTAAAGATATCAACTTGAATCTCATGGTTGAAATGCCAAGGATTCAAAGAAGTCAAGAGGCTATAGTCGTCGATGACCATTCAAAGATGGATCATTTCATACTATGTCAAATTCCTTATAATGAACGCAAAGTTGTGAAACTAGACTTTGAAGTTGTGAAGTTACATGGGATTTCTACATCCATGGTGAAATATCGAGAATCAAAGTCCAATAATGTCAATGGGTTATTTGGGAAGAAGTTGATGAAGTTTGGTAAAGGATTCTATGATGACTTCAAAGCCTTTAAGAAAAGAGCTTGTAATCTCTTACGAAGAAGCAAGCTGATCAAGAGAGTTGATGCTCAATGTTTGAGGAAAAACTTTTTTTCAACCGGGGGAGTATGATGTATGTTTGATAGCCATATACATCAAGGTTATCAAGGAAGACATCAAACATACATCATGGGAGCTAAATACTCGATTACATGGAAAATGAGCTCCATTCCCTCAAGTCTCTCTCACGTTTGAATGACTACAACAATGGTAGCTCGATACTTTGCTCTATATTTCAAGAACCATGAAGATATTGTGAAATTCATCCTAAGGTCGATTGTTCTACATCAAAGGAGATTTCCAATTGCTTTTGAAGCTTCAAGTTTGGATAAGAAACGAGCAAGATATCATAGTTTTAATCTAGCTTATGTACATTTGTTTCTTTATGATGTCACACTTGTATTAGATGATGTAAGCTAGATGGTTTGTATTTCTTTCATTTCACACGCCAAGGGGGACTCTCATTTGCTATAAATAGACCCCTTGGGTGCCTTGTAAAAACATTTCATTCAATATATCAAATACAAATCAAACACACATGATGTTGTTTTCTCTCTAGCTTTTGTGCTAGTGTTTCGGTTCTCTTGAGGGAGTTTCGATCATCCCTACTTCTAGCCTTTGGTTGGCGTCCCTTGGTGGTGAAAGGTAGAATTGGAGAAGTCTTCGAGTAGTGTGCCTATATCTCCATAGAAGTCTTCAAAGCCATTATCAATCATTCGTTCATTCAATCAAACGTTCATCAAGCATTCATCATTCGTTCATCATCAAGCGTTCATCTTGGTAAACGAATCCCATCCATCTTTTCGTATTCCATCTCTTTTCATTGAGTTTAGTTGATCCTTAAGAACTTTGAGAAGGAAGATTCTTATCTTGTTCATAAAGATCCTGAATTCTATGTGTAATGAGATCTCTTTAATCCCATTATACATCATGAGGCTTCATGGATTCCCTAAGAGCATGGTGTCTGATAGGGATGCCAAATTTTTGAGTCATTTCTGAGTAACTCTATAGAAGAAGTTGGGCACAAGGCTCAAATACAGCACAACATGCCATCCACAGACTGATGGGAAAACAGAGGTGACCAACAAGACACTTGGAACTCTATTGAGATCACTGATAAACACAAACAAAACAGGATGGGACACTCTTTTGCCCCATGCTGAATTTGCTTTCATTAGAGCCCCTTCAAAGGCAACTGGCCTTTCCACATTTCAGGTGGTATATGGGAGAAATTCTATCACTCCTTTGGATTTATCTCCACTAACCAATTCTGTGAAGTTCAGTTATGAAGCAGGTACACATGCAGAGAAGATCAGGAAGCTTCATCAGCAGGTTAGAGAGAAAATCATCAAGTATTCTGAGCAGGCAGCTACTTCAGCCAAAAAGCACAGGACAAAAATGGTTTTCTAGCCAGGAGATCTAGTGTGGATATACCTAAGGAAGGACAGGTTCCCAGCCAAGAGGAGAGGCAAGCTAGTTCCAAGAGCAGATGGTCCATTTGAAGTCTTGGAGAAAATAGGAGACAATGCCTACAAGTTGGATCTTTCAGAGGACTATGGAGGGAGTGCCACATTCAACGTTGCATATTTAAGGCCTTATTTTCTAGAGCATGAAGACCTTCCAAGTTAGAGGACAAACTTTCCTCAACCTGGGGAGGATGATGGAGACCATCTAGCAAGTTCAATAGCAGACCAAGCATCACCAACTGATTCAGACCAGGAGTATGGAGATGATTCAAAGATAGCAAAGACGAGCACCTTCTACATCATCTTCATCACCCAAGGAGGCTACCTCAGCGGCATTGTCAAGCCTTGCTGAACCAAACTCAGCGGCTGTTGCAGCAATTCCAACATAAATAGCAGGCTTCCATCTTCAGCAACCGATCAAGGACACTTCAGCAGCCACCAGCCCACCAACATCATCCATCCAAGCTTGCTATGCCTTGGTAAGGCAAGTCATGACCAGTACAGCCATCCATTCCACCAGCATTGGCCATCCAGGCCAAATCAAGTTCCCAGCAAAACCAGTCCAAGCAGGCATCTTTCTCAACTCTATATCTATGGATTGAGGGAGATTCAGCCAAAGGTCCCTAGGAGATTTTTTCTGCTTGACATGCAAATTTCAAGTCCCAATCAAGTTCCGCATGTTCAAGCAAAGAGGCCATAAGTTACAAGCACCAAAGCAAGCAACCTTGAAAGGTTGTTTGTTATTAGTTTTTCGAACCTCGCCTAAGGCAAAGTTATTTTGTTCAGCTACAATGAGGGTTATTTAAGTCTTTCCCTACCTTCCTTAAGCTATTGAGATTACATCTAGTTTAAGAAAAGCCCAGGAAAGTTACTGAGGTAACTTAGAATTACCCTCCCAGCTAGGAAAGGCCTTGATTGGTCAGAATTGACACCCTTTGGGATTTTGGTCCAATCAGAAGCCATCATTGCTTTTCCTTTTATTTTCAAATGTATTCGGATTGTATTAGCCAAAATAGGATGTAATGTAATGTATTTGTTTTAGTTCAATAGCTAGATTAGAAGGAGATTAGCGGTTACTTTAATTAAGTGCCTCTAATCAAATTGTCTTAGGATTAGCTATATATAGGGTTGTATTCGACTTGCAAACGAATCGGTGATATTTTCAATAGCATTCCGAGTGCCTTAGTTGAGCCTCTCGTTTGTGAGTGTCGAAACTCTCATTTGGGTTGAATCTACTTGATTATCCGAGTTGGCAACCCTAGTGGTGTGTGTAGAGCTTACTTGCTTGGTGGTGGTGTGCTGTCTCATGAGGTAACTAAGTCCTAGCCCTTGTGATTATTCTGTGGTGTGCCTATATCAGAGTGAATACGAGTCTATCCTTTTAATTCCTTGTTGGGTTGTCATCTATTCCAACTAATTGCATTCAATTAGCTTTGTTTGAAGTCATCAACAGTGTGTGTGTTTCTGTGTGGTATATTGTAAGTTCAATACTCTGATCTGTGTGAGCTTGCATACATCACCAACCCAACCCCCATCTCCATCCTCCCGCTGCACCGCGTCGACAGTCGGTGGCCGGTAACCATTGACGTGAATGAGGAAGAAAATGTAGAAGAGTTGTATCTTTGGTTGAATATCAAAGTGCTTTGTATGTTAAGCTGGAGTATAATGAAAGTAAAAATGAAGAGGAAGTTGTTGGCACCATTGACGTGAATGAGGAAGAAAATGTAGAAGAGGAATATGTAGAGCTGGATGATGGAGAGTTACTTGTTGTAGGAAGGGCCTTGAATGTAGCTTCTGTGCCGAATGACCAAGTACAAAGGGAGGCTATCTTTCACTTTCGTTGTACCATCAAAGGAAAAGTATGCTCATTGATCATAGATGGTGGAAGTTGCACTAATGCCGCCTCTATAACAATGGCCAAAAGGTTGCAATTGTAGGTTAGCTCTCATCCCACACCTTACACTATACAATGGCTAAGCCAAGGCCAAGGCATTCGTGTTGATCAACGGGTCTTGGTAAGTCTTTCAATTGGAAAGAGTTAAAAAGATTCATTATGGTGTGATATTATTCCTATGGGTACTTGTCATATTTTGTTGGGAAGACCATGGATGTTTGATAGGAGTGTCATACATGATGGGAGAGCCAACAATTATACTCTCACCCTCAATCGAAAGAAGATCACTTTGACACCTCTAGCACCATCTTCTAACTCTCGGCCTAAGGAGAATAAAAGCAACATTGTGACGATTATGAAGGCGGAATATCATGAGTTTGAAGAGCATAAGAGTCTTATTCTTGCAAACTCGGAGGAAAGCAAAACGCCCCCAAGCAACCATCCATTCTTGAATTCTCCTATGGAACGTTTCTCTCATATGCTCCCTAAAGATATCAACTTGAATCTCATGGTTGAAATGCCAAGGTTTCAAAGAAGTCAAGAGGCTATAGTCGTCGATGACCATTCAAAGATGGATCATTTCATACTATGTCAAATTCCTTATAATGAACGCAAAGTTGTGAAACTAGACTTTGAAGTTGTGAAGTTACATGGGATTTCTACATCCATGGTGAAATATCGAGAATCAAAGTCCAATAATGTCAATGGGTTATTTGGGAAGAAGTTGATGAAGTTTGGTAAAGGATTCTATGATGACTTCAAAGCCTTTAAGAAGAGAGCTTGTAATCTCTTACGAAGAAGCAAGCTGATCAAGAGAGTTGATGCTCAATGTTTGAGGAAAAACTTTTTTTCAACCGGGGGAGAATGATGTATGTTTGATAGCCATATACATCAAGGTTATCAAGGAAGACATCAAACATACATCATGGGAGCTAAATACTCGATTACATGGAAAATGAGCTCCATTCCCTCAAGTCTCTCTCACGTTTGAATGACTACAACAATGGTAGCTCGATACTTTGCTCTATATTTCAAGAACCATGAAGATATTGTGAAATTCATCCTAAGGTCGATTGTTCTACATCAAAGGAGCTTTCCAATTGCTTTTGAAGCTTCAAGTTTGGATAAGAAACGAGCAAGATATCATAGTTTTAATCTAGCTTATGTACATTTGTTTCTTTATGATGTCACACTTGTATTAGATGATGTAAGCTAGATGGTTTGTATTTCTTTCATTTCACACGCCAAGGGGGACTCTCATTTGCTATAAATAGACCCCTTGGGTGCCTTGTAAAAACATTTCATTCAATATATCAAATACAAATCAAACACACATGATGTTGTTTTCTCTCTAGCTTTTGTGCTAGTGTTTCGTTTCTCTTGAGGGAGTTTCGATCATCCCTACTTCTAGCCTTTGGTTGGCGTCCCATGGTGTTGAAAGGTAGAATTGGAGAAGTCTTCGAGTAGTGTGCCTATATCTCCATAGAAGTCTTCAAAGCCATTATCAATCATTCGTTCATTCAATCAAACGTTCATCAAGCATTCATCATTCGTTCATCATCAAGCGTTCATCTTGGTAAACGAATCCCATCCATCTTTTCGTATTCCATCTCTTTTCATTGAGTTTAGTTGATCCTTAAGAACATTGAGAAGGAAGATTCTTATCTTGTTCATAAAGATCCTGAATTCTATGTGTAATGAGATCTCTTTAATCCCATTATACATCATGAGGCTTCATGGAGTCCCTAAGAGCATGGTGTCTGATAGGGATGCCAAATTTTTGAGTCATTTCTGGGTAACTCTATAGAAGAAGTTGGGCACAAGGCTCAAATACAGCACAACATGCCATCCACAGACTGATGGGCAAACAGAGGTGACCAACAAGACACTTGGAACTCTATTGAGATCACTGATAAACACAAACAAAACAGGATGGGACACTCTTTTGCCCCATGCTGAATTTGCTTTCATTAGAGCCCCTTCAAAGGCAACTGGCCTTTCCACATTTCAGGTGGTATATGGGAGAAATTCTATCACTCCTTTGGATTTATCTCCACTAACCAATTCTGTGAAGTTCAGTTATGAAGCAGGTACACATGCAGAGAAGATCAGGAAGCTTCATCAGCAGGTTAGAGAGAAAATCATCAAGTATTCTGAGCAGGCAGCTACTTCAGCCAAAAAGCACAGGACAAAAATGGTTTTCTAGCCAGGAGATCTAGTGTGGATATACCTAAGGAAGGACAGGTTCCCAGCCAAGAGGAGAGGCAAGCTAGTTCCAAGAGCAGATGGTCCATTTGAAGTCTTGGAGAAAATAGGAGACAATGCCTACAAGTTGGATCTTTCAGAGGACTATGGAGGGAGTGCCACATTCAACGTTGCATATTTAAGGCCTTATTTTCTAGAGCATGAAGACCTTCCAAGTTAGAGGACAAACTTTCCTCAACCTGGGGAGGATGATGGAGACCATCTAGCAAGTTCAATAGCAGACCAAGCATCACCAACAGATTCAGACCAGGAGTATGGAGATGATTCAGCAACAGTAGCAGCACGAGCACCTTCTACATCATCTTCATCACCCAAGGAGGCTACACCAGCACCCTCAACAGCAGCATTGTCAGCAGCAAGCCTTGCTGAACCAAACTCAGCGGCTGTTGCAGCAATTCCAACATAAATAGCAGGCTTCCATCTTCAGCAACCGATCAAGGACACTTCAGCAGCCACCAGCCCACCAACATCATCCATCCAAGCTTGCTATGCCTTGGTAAGGCAAGTCATGACCAGTACAGCCATCCATTCCACCAGCATTGGCCATCCAGGCCAAATCAAGTTCCCAGCAAAACCAGTCCAAGCAGGCATCTTTCTCAACTCTATATCTATGGATTGAGGGAGATTCAGCCAAAGGTCCCTAGGAGATTTTTTCTGCTTGACATGCAAATTTCAAGTCCCAATCAAGTTCCAGCATGTTCAAGCAAAGAGGCCATAAGTTACAAGCACCAAAGCAAGCAACCTTGAAAGGTTGTTTGTTATTAGTTTTTCCAGAACCTCAGTTCTAAGGCAAAGTTATTTTGTTCAGCTACAATGAGGGTTATTTAAGTCTTTCCCTACCTTCCTTAAGCTATTGAGATTACATCTAGTTTAAGAAAAGCCCAGGAAAGTTACTGAGGTAACTTAGAATTACCCTCCCAGCTAGGAAAGGCCTTGATTGGTCAGAATTGACACCCTTTGGGATTTTGGTCCAATCAGAAGCCATCATTGCTTTTCCTTTTATTTTCAAATGTATTCGGATTGTATTAGCCAAAATAGGATGTAATGTAATGTATTTGTTTTAGTTCAGTAGCTAGATTAGAAGGGAGATTAGCAGGTTACTTTAATTAAGTGCCTCTAATCAAATTGTCTTAGGATTAGCTATATATAGGGTTGTATTCAGCAGCTTGCAAACGAATCAGTGATATTTTCAATAGCATTCTGAGTGCCTTAGTTGAGCCTCTCGTTTGTGAGTGTCGAAACTCTCATTTGGGTTGAATCTACTTCAGTATCCAGGAGTTGGCAACCCTAGTGGTGTGTGTAGAGCTTACTTGCTTCAGTGGTGGTGTGCCTGTATCTGCTGAGGTAACTAAGTCCTAGCCCTTGTGATTATTCTGTGGTGTGCCTATATCAGAGTGAATACGAGTCTATCCTTTTAATTCCTTGTTGGGTTGTCATCTATTCCAACTAATTGCATTCAATTAGCTTTGTTTGAAGTCATCAACAGTGTGTGTGTTTCTGTGTGGTATATTGTAAGTTCAATACTGATCTGTGTGAGCAGATACATCACCAACCCAACCCCCATCTCCATCCTCCCGCTGCACCGCGTCGACAGTCGGTGGCCGGTAACCATTGACGTGAATGAGGAAGAAAATGTAGAAGAGTTGTATCTTTGGTTGAATATCAAAGTGCTTTGTATGTTAAGCTGGAGTATAATGAAAGTAAAAATGAAGAGGAAGTTGTTGGCACCATTGACGTGAATGAGGAAGAAAATGTAGAAGAGGAATATGTAGAGCTGGATGATGGAGAGTTACTTGTTGTAGGAAGGGCCTTGAATGTAGCTTCTGTGCCGAATGACCAAGTACAAAGGGAGGCTATCTTTCACTCTCGTTGTACCATCAAAGGAAAAGTATGCTCATTAATCATAGATGGTGGAAGTTGCACTAATGCCGCCTCTATAACAATGGCCAAAAGGTTGCAATTGTAGGTTAGCTCTCATCCCACACCTTACACTATACAATGGCTAAGCCAAGGCCAAGGCATTCGTGTTGATCAACGGGTCTTGGTAAGTCTTTCAATTGGAAAGAGTTATAAAGATTCATTATGGTGTGATATTATTCCTATGGCTACTTGTCATATTTTGTTGGGAAGACCATGGTTGTTTGATAGGAGTGTCATACATGATGGGAGAGCCAACAATTATACTCACCCTCAATCGAAGAAGATCACTTTGACACCTCTAGCACCATCTTCTAACTCGGCCTAAGGAGAATAAAAGCAACATTGTGACGATTATGAAGGCGGAATATCATGAGTTTGAAGAGCATAAGAGTCTTATTCTTGCAAACTCGGAGGAAAGCAAAACGCCCCCAAGCAACCATCCATTCTTGAATTCTCCTATGGAACGTTTCTCTCATATGCTCCCTAAAGATATCAACTTGAATCTCATGGTTGAAATGCCAAGGTTTCAAAGAAGTCAAGAGGCTATAGTCGTCGATGACCATTCAAAGATGGATCATTTCATACTATGTCAAATTCCTTATAATGAACGCAGTTGTGAAACTAGACTTTGAAGTTGTGAAGTTACATGGGATTTCTACATCCATGGTGAAATATCGAGAATCAAAGTCCAATAATGTCAATGGGTTATTTGGGAAGAAGTTGATGAAGTTTGGTAAAGGATTCTATGATGACTTCAAAGCCTTTAAGAAGAGAGCTTGTAATCTCTTACGAAGAAGCAAGCTGATCAAGAGAGTTGATGCTCAATGTTTGAGGAAAAACTTTTTTTCAACCGGGGGAGTATGATGTATGTTTGATAGCCATATACATCAAGGTTATCAAGGAAGACATCAAACATACATCATGGGAGTATGATGTATGTTTGATAGCCATATACATCAAGGTTATCAAGGAAGACATTAAACATACATCATGGGAGTATGATGTATGTTTGATAGTCATCAACAGTGTGTGTGTTTCTGTGTGGTATATTGTAAGTTCAATACTCTGATCTGTGTGAGCTTGCATACATCACCAACCCAACCCCCATCTCCATCCTCCCGCTGCACCGCGTCGACAGTCGGTGGCCGGTAACCATTGACGTGGATGAGGAAGAAAATGTAGAAGAGTTGTATCTTTGGTTGAATATCAAAGTGCTTTGTATGTTGAGCTGGAGTATAATGAAAGTAAGAATGAAGAGGAAGTTGTTGGCACCATTGACGTGAATGAGGAAGAAAATGTAGAAGAGGAATATGTAGAGCTGGATGATGGAGAGTTACTTGTTGTAGGAAGGGCCTTGAATGTAGCTTCTGTGCCGAATGACCAAGTACAAAGGGAGGCTATCTTTCACTCTCGTTGTACCATCAAAGGAAAAGTATGCTCATTGATCATAGATGGAGGAAGTTGCACTAATGCCGCCTCTATAACAATGGTCAAAAGGTTGCAATTGGAGGTTAGCTCATCCCACACCTTACACTATACAATGGCTAAGCCAAGGCCAAGGCATTCGTGTTGATCAACGGTCTTGGTAAGTCTTTCAATTGGAAAGAGTTATAAAGATTCATTATGGTGTGATATTATTCCTATGGCTACTTGTCATATTTTGTTGGGAAGACCATGGTTGTTTGATAGAGTGTCATACATGATGGGAGAGCAACAATTATACTCTCACCCTCAATCGAAAGAAGATCACTTTGACACCTCTAGCACCATCTTCTAACTCTCGGCCTAAGGAGAATAAAAGCAACATTGGCGATTATGAAGGCGTAATATCATGAGTTTGAAGAGCATAAGAGTCTTATTCTTGCAAACTCGGAGGAAAGCAAAACGCCCCCAAGCAACCATCCATTCTTGAATTCTCCTATGGAACGTTTCTCTCATATGCTCCCTAAAGATATCAACTTGAATCTCATGGTTGAAATGCCAAGGTTTCAAAGAAGTCAAGAGGCTATAGTCGTCGATGACCATTCAAAGATGGATCATTTCATACTATGTCAAATTCCTTATAATGAACGCAAAGTTGTGAAACTAGACTTTGAAGTTGTGAAGTTACATGGGATTTCTACATCCATGGTGAAATATCGAGAATCAAAGTCCAATAATGTCAATGGGTTATTTGGGAAGAAGTTGATGAAGTTTGGTAAAGAATTCTATGATGACTTCAAAGCCTTTAAGAAGAGAGCTTGTAATCTCTTACGAAGAAGCAAGCTGATCAAGAGAGTTGATGCTCAATGTTTGAGGAAAAACTTTTTTTCAACCGGGGGAGTATGATGTATGTTTGATAGCCATATACATCAAGGTTATCAAGGAAGACATCAAACATACATCATGGGAGTATGATGTATGTTTGATAGCCATATACATCAAGGTTATCAAGGAAGACATTAAACATACATCATGGGAGTATGATGTATGTTTGATAGTCATCAACAGTGTGTGTGTTTCTGTGTGGTATATTGTAAGTTCAATACTCTGATCTGTGTGAGCTTGCATACATCACCAACCCAACCCCCATCTCCATCCTCCCGTCGGCGATCGGTGGCCGGTAACCATTGACGTGAATGAGGAAGAAAATGTAGAAGAGTTGTATCTTTTGTTGAATATCAAAGTGCTTTGTATGTTGAGCTGGAGTATAATGAAAGTAAGAATGAAGAGGAAGTTGTTGGCACCATTGACGTGAATGAGGAAGAAAATGTAGAAGAGGAATATGTAGAGCTGGATGATGGAGAGTTACTTGTTGTAGGAAGGGCCTTGAATGTAGCTTCTGTGCCGAATGACCAAGTACAAAGGGAGGCTATCTTTCACTCTCGTTGTACCATCAAAGGAAAAGTATGCTCATTGATCATAGATGGAGGAAGTTGCACTAATGCCGCCTCTATAACAATGGTCAAAAGGTTGCAATTGGAGGTTAGCTCTCATCCCACACCTTACACTATACAATGGCTAAGCCAAGGCCAAGGCATTCGTGTTGATCAACGGGTCTTGGTAAGTCTTTCAATTGGAAAGAGTTATAAAGATTCATTATGGTGTGATATTATTCCTATGGCTACTTGTCATATTTTGTTGGGAAGACCATGGTTGTTTGATAGGAGTGTCATACATGATGGGAGAGCCAAAAATTATACTCTCACCCTCAATCGAAAGAAGATCACTTTGACACCTCTAGCACCATCTTCTAACTCTCGGCCTAAGGAGAATAAAAGCAACATTGTGACGATTATGAAGGCGGAATATCATGAGTTTGAAGAGCATAAGAGTCTTATTCTTGCAAACTCGGAGGAAAGCAAAACGCCCCCAAGCAACCATCCATTCTTGAATTCTCCTATGGAACGTTTCTCTCATATGCTCCCTAAAGATATCAACTTGAATCTCATGGTTGAAATGCCAAGGATTCAAAGAAGTCAAGAGGCTATAGTCGTCGATGACCATTCAAAGATGGATCATTTCATACTATGTCAAATTCCTTATAATGAACGCAAAGTTGTGAAACTAGACTTTGAAGTTGTGAAGTTACATGGGATTTCTAAATCCATGGTGAAATATCGAGAATCAAAGTCCAATAATGTCAATGGGTTATTTTGGAAGAAGTTGATGAAGTTTGGTAAAGGATTCTATGATGACTTCAAAGCCTTTAAGAATAGAGCTTGTAATCTCTTACGAAGAAGCAAGCTGATCAAGAGAGTTGATGCTCAAAGTTTGAGGAAAAACTTTTTTTTCAACCGGGGGAGTATGATGTATGATAGCCATATACATCAAGGTTATCAAGGAAGACATCAAACATACATCATGGGAGCTAAATACTCGATTACATGGAAAATGAGCTCCATTCCCTCAAGTCTCTCTCACGTTTGAATGACTACAACAATGGTAGCTCGATACTTTGCTCTATATTTCAAGAACCATGAAGATATTGTGAAATTCATCCTAAGGTCGATTGTTCTACATCAAAGGAGCTTTCCAATTGCTTTTGAAGCTTCAAGTTTGGATAAGAAACGAGCAAGATATCATAGTTTTAATCTAGCTTATGTACATTTGTTTCTTTATGATGTCACACTTGTATTAGATGATGTAAGCTAGATGGTTTGTATTTCTTTCATTTCACACGCCAAGGGGGACTCTCATTTGCTATAAATAGACCCCTTGGGTGCCTTGTAAAAACATTTCATTCAATATATCAAATACAAATCAAACACACATGATGTTGTTTTCTCTCTAGCTTTTGTGCTAGTGTTTCGTTTCTCTTGAGGGAGTTTCGATCATCCCTACTTCTAGCCTTTGGTTGGCGTCCCATGGTGTTGAAAGGTAGAATTGGAGAAGTCTTCGAGTAGTGTGCCTATATCTCCATAGAAGTCTTCAAAGCCATTATCAATCATTCGTTCATTCAATCAAACGTTCATCAAGCATTCATCATTCGTTCATCATCAAGCGTTCATCTTGGTAAACGAATCCCATCCATCTTTTCGTTTTCCATCTCTTTTCATTGAATTTAGTTGATCCTTAAGAACTTTGAGAAGGAAGATTCTTATCTTGTTCATAAAGATCCTGAATTCTATGTGTAATGAGATCTCTTTAATCCCATTATACATCATGAGGCTTCATGGAGTCCCTAAGAGCATGGTGTCTGATAGGGATGCCAAATTTTTGAGTCATTTCTGGGTAACTCTATAGAAGAAGTTGGGCACAAGGCTCAAATACAGCACAACATGCCATCCACAGACTGATGGGCAAACAGAGGTGACCAACAGGACACTTGGAACTCTATTGAGATCACTGATAAACACAAACAAAACAGGATGGGACACTCTTTTGCCCCATGCTGAATTTGCTTTCAATAGAGCCCCTTCAAAGGCAACTGGCCTTTCCACATTTCAGGTGGTATATGGGAGAAATTCTATCACTCCTTTGGATTTATCTCCACTAATTAATTCTGTGAAGTTCATTTATGAAGCAGGTACACATGCAGAGAAGATCAGGAAGCTTCATCAGCAGGTTAGAGAGAAAATCATCAAGTATTCTGAGCAGGCAGCTACTTAAGCCAAAAAGCACAGGACAAAAATGGTTTTCTAGCCAGGAGATCTAGTGTGGATATACCTAAGGAAGGACAGGTTCCCAGCTAAGAGGAGAGGCAAGCTAGTTCCAAGAGCAGATGGTCCATTTGAAGTCTTGGAGAAAATAGGAGATAATGCCTACAAGTTGGATCTTTCAGAGGACTATGGAAGGAGTGCCACATTCAACGTTGCATATTTAAGGCCTTATTTTCTAGAGCATGAAGACCTTCCAAGTTAGAGGACAAACTTTCCTCAACCTGGGGAGGATGATGGAGACCATCTAGCAAGTTCAATAGCAGACCAAGCATCACCAACAGATTCAGACCAGGAGTATGGAGATGATTCAGAAACAGTAGCAGCACGAGCACCTTCTACATCATCTTCATCACCCAAGGAGGCTACACCAGCACCCTCAACAGCAGCATTGTCAGCAGCAAGCCTTGCTGAACCAAACTCAGCGGCTGTTGCAGCAATTCCAACATAAATAGCAGGCTTCCATCTTCAGCAACCGATCAAGGACACTTCAGCAGCCACCAGCCCACCAACATCATCCATCCAAGCTTGCTATGCCTTGGTAAGGCATGTCCTGACCAGTACAGCCATCCATTCCACCAGCATTGGCCATCCAGGCCAAATCAAGTTCCCAGCAAAACCAGTCCAAGCAGGCATCTTTCTCAACTCTATATCTATGGATTGAGTGAGATTCAGCCAAAGGTCCCTAGGAGATTTTTTCTCCTTGACATGCAAATTTCAAGTCCCAATCAAGTTCCAGCATGTTCAAGCAAAGAGGCCATAAGTTACAAGCACCAAAGCAAGCAACCTTGAAAGGTTGTTTGTTATTAGTTTTTCCAGAACCTCAGTTCTAAGGCAAAGTTATTTTGTTCAGCTACAATGAGGGTTATTTAAGTCTTTCCCTACCTTCCTTAAGCTATTGAGATTACATCAAGTTTATGAAAAGCCCAGGAAAGTTACTTAGGTAACTTAGAATTACCCTCCCAGCTAGGAAAGGCCCTGATTGGTCAGAATTGACACCCTTTGGGATTTTGGTCCAATCAGAAGCCATCATTGCTTTTCCTTTTATTTTCAAATGTATTCGGATTGTATTAGCCAAAATAGGATGTAATGTAATGTATTTGTTTTAGTTCAGTAGCTAGATTAGAAGGGAGATTAGCAGGTTACTTTAATTAAGTGCCTCTAATCAAATTGTCTTAGGATTAGCTATATATAGGGTTGTATTCAGCAGCTTGCAAACGAATCAGTGATATTTTCAATAGCATTCTGAGTGCCTTAGTTGAGCCTCTCGTTTGTGAGGGTCAGCAAACTCTCATTTGGGTTGAATCTACTTCAGTATCCAGGAGTTGGCAACCCTAGTGGTGTGTGTAGAGCTTACTTGCATCAGTGGTGGTGTGCTTGTATCTGCTGAGGTAACTAAGTCCTAGCCCTTGTGATTATTCTGTGGTGTGCCTATATCAGAGTGAATACGAGTCTATCCTTTTAATTCCTTGTTGGGTTGTCATCTATTCCAACTAATTGCATTTAATTAGCTTTGTTTGAAGTCATCAACAGTGTGTGTGTTTCTGTGTGGTATATTGTAAGTTCAATACTCTGATCTGTGTGAGCTTGCATACATCACCTACCCAACCCCCATCTCCATCCTCCCGCTGCACCGCGTCGACAGTCGGTGGCTGGTAACCATTGACGTGAATGAGGAAGAAAATGTAGAAGAGTTGTATCTTTGGTTGAATATCAAAGTGCTTTGTATGTTGAGCTGGAGTATAATGAAAGTAAGAATGAAGAGGAAGTTGTTGGCACCATTGACGTGAATGAGGAAGAAAATGTAGAAGAGGAATATGTAGAGCTGGATGATGGAGAGTTACTTGTTGTAGGAAGGGCCTTGAATGTAGCTTCTGTGCCGAATGACCAAGTACAAAGGGAGGCTATCTTTCACTCTCGTTGTACCATCAAAGGAAAAGTATGCTCATTGATCATAGATGGAGGAAGTTGCACTAATGCCGCCTCTATAACAATGGTCAAAAGGTTGCAATTGGAGGTTAGCTCTCATCCCACACCTTACACTATACAATGGCTAAGCCAAGGCCAAGGCATTCGTGTTGATCAACGGGTCTTGGTAAGTCTTTCAATTGGAAAGAGTTATAAAGATTCATTATGGTGTGATATTATTCCTATGGCTACTTGTCATATTTTGTTGGGAAGACCATGGTTGTTTGATAGGAGTGTCATACATGATGGGAGAGCCAACAATTATACTCTCACCCTCAATCGAAAGAAGATCACTTTGACACCTCTAGCACCATCTTCTAACTCTCGGCCTAAGGAGAATAAAAGCAACATTGTGACGATTATGAAGGCGGAATATCATGAGTTTGAAGAGCATAAGAGTCTTATTCTTGCAAACTCGGAGGAAAGCAAAATGCCCCCAAGCAACCATCCATTCTTGAATTCTCCTATGGAACGTTTCTCTCATATGCTCCCTAAAGATATCAACTTGAATCTCATGGTTGAAATGCCAAGGATTCAAAGAAGTCAAGAGGCTATAGTCGTCGATGACCATTCAAAGATGGATCATTTCATACTATGTCAAATTCCTTATAATGAACGCAAAGTTGTGAAACTAGACTTTGAAGTTGTGAAGTTACATGGGATTTCTACATCCATGGTTAAATATCGAGAGTCAAAGTCCAATAATGTCAATGGGTTATTTTGGAAGAAGTTGATGAAGTTTAGTAAAGGATTCTATGATGACTTCAAAGCCTTTAAGAAGAGAGCTTGTAATCTCTTACGAAGAAGCAAGCTGATCAAGAGAGTTGATGCTCAAAGTTTGAGGAAAAACTTTTTTTCAACCGGGGGAGTATGATGTATGTTTGATAGCCATATACATCAAGGCTATCAAGGAAGACATCAAACATACATCATGGGAGCTAAATACTCGATTACATGTCCCCTTTTTTCAACCGCGTCTGTTCTGCGAAAAAACCAGAAGGGGCTTGTCCCCTTTTGCTTTCTATTTTTCCACCAAAAACCCCCAAATGAAAAAAGAAGGGAACTAATCCCTTTTAGTTATCCATTTTTATCTCTCCAAATAACAACAACTTCTTTCTTTTATTCCCATCCTTTCTCAATCTATAACCTAATTACCAAATAATATAACAAGTCGACTCTTCTAATAAAAGTCTAATTTTGATAAATAAATAAATAAATAAATAAAATAATATCCACATAATATAGAAATACAACAATTAATCTCATAAATAAATAACTAAACCCAAATTAGACCCTTAACCAAACTAATTAGTCTTAATAAAACCCTCGGATCTTATTGGTAATGCTTAGACTTAAAAAAAATGAGAAAATAGTAAAAATAGTCATGTTTTTGCATAGTGGGTCGAGATAATTAACTTGGTTTATACAAAGATTTGAGCCTCGTGAATCCTCGTGGATCCTATGTTGGGTCGGATCTTGTATAGCCCAAATTAATGGTCTGATCCTTCCCGTTAGTTGTCGACCTTGGTTTAGGTCTAATAGCGGACCTAAGCCCATTAGATCCGCGAGGACCTTTGGCGAGTTCGGACCCTACAATGCCTAAGTTAAAATAATATTAGGATCATGCATTGTCGTAGTGGGTTGAGATAGTTGGTTTGGCCTATACAAGGTTCGAGCCCTTGGATTCCTCGCGGATCCCAGGTTTGGGTGAGTCCTGTATAGTCTAAATCAATATTTCACCCCCCTCATTAGCTGTCAGACGCTTGTTTAGGTCCTGTAGGGGGCTTGAGCCTGACCCTATTGTTCGGCCTCGTTTCGAGCCGAAATTCTTCTCTTTTATAGGGTATATTTGCTTGTTTTAACCCCTATTTATATATTAGATATAATGTTTTGGTGCTTTGTAGGAAAATAAGAGAGTGACCTAAAATGGAGCCAAAACGGAGCAAAAACTCACCAAATAAGGGGTAGAGGCAGAAGGGTTGCTCGACCGAGCAGTATGTTGGCTCGCCCGAGCAACACCTCTGAAAGGACAGCAGGATCTGCCGACCGATTTTGAGCCAAGAAGAGGAGAGACAGAAAGCTGGCTCGCCCGAGCAATATACTGGCTCGGCCGAGCCATGCTTCTGCACAGCGACCATGGAAAGTTCGAAAAATATAGCTAAGGCAATGAAGAAACAGAGGGCCAGCTCGCCCGAGCAAGGCCCCTGCTCGCCCGAGCTGAGCTTCTGAGCTGTCGAGGAAAAGTCGCCGAGGAACAAGAAACACGCGACCAGAATGCTTGCTCACCCGAGTAGCATTCTGGCTCGCCCGAGCCGATTCAGTTTTCTGCGTACAGACTGGAAATGAGATGCTGCGTTTTGTGCAACTAACTTGAGTCATTATAAAAGCCTTAGCTGCGACTCCATTGAGAAGATAATTAGAATATATCAATTAGCCTAGGTAGTTTAGGAGTAGAATTAGATTTAATTACTTTCCTTTATTTGCTTTAATCTCTCTTAATTGTTCTTCAAGTTTTCAATTGTTCTTCAAACTTTCATTGATTTCTAGCATTTGTATTCAAACTTTCTCAAGCTTTCTCAATTCAAGCAAGTTTCCATTGAAGTGTTTTACAAGCTTTCTCTCTCTTCTCTCTCTCTCTCTCTCTCTCTCTCTCTCTCTCTCTCTCTATAATTGCTATTGTTGACTTGTTTTCCAAGCTTTATAGTGTTAGCCACTATCAACTCCTTTTTTAGTGGGGAGGAGGGTCAAGGAACTCCAATTCTACTTACTAGTGAGAATTTGGGGGATTCTTGGTAATCCAAACCACAATTTCTTGTTTGTTCGGGGGAAATTCGAATGTAGATTGAAGGTTTATTGAAGTTTGTTCATCAAAGGTATAAATTCTTTCCCAATTTCATTGTTCATGCTAGTTCTTCATTCAAGCTTTTAATTGCTTTCCTTAATTTCATGCTTTTATTGCTTTCCATAATTCCATGTCTATGTTAGTTTTATTGCTTTCATTTACATAATTTACCGCATTCCGCAATTGAGAAAAAACCCCTTCTACAAACCGATTACCTCAATCAAGCCTCACACCCATCCTCGAGTTCGACATCCTTACTTATAAAACCACAAAATATACAACCGAACAATGGTGCCGTTGCCGGGGATGGCGTTATTTGGTAGATTAGGTGATTGGTTTGTATGTAAATAGTTTAATTGCTTTCTTGATTATGTTAGAAAAATGTAGCACAAAAACTTGAATATCAAAAAAAAAATTAAAAAAAACAATAAAAAAAGAAGGAAAAAAATAAAAGAAAGATGGCATGTTTTAGCTTCCCTCAAAATGAGCAAGAATTATTTTGTGATTATCGTGATAGATTAAATGATTATCTTGCTTATTGGGCCCCTTATGGTTATATTTATTCTAATTGGGAAGTGTTAGTTGTTACTAATGAGGGATTGAATTTCGAGACCCGTTCTCTTCTGAATTACTTTGATTTCAATGTTGAAAATGAGTATCGGGCTTGGGAATTATTTGATTGGTTGTACACGGATGCTCGTCAATTTGGGGAGACTTTTTATTCATCGGGTTCTTGCTTTGGTAATCCGTGTGCTCTTCATGCTCAATTGCACTATGAGAAACGTTATGATCTTTCTCCATGTGATGATGTTGAGTCTCGTCATTTGTGTGTGCATTGTGAATCTCCGTCTCATGCTTCCGAATCTTGTAGACTAGATAAAATTAGTGCTGAAATAGTTGGTTTACAAGTTAGGATGAATAAATGCATGCAAGAATTTGAACACGTTCTTAAACCTAGGGTAGAAACTTATCTTGCTCAATTGGTTGATTCGAATGTTGAAATAGGTCATTCATCGTCTTTGAGTCCTAAAATGCATGTTGATTCTGCTGTGTATGATGAGGATGAGGATTATTATAACCGACCATGCCTTGGACTACTTAGTAATTCCTTAGCTCTAGCCCCACCTAGTGAGCATGAGGAACATGATGATTATGTGTGTGATGATGTAGAATTAGTTGAAAACATGCTAGATGATGAACCATTGTCCACACCCTTATCCATGCCTTTGTGTGAAGAAAAAAATGAGTTTATTGAATGCTATGATGCTTGTGATATAATTGAGCATGATCTTGTTGAGAGTGAAATTGAATCCTTGGTGATTGAATGTGTGCTTGACACCGATTTGTTCACTTTCATTGAGAATTATTGCATTAGAGAGGCATCAGCTACCCTTTCTTGTAAATCCATTGATGTGCAATCTTGTGATGATGAACTTGAGTCTATGGGGATTGATCCTAAGTGTTTGGACTTGGTTTGTGACAATGATATTTTTTATGGTGATATGCTTTATGAGTCGTTGTTTGCATCCAAGTCTTCCCATGAGCATGTCCATAAATGTGTTGTATTGCCTCCTTTCGTTGATTTGTATACCCAATCTCCATTTACGAGTCAGTGGGAGGATCCATTTGTCATGTCTTCTTTCACCGTGCCTAGAAAAGTCTTGTATATTCATGAATTTCATCAGTTCTATGACTTTTCTAAAGCATTTGATAAATTGTTAAGGGCAATAATGTTTGTTTATGTGCTATTGCGAGTGTGCTCTTACCACCACCATTCTGAGATGCATGAGAGGATGCATGATTTGTTACTCCGGGCGTTGAATGATTCTGACATGATGCCCGATATCTTGAGGTGAGAAGGAGTGAATTTCTTGATAAGATGCCTTTGAGGTAATATCCTTCCTCACCCTTCTTGTATAATTAGTGAGTTGGTCTTTCTTTTCTTCTTTTATTTTCTTTTTGTGTGTGTCTTTGTCTTTAATTTTGGGGTGCTTGCTTACCTACTTCTGTTTCCATTTTGAGGACACGACAACCTCTTTGTGTTGGAGTGGGAGGATAGTATGTATTCCGGTATTCGAGTCTAAGAAAAGAAAAAAAAAGAGAGAGTCGTTTTGTAAATATTTTAGTTTGTTTTCTTAGTTCATTAATCCTTAGTGTCTTGTGTAATTTGATTTTCTTTTTGATCTTGCATGTGAACCATCACACATAGTATGTTTTCTTGTTTATTTCTAACCTATGTGTGATGTTCTTTGGATCGTGGATTGAGTGCTTTTAATTGAAGATCTTGAGGTAATTACTTTCCACTCTCTCTTTATGTGAATATATCGATGATCCATGATGCATGCTTGATTTTCTTTTTGGGTGGCGAACCCCTTGAGTGTGAATGTTGGGATATTATTGTTGTTGGAGCCGTGTGGGCTCGGGTCGCCACCAATTATTGTTTGTTATGTGTTTGTTGTGTGTTTTTAGGTTTTCTACCTTATTTGTGACACCCTTCTTCTCACAATGGGGACATTTTGAAGTTTTGTGTTGGAGTGGGGGATGATACTTCCATTTGTCATGGGTAGATCACCTAGTTTTGAGTCTTTGTTTTCGTTTTTCGTAGTTTGTATCGAAAATTTTGAAAAAATTTGTGTGAAAAGGAGAAAAAAGGGAGTGAAAAACCTTGAAAGTTTTCGTTTTTCGTTTTGTTTTTGTTTTTGCTTTGTTTCTTGGATTTCGTTGTTGAAATCAAGAAGTCGTTCTTAATCCTCTTTAAAAGAAAACGGTTTGAGCATTTTCGACCCTAACGGGGGCGATTGTCACGACTTACCTTAATTAGATTCTTTTCATCACGTGTCTAGTGAGATTCCATTTCTTCTTTTTATGTTCTGGTTGAAACTAGGAGATTCTAGGGGTTCATATCCGAGCTTGTTTTCCAAAAAGAAAAAGAAAAAAAAAAGAGAAAAAGCAAAAGCCAAAGCAAAAGTCAGAAAATAGCAGCAAAATTAAATAATTTGACTAAGTGGGGCGTGTCGGCTTTACGATATCAACCACCATACACTTAGCCAACCTACACGGGCCCGGTATCAGTGGTACGGCACGGATGCCCCTTAACCCTCCTCTTATATCGCTTTGCGACGGAGAGGCGAATGGAAAAGACCGTGTTGGGAGGGTATACCCCTTATATGGGCCGTCCAATTCCCAAAAATAAGGCTAATACCAACATTAAAAAGAAGAAAAAGTTTGAAGTGTTAATAAAGTGAGGGGCTCTTCCTTGCATCACCTGCGGCCCTCACCAAGCCAAGGGCGACCAAATGCGGGGAGGGGCAACTCTTTCCTTTCCTTTGTTCGTTTCGCTGTTTTGTAAGCTCGGGTGTGAGTCTTTTGGGTCGTCCGGGATCGATTAGAACTGTTTAAAACTCTTTCAAATGGGATTAAACTCTACATGAGGTGTAAGGAATCAAAAACTTCTAAGATTGGCAGTTGTCTGGGTTAAGAGTTGTGAGATGCTCATAACGGTCCCTTTTGGAGGATTAATACCGTTTTCTTAATTGAAATAACTTGATTCATTGAAATGAGCAGTTCTCTTTTTCTTTTCTTTTAAACTTGTTTTGTTTTTCACTTTCCCTCTTTCCTTTTTCTATGGCTTTTGTGGGTCTAGTTGCTATAAACCCTCACGAGACCTACCTCGTCCACCCGGGCTGCCGGGGGGTTTAAAGGGCTTGATGCATATGCTAAATGCATCCGCGATTCCTGCGAAAGTGAGTTAGGTTTTTAGTTTTTCTTTCTAGTTCTTTTCTTTGTTTTTAGTTTGCTCGGGGCGAGCAAACCCTTGTGTTGGAGTGGTGTTCGGCCTCGTTTCGAGCCGAAATTCTTCTCTTTTATAGGGTATATTTGCTTGTTTTAACCCCTATTTATATATTAGATATAATGTTTTGGTGTTTTGTAGGAAAATAAGAGAGTGACCTAAAATGGAGCCAAAACGGAGCAAAAACTCACCAAATAAGGGGTGGAGGCAGAAGGGTTGCTCGACCGAGCAGCATGTTGGCTCGCCCGAGCAGGATCTGCCGACCGATTTTGAGCCAAGAAGAGGAGAGACAGAAAGTTGGCTCTGCCGAGCAACATACTGGCTCGGCCGAGCCATGCTTCTGCACAGCGACCATGGAAAGTTCGAAAAATATAGCTAAGGCAATCAAGAAACAGAGGGCAAGCTCGCCTGAGCAAGGCCCCTGCTCGCCCGAGCTGAGCTTCTGAGCTGTCGAGGAAAAGCCGCCGAGGAACAAGAAACACGCGACCAGAATGCTTGCTCGCGGCGGCGATGCAGCTCGCCCGAGCCGATCGATTTTCTGCGTCTGGTGGAAATGAGATCTTTGCGTTTTGTGCAACTAACTTGAGTCATTATAAAAGCCTTAGCTGCGACTCCATTGAGAAGATAATTAGAATATATCAATTAGCCTAGGTAGTTTAGGAGTAGAATTAGATTTAATTGCTTTCCTTTATTTACTTTAATCTCTCTTAATTGTTCTTCAATTTTTCAATTGTTCTTCATTGTTCTTCAAGCTTTCATTGATTTCTAGCATTTGTATTCAAACTTTCTTAAGCTTTCTCAATTCAAGCAGTTTCCATTGAAGTGTTTTACAAGCTTTCTCTCTCTTCTCTCTCTCTCTCTCTCTCTCTCTCTATAATTGCCATTGTTGACTTGTTTTCCAAGCTTTATAGTGTTAGCCACAATCAACTCCATTTTTAGTGGGGAGGAGGGTCAAGGAACTCCAATTCTACTTACTAGTGAGAATTTGGGGGATTCTTGGTAATCCAAACCACAATTTCTTGTTTGTTCGGGGGAAATTCGAATGTAGATTGAAGGTTTATTGAAGTTTGTTCATCAAAGGTATAAATTCTTGCCCAATTTCATTGTTCATGCTAGTTCTTCATTCAAGCTTTTAATTGCTTTCCTTAATTTCATGCTTTTATTGCTTTCCATAATTCCATGTCTATGTTAGTTTTATTGCTTTCATTTACATAATTTACCGCATTCCGCAATTGAGAAAAAACCCCTTCCACAAACCGATTACCTCAATCAAGCCTCACACCCATCCTCGAGTTCGACATCCTTACTTATAAAACCACAAAATATACAACCGAACACCTATGAAACCTAAACTGAGTGGTATTAGGATCATACATTTGCATAAAGTCGTCCCATCTAGTGCAAGCAGACCATTTGGGCCAAACAAGTCGACTCGGGCCTTAGAGATTCTAGCGGATCTTTGAGTGAGCTCGACCTTGTGTTGTTCAAATGGGCTCCTTATTGTGTGTAGTTAGCTAAAATGAAATATTTAGCCCGTATGTGAGGCCTGAGCCTGAAATTTTGATATTGGGCTCAGCCTAGTAAGGTCTAAATATGTCTTTCTAGCTCGAGTCTGCATTTGCATAAGAGTCTTATTTGGGTTCCACATTAGGCTTAGAGCCTTAGTTCGGTCATTCGGGATTCAAATAAAATTTTTCATCCATGGCACGCATAGAGTCTTAGGGGTTGACGTTGAGTTGAGTCTTCAATTTACTCCATCTTTTTGGACAGAATAGGTTAGTTTCGGGTATATCAGAGGGACGAGATCGGCCGGTTGGAGACTTTTGACATTCAGTACGACAGTAATGAAAATCGTGTTTCAACATCATCCGAGCCGACCGACGGGGAATCAAATGAAGAAGAAGTTAAATCTTTAGTAATTGATCCTTCTGAAACAATGCCAAACTCTAATAGCGATCATCCTGAAGATCATCCTCATGGTGATGACGAGGAGCAAGTACCTCCTCCCCCACCTCCTCCACGTACTGAAATGGAGCAGCTCACCAACATAATTCTGAATATGCAAGTCAGCATGAATGCACAGCTGAAAGCGCAGAATCAGAGAATTGATGTTGTCATTCACGCTAGGGAGGAGGCGAAGAATTCAAATGAGAAAAATCGCACTACGAGTGAGAATGAACGACAATCAGGGAAGGAGAATGATTGGTCAGTCCACGGGGTTTCAAACTCGAGACTTGACCGAATTGAACATATGTTGAAGGAATATACTCTTTTCAACAATCAGTTCATGGACGACGTTTGGTTTACACCCGTCCCAAGGGGTAGACTTCCCCCTAAGTTTAACAATCAGTTCATTATATATAGTCTCATTTTCTTTTGGGGTGTAACTCTTCCATGTGTGCATCTCTAGAACTTGGCTTGACATTCGATAAAATCACATTTGGCATATGTATTATATTAATGTGATTGAGGCATACTTTTGTTAGCTATGTAGCCAAAAGGCCACCTGACATTTTGACCTCTTTTTAAGCCCTTGCTAACCCTTTTTCCTATCTTGTTGTTTACCCTATAAGTGTGCACCCTTGGCCCTTACATGATTTCTTACCATTAGCCAAGATAGAATGAGCATAAGTTCAGTTGTATGGGGCAGTTTCGTGGTCGGTTGTTGAGAGTGAGTAGTTGTTTGTTGCTACAAGGGAAGTACATTGTTGAATATGCTTTCTACCTTTTTTATCCTCAAAGGTTAACATGTAATTATTGGGGTTTGAGTTGTTCTTTATATATTCATGCTATTCATTGAAAAAAAAGAAAAGAAAAAATTAAAAAAGTAAGGAATTCATAATAGAAAAAAAGAAGCAAAACAACAAAAAAGGAAACAAAAAGGAAAAGAAAAAAAAGAGAAAGAATAAAAAGAGGAAAAAGAGAAGTTTTATTTTTATTTTATTTTTGGGTTTTGATTTGTATTTGGTAATCTATCTCGGGTTTCATTTGTAGGGGATGTTTTGTGTTCATTTAAGGTTCAGTGTGGAGGTGTTGCATTGCATGTAGTGGAAATGTTGTTGCTCTTTAGGTACTAGGCTACTTAGCTCCACATTTTTCAAATGATTTCCATTATTACCTTAGCCTAAACCCCATTACAACCTTTTGAAAGTCCTCATGATTAGCTTTATTGCATGTTGTCTTCAGTGATGGAGAGTTAAGAGTCTTGTAAAGCTTATGGCAGCTGTATACATTGGAATGAGTTTGAGTGAACCCTTGCACATTTTAAATACATTGAGAGTGTTCCATTTTACCTAAAGTGAGGATCTACTAGCTTCACTAGCTCACCAATTGCTACGGTGATACATGATTGTTTAGAGGTACAACATAGAGTAACTGGCTTTGTGTCTTCGTCTTATGCTCATAGTATTGAAATAGAGTTTGCTTTGAAATGATTTTGACCTTATTGAGTCTCTATTATGCATATCATTCTTAGTGGTGTTATTGTCATGTGATATAAGGTCTTTTCCACTATTGATTAATCTTATTCGTGAAGTCTCACACTTTTTTTTTTTCTTCATGGCTTATCCTTCTAGACACTGGGGGCTTCCCCTTTGTCTTCCTTTCGAATTGGGGGCTTTCTCTTTCCCTTTGTCTTCTTTTTCAACTGGGGGCTTTCAGGATACAACTTACTCTGGCTTACATTTCCTAATCACTATAGGTTTCATCAGGGGATAACTTTTTTCCTTTTGCTAACCTTTAGCGGTCAATGTACTGTGCCCAGGAGTGGGCATTTCATTCTCATCTCTTCTCATGGAAATGATACGTCGATCTTGTCACTTTCCTTCATGTTCATCGGATAGCAAGATCAAGCTCTACTATTCAGTAACAATAAGCTATAGATATGGAAAAGTCCTAATAGATTTTTGTGAGGTTGAATGAAAAAGTCCTCGTGGATTTTCAAGAGCAAATGTTCATCATCAATTCTTCTAGCAACATTTTACATAAGAACAACGTTTTTAAGCATGTTCATCACAAGTCAAGTCCCTATAATCCCTCACGAATTTTTGGGGCAGTTGGATCGTTCGGATATTTTCATGGCAGTTTGCATGGTCCACAATTTTGAAGATAATTCCTCAGTTGATTGTATAATTGGACTACTTTTTCTAAGCATGTTCACATATATCAATTTCGGCTTGGAGATGTTGGTTTTGTTGACACAACATCCTAGCAGATTTCTCATTCATGAAGTTCTTATGGACTTTTGGTGGCTTATCACTCCTAGCATATTCATATATGATCATTCATATATGATCTATGAAGCTTCAACAAAACTGGACAAACTAAGGAAATTCTATGCCTTAAAGCAAGGTCAAATATAGCAACTGGTGACCACAACCAGCAAACTATCCTTAAGTTATTAGCCACTGACCTATTAAGTCAGCAACTAAAGGCTTACACTACATTTTGAACTACGACAGCCTGATTCCACTCATGAAGTGGATACGTAGGAAGCTTTTAAAGTCCGGCCCAAATAATCAAACAAAAGTAGCTTCTATCAAGTGATCTCCTAAAAGGATCTTATCCAGTTTCCAGGTCGTGCTCAAGCAGGTTAAAGTAGAGTCCTTGCAAAAATTTTCCTAACAGCTCTCGCGTACTTTATAACCCGTAGAGACTCAAACTTCTTTTCTCATTGATTATCTAAAGTCTAACCGAAGTTTTGGCAGATTCCATGTTGACATAAGCTCTCGCAGTTCCCCCAAGGTCCATAAGTAGAGTGTTTCAGGATATCGATTCTCATGGATTACATTAAGATTCATTACATATTTGCAAAAGGGGGGTCGGAGCTGAGGGTACGAGTGAAGACTAAAAATGTTTGCGGATTTTGGTTCTCACTATTGGAAGCATCCTAATATTTCCAGTATTGTCGACCACAGCTCAATACCTACACTCTCTTGTTCATTGCATGTGTGTCTTGCACCCTCATAGGTTAAAAAGACGGTTCGCATAGAGTGCATTAACATCATGCATTACTAGAGAAATAGATCCATTGCATCATAAAAGATAAATGAACAGTCTAAGCATTATACACCCACTTAGTGCTCGTCAGCAAAGATCAAATCAATTGCTTCCAGACTCGAGGGCTCATAGCCAGATGTTATGGACAACAAATCAGCATGTGTGCCAAAGAAGTATTTCCAATTTGCATGAGAAACGGAATGACAAACAGGAGCAGGAGCGCAAAATCTTGCAAATGATCTAAAGGAATGAAAACTTACTCAACAGTTTGGTTTTCTTTGCTCCTCGCGGATTTTGCTTGGCAACATAGTACATTTTTTCAACACAATTTCTTCTCGGCTCCTCGCGGATTTTCCAAAAACTCAAGCCCAATTTGAGAAGCTCAACAATGGCGGCTCCCTGGTCTTCGTGGATCCGAGTGTCAACAATGGCATTTCAGGTGCAGCTGATGAGTGTGAAAATTCGCCCAGTTAATGAGAGGTTCCTCGCGGATTTTTTGGTTGAAGATGGGGAAGTGTAATTCATGAAGTTTGCAAAGGTTGAAGAGATAGGAAAATGGTACAAGAGCATTAAAGGGAAGTGCCTCTTCCACCCCTCTTTATTAGTATTATCTATATCTTTATCTTTATCTTTATTTTTATTACTTTTACTTTTTACTACTTCAAGTACTATTATTACTATCATTTTTATCTTTATATTTATTTCTATTAGTTTTTTATTTATTATATTATTTTAGTTATTTCTAATATTTGTTAATATTTTCCTTAATATTTACATGACATATACTCATAATCCTGTATATTTTTAGGTGAATGATCCTATTAAACCTGGACAGCCTCCAGCAACAAAGTCAGCATCGGACTACCTCCGGAATTTCCAATATTCAAGCTACCCTTGAATAGTTAAGCCTGGACAGCCTCCAACAACCAAGTTAGCATCAGACTACCTCTGAATGTCATCCAACTTTTCGGGCTAACCCCGAAAAATTCATCAAAGCCTGGACTACCTCCAGCATATCCAGATCGGACTACCTCCGACCATTCTTAAGCTAAATCGGATACCTCCAACCAATTTTCAGCTCATTTGGGCTATCCCTGAAAATTCACTGGACTAGCTGATGTATATTTGGTCCCAAATACACATCATGGAAACCAAATACTCGTCTACATGGAGGAAGAGCTTCAATCACTCATGTCTCTCACACAAACGAATGGCTTCATCAAGGGTAGCTCGATACTTTGCTCCATATCTCAAGAACCATGAAGATATTGTGAAAGCCATCTTAGAGCCGAATGATCTACATCAAAGGAGCTTTCCAATGGTTTTTGAATCTTGAAGTTTGGAAGAGAAACGAGCAAGTTACCAATGATTTTATCTAGCTTATGTACATTTGAATCTTTATGATGTCACACTTGTACTAAATAACGTAAGCTAGGAACCCTTGTATTTCTTATTTTCTACACGCCAAGGGGGTTCTAAAATCCTATAAATAGACCCCTTGGGTGGCCTTTGTAAACACATTATTCAATATATCAAATACAAATCAAACACACATGATGTTGTTTTCTCTCTAGCTTTGCTAGTTTTCGAATCTCTTCAAGGAGTATTCGTCCAAGTCTCTTCTTCTATTCCTTGCTTGGCTAGCTTGGAAGGTGATAGGAAGAGTTCTCAAGCCATTATCATTCGTCCATTCAATCGTTCATCATTTGGTAACATTCGTCCATTGTTCTTGTTTCATTTTCCATCTTCTTTCTTTCAATTTGGTTGATCCTTATGAACTTTGAGAAGGAAGATTCTCATCTTGTTCATAAAGATCCTGAATTCGTGTGTAGTGTGATCATCCTTGATCCCATTATACATCAAAAGTGGTATCAGAGCTTAGGAGATTGATTCTCTTAGTTCTTGCACCATCTTTTTACCATCTTTCCATCACAAATTAATCCCCCACCATCCCTCCATTACACGTCCACCATGAACTCCACAAAGAACCCTAAAACCAAACACAATCAAGCCTAAACACATACCCCCTCTCGTCCTTACATTCTAACCCCCAAAACCGTGAGTTCTTGTGATCTTTTTGTATCAAGATTGGTTCTATTGTCTGGTCCAATCTCTCCAACGAAGTCACCTACAACGTCCCAATAAGATGTAGAATTGATGAAACAAAAGATCACCTATCTCTCCGATCAATTGATGAGATACATGCATCTCCAACATAGGGTGAACCGTGAAGATGAATCACGAGGATCTCCAATGAAAAAGAGGACATTCAAAGTGAAAGGAATGGATACGTCCAAGGAGAGAAGAAAGATTTGATTTCAAAGTAGAGATTCCGAAATTTGATGGTAATCTTGATCCTGAAAACTTCTTAGATTGGATGCAAATCATTGAACGAGTTTTTGATCTTAAAGAAGTTCATGATGAAAAGAAAGTGAAGTATGTGGCTCTTAAGTTGCGCAAACATGCGTCCATTTGGTTGACCAATTTACAAAAGAAGAGGCAAGTTAAGGGCAAGGACAAGATTAGGACATGGAGTAAAATGAAAAGCAAGTTGCAAGGAAAATTTCTACCACCAAGTTATCTCCAAGATAACTACTACAAATTGCAACGTTTGGTTCAAGGAAGTAGAAGTGTGGAGGAGTACACGAAAGAGTTTGAGCATCTACTTTGGCATTGTGATCTCCAAGAGAATGAACCTCAGACTTTGGTACGTTTCTTGTTTGGTCTTAATGATTGGATTCGCAATATTGTTGAGTTACATTCTTACCAATCTTTGGATGAATTGAGTTCTTTGGCCTTAAAAGTAGAAAGGCAAAGAAAAGAAGAGGAAAAGAGACCATGACAAAGTACCAAACATCTTACAAACCAACCCAAACTATACGTCCATACACTCCACAACAAAGACCTACATTCCCCACAAAACAACCAAACATCAAAGCTCCACAAAATCAGCCCCCATCCAATCCCAAACCTCGCGTCCAAGAACCTAAACCTCTAGCCCCAAGAAGGTGTTTTCGTTGCCAAGGATTAGGTCATTATACCTCGGAGTGTCCTAATAAAAGAATTGTATCTTTGGTTGAATATCAAAGTGATTTATATGTTGAACCGGAGTATAATGAAAGTGAAAATGAAGAGGAGGTTGATGGCACTATTGGCATAAATGAGGAAGAGAATATAGAAGAAGCGGATGAAGGAGAAATGTTGGTAGTAAGAAGGGCTTTAAGTGTTGCTTATGTACCAAACGAGCAAGAACAAAGGGAGAACATATTCCATAAAAGGTGTACTGTTCAAGGCAAAGTTTGTTCTCTAATCATTGATGGAGGAAGTTGCACTAATGCCGCTTCAACAACCATGATGAATAAGCTACAATTGGAGGTTAGTCCACACCCATCCCCTTACACAATTCAATGGCTAAGTCATGGGAAGGGTATTCGTGTGGTTCACCGTGTGCTTGTAAGTCTTTCCATTGGTAAAAACTATAAAGATTGTATTTGGTGTGATGTAATTCCAATGGATGTTTGTCATATTTTGCTTGGGAGACCTTGGTTATTTGATAGGCATGTTACACATGATGGGAGATCAATTACATACACGTTCACTCTCAACAAAAATAAGATCACTTTGGCTCCACTTTTGCCATCATCAATCATACGTCCCCAACAACAACAACAACAACAACAAGAGGAGACGAACATTGTGACATTCATGAAGGCCGAACACCATGAGTTCCAAGAGCACAAAAGTTTTATTCTAGCTAACTTGGAAGAGGAGAAAGCATCCCCAACACTTGAGCATTCACGCCTCCAACCTCTTTTGGAACGCTTCAAACATTTGTTCCCAAAAGAGATGCCAAAGGGATTGCCACCAAGAAGAGATATTGAGCACAAAATTGATCTAGTTCCGGGTTCAATGCTCCCCAACAAACCGGCCTACCGAATGAACCCAAAAGATGCTCAAGAAGTACAAAGGCAAGTAGATGATCTCTTATCCAAAGGCTTGGTGCGTGAAAGTATGAGTCCATGTGAAGTTCCCGTTTTGCTTGTACCAAAGAAAGACGGATCTCAACGTATGTGTATGGATTGTCGAGCCATAAACAAGATTACAATCAAGTATCGGTTCCCAATATCTCGACTTGAAGATCTACTTGATGAGTTACATGGGAGTGTTGTGTTCTCCAAAGTTGATTTAAGGAGTGGATATCAACAAATTCGAATTCATGAAGGAGATGAGTGGAAAACGGCATTCAAAACAAAGGAAGGCTTGTATGAATGGCTTGTCATGCCATTTGGCCTCACGAATACACCATCTACTTTTATGCGTCTCATGAATCATGTATTAAAGCCTCTTATTGGCAAGTGTGTAGTAGTTTACTTTGATGATATTCTTGTATATAGCAAAAGTGAAAAGAAGCATGTAAAGCATCTAGAGTTGGTCATGTACATTTTGGAGAAGGAGCAACTCTACGCCAACATGGAGAAATGCCACTTTTTCTCATCCAAGATTGTGTTCCTTGGATATGTGTTTAGACCCGATTTCGAGTCTTAATACCGCCTAAATCCTTAGGCTTTTGACTTGTCTCGTAGCTCGTTTTAATAACTTTTAATGCGTTCTGTTTATTTTTGTAGTTTCCGAAGGTTTTACTCTAAACGATGCTAAATGGGCTATTTTTGCACCAATCATGGGAATCCCAAGATTCGCTAAGATTCCCCGAGCCCTGGTCGTGTCAAAGGCAGCGGAGACGGAAGGGCCAAACATGTTGGAAGCGCGGAAACGCAAGTATCGGGTCGAAGAGCACCAAAGGGTAGCCCCCGCCACCAACTTCGTAGCGGGCGCTACGCTCTTAAGAAAACTGTGGCCGAGATAGACCGTGGCCACGGTCACCTTGACCGTAGCCACGGTAAGTTGGAGCCAAATGCCTAAGGAAGGAGAGTTGCAACTCGAGATGGACCGTGGTCACGGTCAACCTGACCGTAGCCACGGTGAGATCACTGTCCTGCCCAAGGAAGAGGTTGGCCGAACAAGACCATGGCCACGGTCTCCCCTGACCGTGGCCACGACGGTGCGAAGGAGCGAAGAGTTGCCAACCCTAAATCGCCTACACCATGCCCACGGTGCCTGGGTACCGTGCCCACGGTGCTGCGAAGCGAAGATGAATTTTTCATGCCTTACGCAAGACCGTGGCCACGATCACCTTGACCGTGCCCACGGTCCCTGCGGGACACGTTTTGTCTGTAGCGTTAAATGATGAGTTTTGAGTAACAACCTGAGTTACTATATATTGTTTCAGGTCATTTTAGCAGAGAGAACATCTTTTAATCAGCTTTTACCTAGCTTTTATGATACTTTAGCCTTTTTTATCACATTTTAAGCTTTGGATTAGAGAGTTAGTGAAGATCTTTGCTGAGTTTATTGATTCTTGTATTGGATTCTCTCAAGTTTTATTTCAAGTTTAAATATTATTATCATATTTGGAGCATTGGAGCATTTATTATTCAGAGTTTTTGCCCCTTTGTCATCAATCAATGAGCATTTCTTAACCTTTCTCTCTTCTATTTCATAAGTTTATCTATTAATCTCTGTTTTTGCTATTGTTGCTATTATTGTTTTTGTTGATTGTTTGTTATTACCTTGTCTATCTTTTTTAGCATGATTAGAGTTGTTAATGTTAGTATCATGTTAGTTAGGATGTTTAGTGGCTAGAACCCTAATGGGTTAGGGAGATATTAAGGGTGTGAATGGGTGATCAGGTTTGGGTTAGCAATATTAGTGAGTGACTAGTTAGGAAATCAACTTCCCAACCCTATCCTTCCCTCAAGTGGATGTAATTGGGTGCGAAAGCATCCTGAATACATCCAATGCTTGTTGGAAGGTAGGAATTGGGATAGTTAGTGTTCTAGTTCGCGAAAGCGAATAGAAACTAACTAGGAAATTTCGTTTCATCAACTCCCCGGGTCTGTCTATGGACATTGGGGAAGTCAATCCGGACTATCCTTGAAAGAGGAAGCCCGGTGGGTATCTTCCAACGGAGTTACCATTTGATTTCCCCTTCTCGTTACTCTCTTGCTGCGAAACCCATTTTCTTATCCCCGTTTGCATCCCGAAAGTCTCTCGACACCTATTGTCTCACCTTTTTGACCGAACCTAGTGTGTTTGTGCTGTTTTACCCCAAAAATCTATCACCCTTTCTTGATCCTAAACCCTACCTAGAGCCAAGTAATTGTTGTGAAGGCCCCTAGCTCCCTGTGGAAGAACGATATTACCGAGGTCTGACAAACCGCTGTACAACAATATGTTCTTTCAAGAGATGGCATACAAGTCGACAAGGAGAAAGTGAAAGCTATTCAAGAATGGTCTACACCAACATCTATTCATGAGGTACGAAGTTTCCATGGTTTAGCATCATTTTATAGAAGATTCATAAGGAATTTTAGCTCCATTCTTGCACCTATGACCGAGTTGTTGAAAAAGAAGGAGTTTTCATGGAGTAAGGGTGCTAATGAAGCGTTTGAGTTGATTAAGGAGAAATTATGTCATGCACCTATTCTTGCATGACCTTGTTTTGACAAAGTCTTTGAAGTTGAAGTTGATGCAAGTGGAGTTGGAATTGGAGCCGTCTTATCCCAAGAGGGTCGACCTCTTGCTTTCTTTAGTGAGAAGTTGAATGAAGCCAAGAGGAAGTATAGCACATATGATAAAGAGTCATATGCAATTATAAGAGCTCTTGAGCATTGGCGTCATTATCTTCTAAGTGGAGAATTCATTCTACATAGTGATCATGAAGCACTAAAGTTCATTCAAGGGCAACACAAGCTTAATCCAAGACATGCTAAATGGGTTGAGTACATGCAAGCATTTCATTTCATGATAAAGCATACGGCGGGACATCTCAACAAAGGGGCGGATGCTTTATCTAGGAGGTACTTACTCACTCATGTCCTTGATTCAAGAGTCCTTGGTTTTGAGCATATTAAAGGGTTATATGAGAATGATGAAGATTTCAAGGAGGTTTATGAGCTTCGCAAGAAGCATCCCCACCAACTCTTTCATATTGAGCATGGATTTCTTTTTAAGGGAAATCAACTATGCATTCCAAAGAGTAGTATTCGTGAGTTGTTGAATATAGAAGTCCATGGAGGATCATTGGCGGGTCATTTTGGCATTGAGAAGACTTATTTGATGATGAAAGAGCATTACTTTTGGCCTAGCATGATCAAAGATGTTGAGCATATGGTTAAACGATGTAATACTTGCAACATTTCGACGACTCATGCATTACCACAAGGCTTGTACACTCCTTTGCCTATTCTACATAGTCCATGGGAAGATATGAGTTTAGACTTTATTGTGGGTCTACCAAGAACTCAAAGAGGCAAGGATTCCATCATGGTTGTTGTTGATAGGTTTTTAAAGATGGCACACTACATTCCATGCCACACCACCTATGATGCTACTAAAGTTACAAATCTATACTTTGAAGAAGTGGTGAAGTTACATGGTATTCCAAAGACCATGGTAAGTGATAGAGATTCGAAGTTCCTTAGTCATTTTTGGCTAATATTGTGGAAGAAGCTTCGTATAAAGTTGAAGTTTAGCACCGCATGTCATCCACAAACGAATGGACAAACCGAAGTTACAAACTGTACTTTGGGAGCTTTACTTCGAGCATTGGTTAGTAAAGACAAGAAAGGGTGGGATACTCTTCTATGTCATTCTGAATTTGCCTTTAATAGAAGTCCAAGCAAAGCCACGGGTTTGTCACCTTTTCAAGTGGTTTATGGAAGAAATCCTCTCCAAACTATGGATCTTACACCTATTTCTACATCAACAAAGTTTAGCTTTGAAGCTAATAAAAGGGTGGAAGAGATTAAGAAGCTACATGACGAAGTTCGTGAGAAAATCTTGAAGTATACAAATGATGTAGCAAGTAGAGTGAATAGAACAAGGAAGAAGGTTGTATTTGAACCGGGAGATCTTGTTTGGATTCACTTGAAGAAAGAGAGATTTCCTTCTAAGAGGAAAGGGAAACTAGCACCAAGAGGTAATGGTCCTTATAAAGTTTTAGAAAGGATTGGTGACAACGCTTACAAACTCCAACTTGGTGAAGACTATGAAGGTAGTTGTACTTTCAACGTGAGTGATCTTAAGCCATACTATGGAGGAGAAGAAGAACTTCCTAGTTTGAGGACAAACTCTTCTCAACTAGGGGGAATGATGTATATTTGGTCCCAAATACACATCATGGGAACCAAATACTCGTCTACATGGAGGAAGAGCTTCAATCACTCATGTCTCTCACACAAACGAATGGCTTTATCAAGGGTAGCTCGATACTTTGCTCCATATCTCAAGAACCATGAAGATATTGTCAAAGCCATCCTAGAGCCGAATGATCTACCTCAAAGGAACTTTCCAATGGTTTTTGAATCTTGAAGTTTGGAAGAGAAACGAGCAAGTTATCAATGTTTTTATCTAGCTTATGTACATTTGAATCTTTATGATGTCACACTTGTATTAAATGATGTAAGCTAGGCACCCTTGTATTTCTTGTTTTCTACACGCCAAGGGGGTTCTAAAATCCTATAAATAGACCCCTTAGGTGGCCTTTGTAAACACACTATTCAATATATCAAACACAGATCAAACACACATGATGTTGTTTTCTCTCTAGCTTTGCTAGTTTTCGAATCTCTTCAGGGAGTATTCGTCCAAGTCTCTTCTTCTATTCCTTGCTTGGCTAGCTTGGAAGGTGATAGGAAGAGTTCTCAAGCCATTATCATTCGTCCATTCAATCGTTCATCATTTGGTAACATTCGTCCATTGTTCTTGTTTCATTTTCAATCTTCTTTCTTTCAATTTGGTTGATCCTTAAGAACTTTGAGAAGGAAGATTCTCATCTTGTTCATAAAGATCCTGAATTCGTGTGTAGTGTGATCATCCTTGATCCCATTATACATCACTAGCTCCAACAGCTTGAAGGTATACTTTGACTTTCGTCTTACTCAGACTCACTCAAAGTGGGGGCTAAATGTAGACACCAAAATAATACTCAATGAGCGACATGAGAATTTTGGACATGTTGGATTCCTCGAGGATTTTGTGTGATATAGGTCCCTCGTGGGTTTTCATCAATAGAGTCCTTGGATCAAAAGGGTCCTCGCAAGTTTGCTAGTCAAGGGGGTCTTTGGGGATGCAGATTACCGGTCAAGTCGAAGTCAAGGGTCATGGTCAACTTTTGGTCAAAGTCAACTTTGGGTCAAAGTCAACTCAAGAATCCTCGCGAATTTTGAGCGAGCCCAAGATAGAAATTAATCCTTGCGGATTTCATGGGGACGCAACATAGAAATGGAAATTTCCAGCTGACACAAGGCAAACATCCTTCGCGGATTTTCCAGGAAATTGGGGGGCGATCCCCGCGGATTTTTCAGAAAATCTTGGCGGATCTAGTCTGCTTGCCCAGGAGAAATCCTTGCGGATTTAGTTTGCCAGCCCAGACAGATCCTGGCGGATCATATCCCCATGCCCAGCCCAGAAAAACAGACCCTAGCAGATCCAATTTTCCAGTCCAGGAAATCAGATCCTGGCGGATCCTAGTTTTGGCCCTCGGAGAAAATTTGCGCGGTACAATTTCTCAGCCAACTAACAGTTTTTATTTGGTAAAAGAACCGTCCTTCCCACTCTCCCCACTAACGTAAGTCCTTGCGGATTTCCTGTGAGGTGAAGGGGGATGTTCAACTGTAGGCAACTCCCAGTTAACAGGCTTATAAAAGCGAACCTCAGTGAGCAGTTTCGGGGGGGGGGGGTTCGGAGTTGGGTATAGGTTTATCAAAGGCTTTCACAAAAAATACTATGCATGTACTAGGATTCTCGCGGATTTCATAAGTAAGGATCCTCGCGGATCCCATTTTGGTGCTCGCGGATCCAAAACTTGCGGTGCCTCGCGGATTTGTTTTGGTTTCCAGGGACTCAGGTCCTCATGGATTTGTAGAATTGCAAAGCCGGTTCGGGGGTGTTCACTGTCTAGAAATCCTCGCGGATTATTTCTGTTCAGTGGACTCACTCGAGGCACTCTGCGGGTCACCCGGTGGACTGCCTTAGGTCAGATAGTGTAGGTACCAGGAAAATTCCCGTTCGGGGAATCGTTTTCGGATGCGCTACTTAATGATCGGGAGCCAACTATGGTTTCTTAATCCTTAAATAAGGATATTTTTATTTTGTGAAATTCATTTTCGGGGGGTAACTTTTTATTAATTCAATAATCAATTTTTATTATTCACTTGTTTGAAATTACATCAAATTAATTTACAAATAATTTGACATAAAATCTTATTCGAATCCAGGCCAAAGCTATATAGAGAATACTTAGAAAATTCAAAGGTCATATGACCTTTAATAATTCCTATGGTATTTTCTCTTGAGCAAAATCCGGATCGGAAATGGAATAATGTTAATTATTTTATAAATTCGTTCGACGTAATAAACATTCACGTTAAATAATAAAAAGAGATTATATAAAAAAAGAAAGAGCCGCCAGCCGATTTAAAGAAACCGACAAACCGAAAATAATAAAAAGTAACTCCATTATACGAACCTGAATTCTAAGTCCGGGGGCAAGGTTACGAATTCAAGAATTAAAATAATTCTTGAATTCGCGTGTTTAACAAAGCATACTCTACTAAAATCGAACTTGAAAAGAAAAAGAGGGGAGAAGTTAAGTAAATGTCACGACATTATATTCCCATCAAGCAAGACTAAAACCGAGTTTTCTTTTACAAAAATAATGTACAGGTAAAATGATCTAAGAACAAATTACATGGTTGAAAATACAATAATGAAGATATACATGACTCTTACCTTAAGCTTTCAAAATGATCCCTTCTTCGTAGTGGATGCTTGGATTCGATATTATATGAATGACGGAATGGAGGATTAAATGGTAGGAGATATGGTTATATGGTTGGTGTAATGATGATATGGTTGATGGAAGGGAATTTTGAGAGTATGATGATAATGAGAGTAGTGAAATAGAGAGAGTAAGGGTGTAGGATGATGATTATGGAGAGAGTAGAGAGTGATGGAGAGTATTTTTATGAGAGTTTTTGATGGGGAGAGTTGATCAAATGAGTGAGGATGAGGGAGGTATTTATAGGTGAGGAAGAGAGGTGATAGAATGGAAGGGAATAAACATGATCCACCAATCATGCTCCTTTAATATCATAATCCCCCCATTAAAGTTATTTTATTATGGGATGCTATCTCACATGGATTGATGACATGGCATGGATACATGGATGTGTTTGAATGCTCACACAGATTGATGACATGACATGTATTTTGGGGTTTTGTTTTTTTGTATTTTTGGCTTTTGACTTTTGCATGTTAATTTATTACATATGTACAATTTATCTAAAATATCCGGTACAAAATTCGGTGTCTACAGAGAGCCCCCACTTTGATCGAGCCCGAATAGGACGAAGGTCAAAGTAGCCTGAGATGTTGTCTGCGTGATGTATGACTTGAACATGGATGCTGTCGATGCTCTTTTACGTGGCGGCCGGATTACGAATGATGTCGGAGATCTCATCAGAGGGCTTTAGGTGGCTACCATTGGACGACTAAAGATGTCGGTGATGTCGTCGGAGCTTTAGGTGGCAACCGTTGGACGACTGAAGATGTTAATGATGTCGTCGAAGGCCTTTAAGTGGCAACCGTTGGACGACTGAAGATGTTGATGATGTCGTTGGAGGCCTTTACGTGGCAACCGTTGGACGACTGAAGATGTTGATGATGTCGTTGGAGGCCTTTACGTGGCAACCGCTGGACGACTGAAGATGTCGGTGATCTCGTCGGAGGCCTTTACGTGGCAACTGTTGGACGACTGAAGATGTCGGTGATGTCGCCGGAGGCCTTTAGGTGGCAACCGTTGGACGACTGGAGATGTCTGCGATGTCGTCGGAGGCCTTTAGGTGGCAACCGTTGGACGACTGAAGATGTCGATGATATCATCGGAGGCCTATAGATGGAAACCGTTGGACGACTGAGGATGTCGGCAAGGTCGTCGAAGGCCTTTAGGTGGTAACCGTTGGACGACTGAACTGAAGATGGCGGTGAAGTCGTCGGAGGCCTTCAGGTGGCAAATGTTGGACGACTGAGGATGTCAGTGATGTTGTCGAAGGCTGTTAGGTGGCAACCGTTGGACGATTGAAGATGTCGATGATGTCATCGGAGGCCTTTAGATGGCAACCGTTGGACGATTGAGGATGTTGGTGATGTCGTCGGAGGCCTTTAGGTGGCAACCGTTGGACGACTGAAGATGGCAGGGATGCCGTCGGAGGCCTTTAGGTGGCAACCGTTGGACGACTGAGGATGTCGGTGATGTTATCGGAGGCCTTTAGGTGGCAATCGTTGGACGAATGAAGATGGCGATGATGTCGTCGGAGGCCTTTAGGTGGCAACCGCTGGACGACTAAAGATGGCAGTGATGTCGTCGGAGGCCTTTAGGTGGCAACAGCTGGACGACTGAAGATGTCTGCTGTCGGTGCTCTTTTATGTGGCAACCTGAAAATCATAAGAAAGCAAAGTGTTAGTTTTTTTCTGAAATGCAAGAGGGATTATTGGTTCAGATTTTTACCTGAGAGGATTACAAGTCCCGGAAACCCATGGGCTACCAGCTTTGGGCCGACAGTTTTGGACTCGGTGGGTTAAATGACTTATTTTGATGGATGATGTCGGTGCTCTTTTATGTGGCGATTGGAAGATGGATGGCGCCTTTTAACGGCAGCTTGGTGGCAGCAACCTTTTAGCAGTAGCTGGATTATGATTGTCCCTTTTAACGACGACCTGGTGGCAGTGATGGCTGCCTGCACAGAAACCAAAGTAGAATGTCAGATCATTTTGAACAATGACTGGAGGTACAGAGATTTACCTATCTTGCAGATTTACGTAACATAGGGTCAAAAATAGATATTTTGGATTTTTTGTGAGAGCGGGACTTTTCGTAAGTTTGGGTATTTTTATTTGGCTCGAATTTCGTCCGCTTGGAAGATTTGGGAATTTGACAAGGTCGGTTGACATTTTTGTGGAGCTTGGGTAATTTTGGCTCGCGACACGTAACCTGATGTTGTTTCATTTAGCACTCACAAAAATAAAATGACTCGAGTATCAACCCAAAATATAATTTGACAATTTTTGGATTTGTGACTGAACCCGGAAAAATTTAACATCGGGTTTCCTACGTACCCTTGATGAGATCAAGTCAACGTAGTTCTAAAATAAAAATGTGATAAAACTATTCTAGTATTGCCCAAACCCGCTTGCTTTTCATTGCCCCCCTTTTTACTATTGTCGACCACCTTTCGCAAAATATTTCCAACCCACGCCCTTGAACCTCATAACTTCACTCTCCACTATCTCTCTAGTTTATCTCTCTAGAAAACGCTCTCAACCATCGACCACCACAAACCACCCTCATATCGGGATTTAATCGACGAATTTGAGGTATGTTTCGAATTTGTATTTTGAATTTGAGGTTTTATTTTTTGTAATTTTGAATTTCGATCGAAAAAACGCAAAAAAAATTAAAAAAAAGAGCGGGGACGGCTGCCGCGCAAAACGCACGGCAAGCCGCCGATCTTGACACCTAGATCCGCAGACGGCATAGCGGCTTTCGTGCGTCGCATGTAAGGCGACCCGACCCTTTTTTTTATTTTTTTTCGTTTTTTTTAAATATTAATTTTATTAATATTAATTATGTCAATAATAGGATATTATTATTGTTATGTTTATTAATATTATTATTGTTATTTTTATTAATATTATTATTGATAATAATTGTTATTAATATTATTATTGTTTATAATTGTTAGTAATATTATTATTGTTAAATAATAAATAAAAATTCAATATTATATTTATTAAAGTTATTATTTTTATTATTAAATATGATAATTATTAATATTGTTATTATTAATATTATTGTTAATCATGTGTTAATATGATAATTATTAGTGATTAATTGTATTATTATTATTAATATTGTGTTATGAAAATTAGATTAATATTAATATTGTTAATATTAATATTAATATTAATGTTAAGCATGTGTTAATATGACAATTAGTAGTGATTAATATCAGTGATTAGTGATTCGTTGTTAATATTTGATGCGTTCATATTATTTAGTGATTAAGCATGTGTTAATATTAGTGATTAATTGTGTTAGAAAAAAATTGTAATTGTGATGTAGGTTTAAGTTTAGGGGTTAGTGTATATTCCGAATAGTTTATATGTAGTTGTGTTAAGAGGATGTTGAGTTTGGATGATTTTGGTTGTTATTTGTAAGTAAGTTGGCGTATAAAGTTGGTATGGGTAATTTATTCATAATCCAACTTAATTGTCAACTTATGTACTCATAACTCCAAATGATGACATAATAGTTATGTCACATCCATTTAATAACTTAGGTACTCAACAACCAGTTGATACGTAAGTGAATAGGTTATTTTGTGATGGTAGGTTAGGATAATAATTATCTTAATGTATAGTTATAGTATGTTAGTTGTATACGTCAAAAAAAGAGGTTGAGTTTTGGGTCATGTTAGTGTCCAAGGAGAGTGTGTGTTGTAATCTGATAATGTATGGTTGAGAAGGTTAACCAATGCCCCGCATCGACTCTCGTTTATTTGTTTGGTTCCCAAAAAGTAGCACACTGTCAGCAATGAAATTGAGCGAGGTCTGCAGTGCTTTGGGAGTTAGAAGCGTGTTAGATTCGGTACAATGCAATGTTTCTATTGTGCATCCCGGTGGGTCAAGAAGATAAGGCGGATCTGAAAGGGAAGCTAGTAGTGAAGGGTTTGGTACAAATCATGTTGGACTTTCGTGCATGTAAGATTCATAGGTCCATCAAAGCATTGAACAATGATGCAAATTCACTGCTTTGATGGACCTGTGAATCTTACACGCAAGAAATCCCAACACGATTTGTATTAGACCCTTCACTACTAGATTCTCTTTCAGATCCGCCTTATCTTGTTGGCCACCAGGATGCACAATAGAAACATTGCATTGTACCGAATCTGAGACGTTTCTAACTCCTAGAGCAGACGTTTCTAACTCCTAGAGCACTGTAGACCTCGCGCAATTTTACTGCTGATAGTGCGTTAATTTTTGGGAACCAAACAAATAAACGAGAAATCGGTACGAATGATGAAAGCCTTTTTCAACCATAGATTAACAGTTACACAACACACTCTCCTTGGACAATAACATGATCCTCTTGTCTCGTGACACGACTTAGTTAACCAACACACGTAAACCCATTTGCGCATATTCTTGTGGCTTAAATGATTATTATGTTATGTATGTCTTCATTTTGCAGGTGATCTAAAATGGTAGGGAAGGGCAAGGGTCGAGGGTTTCTGGATCGGGCGAATCGACTTGTGAGTGGTTGGAGGAGGGTGAGTCTGGGGACCCCCACAGACGCAATGTGACTGCGTCAACTCGCCGTGCTGGTCGTGGTACAGATGCAGGTGATGCAGCGGGGGGCCAGCCCGAGGACACGAGGAGTCAGGCAACGTGAGATTTCGTTGACCATCTCAACCAGGCCATGGATGAGTCTAGCGGCTCTGAAACATCGGAGTCGGGGGACGATGAGACAGGGGAGCCCGAGATGCAGATGATCCCGACCTCCATCGCTAATTTTACGACTACTGGGCCAGTTTACAGGCCAACAGGTTTCATGCCAATGAGGGATTCAGCGGGGAAGTTTGCCCTAATTCGACAGGGTGGGCAAGGAAGCAGTTCTGCTACTGGTGAAGCTGGGTCCAGTAGCTGATATCAGAAGAGGAGGCGAAGCGGCGACAACTCCTGGAAGATTGGTGGTAACGTGCCCGGGGGACCTGCAATTCCCTCATTAATATCGAGATTTGGAGGTCACATTGCTCGGGTAATATGGGAGGGTCGCGAGCGTTCGCCCCGTGTTGTCCTTGATTGCGTGACGAAGAAGAATGCGTTGAGGGAATTGTGGTCAGTACACGACAAGATGGATCCCGCTTGCCAGGCTGCACTGGGAAGGATCCAAATAACCAATTTGATGGAGTTGATGTACGACCACATCGACACGACGTTGATCTCGGCGTTCGTTGAGAGGTGGCAACCCGACACAAACACATTTCACCTTCCCTTCGGTGAAATGACGATCATGTTGCATGATGTGCAACATATATTGGGTCTTGCAGTTGATGGCTTGATGCTTGAAAGACTTCCTCGGGAAGTGGTTAACCAGTACGTGCCCGTGATTTTTGAAAAAGGAATGGCGGAGCTGAAGGTTGATAGCATTTATGATAAGGGTGGCATAGCTAACTCCCATTTGAGGTCGATTAGTTTATCGACCAGTTTTCCCATTCCCTATAGGATACGGGCGTGGTTGTTGAGCATGTTGGGAAACACTATCCTCGTGGACAAATCGAGGGATAGAATTAGGCCGCATCCGTGGCCTAGCACTGATGTTATCGTTGATCGCATTGCTTGGGGTACGGTGACCTTGGCGTTCCTTTACCGCCAGTTAGGGATGGCGAGCAGGGCCGGGACAGCCAAGATGGCCGGATGTTTGACCCTGCTGCAGGCCTGGATCTACGAGTACTTTCCTGATTTTAGGCCATACGCGGAGCAGCCGGTTAATGGGCCTCGGGCGAGCAGGTGGTCCCCCATCCGCCAGCCAAGTTCGGGACAGCGCCTACGACAGTTGAGGGCCTCCTTGGATGCGTTGACGCCAGATCGTGTGAGTTGGGCCCCGTACGGTCCTGCCCGTTGTAACGACTCACCCTAAACCCGTTTTAATTAAGACACTAAGTTCGATGATTAGCCGAATTACGCTAATTAAAAATTTCTTTATTTATGACACGTTTACTGTTATACTGGTTATTACGTTTTTCTTTATATGTATATTTATGCGTGACAGGTCTCGAGCAAGACGATGGTCCGTGGGTTAATTTTATGTAATCATACCTTATGAATTTTATGTTGAGGTTATGAGTATTTTACGACAAGTTTATATGATTTATTTTATGTTCTAAAATTTTTACGTCTTAACCCGAGGAAGGTTATATGGTTCTTAATACCGTTCTTTTATGATTTATGCTACCCGATCCTCCTAAGTACATTTTATGGCCCCAAATTATTTTATTAGTATGTTCTATCAATTTAGTTTATGTAATTTTAATTTTAGTTTTCCACCCAACTTTACATTCCAAGAAATTTTATTTAGTTATATACTAAATAATATTATCAAGTTTTATGTTGTTAATTTATTTGGGAGGATTACTAATTATTCTTACCTAGCTAATTTATTTACTAATGGTTTAATTATGTTTTAATTGGAAGGTAATTTATTTAGGGAAGGGGGTATTTTATAAAAGGGGTAAAAGGCTTTATTCTAGTTCAATTGCAAAATCTGATTTCTATCACTTTCTCTCTCTACCTTCCCTCTCCCTCCTTGTCATGCACTGCCCGTGCACGCCTGCACGTAACGCCCCAACCTTAATCACAGGGTTAAACTCCACTTAGAGAACCTAAACCCGCGATTAGCGCAGCGGAACACCTTAGGTCGAGGCATTACCGCCGTCTCCCAAAAGAGACAAGGCAACAACATCAAGAACTTCCAAAAACCACAAGATACCTTAACAACCTTCACATAAAAACTTATACAACCTTTGGATAAAGTACAACAACTTAAACATAGCTTAAACTAGAACAACTTCCAAAAGATCCTGCTTGTCCTTGATAACCGATGGATTCCATAGAGAACTACCTCGAGAGCGTTGAACTACTTTGGAACTGACTTATCCTTGCCTTGGGAGCTCGACCCTCCTAAAACAAAACATTAAAACAACGCAAAAGTGAGTGGGGAAACACTCAGTACGTAAACCTCCAGCACGTAAACCGTTCGAAAACGGTTTTGGTGCCGGCAATTAAATTCATTTTGAAAACGGGGAAGGGGTTAAAATAGGACTTGAGTGACATGATCATAAACATAAACCAATAAAGATAGAAAGTAGGTGGAACCCTTACGATCGGTGCAAGCACCTCACACACGCGTATGCCCAAGTTGATCTAAACTTGGAATGATTGACTGCTAAGCAGTCGACACTGGCCAGGTCAAGGCACTCTGATCAGGAGTGCTAAAACATGAATGTTAATATATGCATAAAATGCGGGTCCACTATTAACTGTAAAGACATTGTAAACCATAAAACTTGACATGGCATAAATTGAATGAACCATGAACATAACTTAGATAGCAAAAGCTGGACAATTTGCGTACCTTGGAATGCTAAAGGTTTTGGCAGCGCAGCTCGGCTTGGAGACGGCTTTTGAAACTTGTCAACTAAGATAAGAATAAGTAGAATTGAAGAACCGAAAAAGGTTCTAAATTAGATTCATAAGTTTTGGAAACTTAGCAATATAAATGAAGTAACTTTTAAGAATAAAATTTCAGGTTGTAGTAAAATAGAGTTTGTAGCATAACTTGAGTTAGGAAAATCGAAACGAAGTAAAAGAGTACATCCCGGAATAGGGAAAATCATAATCTTTATGTTCAACTGTAACGCCCCAACCTTAATCACAAGATTAAGACTATTCTTTAGAATCCCAAACTTGTGATTAGCGCAGCGGAACACCTTAGGTCGAGGCATTACCGCCGTCCCCACTCGGGACAAGGCAAAAACACAACCACAATCTAACAATCCACCATAAAACTGTGCTTAACTCCATACAACACAACTGCTAAACTTAGAGTACAAATACATTATACAACCTTTAATTAAACATGTCGTATAGACTTTCTACAACCAAGTGGCCTTTAATGCCCTTGAGTAACCTTGAATACCGATCATCGATCGCCTTTAGAGAACCACCCTGTACAGACGACTTACTCCTGCTTCACCTCGCCTTTATCCTGGGAGCTCGGACCGCCTAAAACAAAACATTAAAAACATTCGCAAAGTGAGTGGGGAAACACTCAGTACGTAAACCTCCAACACGTCAAACCGTTCGAAAACGGTTTTTAGTGCCGGCATTTAAATTCATTTTGAAAACGGGATAGGGGATATAAAGCATGCTAAACCATTGAATACTTTAAGCTATAAAATTTCTATGCATATGCTGTGCTTAACATTGAAATGATTTCATAAAGTAAGATATGGTGTCCCTTTTAGATCGATGCCGAAACATCTCACGCACGTACGCCCAAACCGATCTCGAGTTTGGATGGGTGACTGCTAAGCAGTCAGACACTGGCCAGGTCAAGATTACTCCGACAGGAGCCTGTAAAATAAGGCTAGACTTTACTCTAGCCGCTGTGGAATAAGTTTCGGGACCATTTATAAAACAATAAAAACGTTAGAGTATATCTATGCAATAAAACTGTACTTGACTTTAAATAGAACAAGAGTTGGACAATTTGCGTACCTTAAGACGCTAAAACCCTTGGCGGCTCGGCTTGGAGATGGCCTTTGAAACTTTGTCAACCAATAGAAGCATACATAAACATGAAGAACCGAATAAGGTTCTAAATTAGTTTCACGAGTTTGGAAACTTAGTAATATAAATGAAACAACTTTAGGAATAAAATTTCAGGTTGTATCAAAATAGCGTTTGTAGCATAACGTGAGTTAGGAAAATCGAAACGACATAAAAGAGTACATCCCGGAATAGGGAAAAACATGATCTTTAACTTTGTCAACTGGCTCAAAGGCTAGAAATGAAAGGAAGGGCCCGAAAAATGGCCCGGACAGAAGCAGTGCATATAAAACCTTAGAAATTTCCGAGTCGGAAAACATGAACATAATGACGTAGAATATGATTCAAATGGAAGGGCTTGAATCCAATAAAAATTAGCTTGAATTGACGATGAATGGGGCTTACACTTGAAAGCTAGGATGCGAACAATGGAGTTAACTATGGCTTGATCATACGATAGCATATGAGCGATAAAGCGAGTACGATAAACATATTCGAATGCAATAAGAACAAGCTTGGGTCAATGATTTAAGCAATAAAGATGGAAGTAACTTTGAACTTGGAAGCTACCGAGCTAGAAGAAACTCTTAGCTAGCTCAAGACATTGAATAATATTCTAAAGGAAGATGGGGAAGTGAAATACTTTATCAAACCCATTAGCTTTTGGAGACTACCCTTAGGACTCCAAGATGGTACTTTTAGCTTTAAACACATAACTCTACAATGACAACCTACAACCATGGCCCATTCATGCTTAGAACCCCTTATTGGGTTGATTTAAGGCCCAAAAGACATACATTTACATAAACCAAATTGGCAGAAATGTTGTTCTGGATAGCCCTGCTTCCCGGGTTTGTAACTTATACTCCCGATATCGGATGACTATGAGCCACACCTTTCCGGAAAGCTTGCAACGTGGCCTAAAACTCTTATGTTTATCACTAAAACCAATAAAGTCTCTAAAGGGACGAAAAATGGTCATCAAACCAGATACACTCTTAAACATTCTGGGCAGAACTTAAATTATAATCCCTCAATGAAAACTCCATATCTCGTAATCCTGATATCGTATGAACGCATACCATACCTTTTCGGAAAGCCCAAAGTGTTACCTAGAACTTTTATGTTCAACTCCAAAGCCAATAAAGTCTCTAACTTGACGAAAAATGAGCATAAACCTACTGACTCAGAAATTCGTATATAAATTTGTACCTTTACGGTTTTGGTCGTAACTCGGGCTATACATGTCAGAAATTCGAAATTCCAAAGCCTACAGTTAGATAATGAACTAGGCTATCATATGGAACAAAAATCTGGGCAAAATTCACCCTTTTATTCCCCTGTAAAAATCTGATTATAAACAGAATCCATTTTAGCCCTTCAAGCTAATATATACATCTCCAATGGCTTCCAACTTGTATCAATTTCCAATCAAACCTCAAATTAGCTATTACCCAATAAATTTCCAGAATTTAACCTCTTAATCTTGCTCAAATAAGACCTTAAAACTCACATGCAAAAGCTAATTTAAACATCCAATATAATACCACTCTTAAACACACAAAATCCATCCAAATTTACATGTATAATTCCCCAAATTCAAACCCTAACTTAACCACAATATAAATTCATGCTTTAAACTCATAAAAGAGATGAAAAACAACAATTATACATGATAAAAACATGAAAATCTGATTTAGAACATAAAGTTTGAGTTTAGGGTTTGGATATTATACCACTTAGAGGAGAATTTGAGGAAGTATTCAATGGTTTTATGCTTTTATGATTATTCATGGTTTTAAGTGGTCCCATTTTATGGATTCTATGTTCTATGTTCTAGCTAGTTACGAGAAGTGCTAGCCTTTTATGTTTTAGATGCTCCTGATCAGAGTGTCCTAGACCTGGCCAATGTCTGACTGCATAGCAGTCACCCATCCAAACTCCAGATCGGTTTGGGCGTACGTGCGCGAGATGCTTTGCATCGATCTGAAGGGCACCCAAAACTCTTAAGTTTATGTATTTACTTCTAAGTTCATGTGACAGGTTCTTTCTTTATGAACTCAAGTTACTCTTACTCATGTATAAGTTTATGTTCACGTCATTTCAAGTTGATGTTTTTTTTACCCCTTCCCCGTTTTCAAAATGAATTTAAATGCCGGCACTAAAACCGTTTTCGAACGGTTTGACGTGTTGGAGGTTTACGTACTGAGTGTTTCCCCACTCACTTTTCGCAATGTTTTTAATGTTTTGTTTTAGGGGGTACGAGCACCCAAAGTAAAGGCAAAGGCAAGCAGGGGTAATCACGTGTTGCAAGCAAGGTAGCCTTGGTTGAAGTATCTTGGTCGGCTTGAGAGTCGCATGTTTTGAAGTAACCATGTTTATGGAAGAAGTTGTTTTAGTTTTAAGCTATGTTTAAGTTTATATGCTTTATCCAAGGGTTGTATAGGTTTTATATGTGAAGGTTTTTAAGTTAGTAAGTTATCTTGTGGTTTTAGAAGTTTCTTTGGTGTTGTTGTCTTGTCTCTTTTGGGAGACGGCGGTAATGCCTCGACCTAAGGTGTTCCGCTGCGCTAATCACAGGTTTGGGATTCTAAGTATAGTCTTAATCTTGTGATTAAGGTTGGGGCGTTACAGCTAGAGAAAAGGGCGTTTGGGTAATTACGGATCGCCTTACCAAGTTGGCATTTTTCGCTTCTATCCATGAAGGATGGAAGATGGATAAGTTAACGGATATCCACACACAAAAGATTGTTAGTTTACCTGGAATTCCGAGGGGCATAATACCCGATGGGGATACAGGTTGTCAATCATGATTTTGGAGCGCCCTACAAAGTTATCCAAGTAATTTTGGATCGCCTGACAAAGTCGGCGCATTTCATTTCTATCGATAAAGGGGGAAAGGTAGATAAACTGGCCGATAATTGCGTACAAGAAGTTGTAAGGTTGCATAGGATTCCCAAAAGGACATAGTATCCGAATGAGATACGCGATTTCAATCACGATTTCAATCATGATTTTGGTGCTAAGACCAATGGTAGTAGCCTCTACCATTTAGGAAGCGATGGCCAGACAGACAGAGTAAACCAAATTGTAAGGATATGCTACGCGCGTGCACTTTAGATTTCCAAGGAAATCAGGATGAATTCCTCTCGTTCATAGAGTTTTCTTAAAGTAACAAGATATTAGTCTACCATTCCAGTGGCTCCTTTCTAAAGCATCTTATAACAGGAAATGTCGCACCCGTAATGTTAGGGTGAAATAGTTAAAGTTGTAGTCACAGGTCCAGAGTTAATCCAGAAACATCACATAAGATCATAGTCACCCGACCACATGTCAAGATCGACCAAAGTAGACAAGAGAAGGCGGAAACCGCTCGAACTTCAATTTGGAAACCGTGTTTTCCTTAAAGTAATTCAACTAAAAGAGATTCGAAGTTTCAGTATCTAGGGGAAGTTAAGTCCTTGCTATAGTAGGGTCTTACTCCGTTGTGGAGGAAATCAATCCAATGACATATCGTTTAGATGTACCTTCTAATCCAAGGCAAATGCGTGACGTTTTCACGTTTCTCCAACTCCGGAAATATGTATCGGGCCCGACCCGCATTCTTGAAGAAGAACCTCTATTGAAAGAGAGAAGTCTCATCGAACAACGATCTATCCAAATTTTGGAGACGGGGTTCACTCAAGAAAAAGTCCCTTAGGCGAAGTACTTTGGGGCAAATCAAGACACCTCGGGAACCTCTGAGGAAACCGAGGAGGACATGAAGGAAAGCTACCCGCACATCTTTTAAGGAATATCAAACACAATGGAACCAACAGCAAGTTTCGAGGACGAAACTTCTTTTAAGGGGGGGAGGATGTAACAACCCACCCCGAAATCATGTTTAATTATTTATAAAGCACGGAAATTATCCAAATCGCGTTATAAATTTTTCGCGTTCACCTTTATTTATTTATTAATTTATTTATTTATGTATTGTTATCGGTGTCGTGTCTCGTGCAGGAGATGGCCAAGATGCCGAATTATCGGCTTAAAAATTTTACTTTACATGTTCATTCAATGAGTTAAATTATTTCAGGTTATACGATTTATGTTATAAAGTTATTTACACGTTAAGTTAATTTGTATCGGGTTTTACCGTTTACGCTATTTTCTTAACCGAAAGGGGTCTAATTATTCGACCCCGTAACATTTGTATCTTCTTGCCCAAAACTCTAATTTATTTGGGTTATATTTATTTCATTTAAGTGCAAGTAATATTTATATTTCATTATTTGGATTTTCTATATCCAAGTGTTATTTTATTTTAATCCAATTATTACCAATTGATTTTATTTTAGTACAAGTAAATTATTTAAGGTTATTACATTACAATTATTGTATTTAATTTACAAATTCAGATTTGTATTAGGTGTTAGAGGGAGTATATGGAATGGTATTAGTTAAAGAGGGGTTATTTTTTTTACTCTCATTCCTTTTAATTCCAATTCAACTCTCATCCCCACTCTTTCTTCTTCTCTATGTCCATGGCTGGCTAACACCACGCAGCCCCCTCTGTCCCATGCGTTTTCCGGCCAGCTCCGCGTGGCCAGTGGTCGGCGACCACCGGAGGCACTGAGCCTCCTCTTCCTCTCCACTTGTTTACTTCCTCAAATTCTCCTCTAAGTGGTATAATATCCAAACCCTAAACTCAAACTTTATGTTCTAAATCAGATTTTCATGTTTTTATCATGTATAATTGTTGTTTTTCATCTCTTTTATGAGTTTAAAGCATGAATTTATATTGTGGTTAAGTTAGGGTTTGAATTTGGGGAATTATACATGTAAATTTGAATGGATTTTGTGTGTTTAAGAGTGGTATTATATTGGATGTTTAAATTAGCTTTTGCATGTGAGTTTTAAGGTCTTATTTGAGCAAGATTAAGAGGTTAAATTCTGGGAATTTATTGGGTAATAGCTAATTTGAGGTTTGATTGGAAATTGATACAAGTTGGAAGCCATTGGAGATGTATATATTAGCTTGAAGGGCTAAAATGGATTCTGTTTATAATCAGTTTAAAAGAGCCGAAAAAAACGGTGAATAATGGCCAGATTTTTGTTCCAAATGATAGCCTAGTTCATTATCTAACTGTAGGCTTTGGAATTTCGAATTTCTGACATGTATAGCCCGAGTTACGACAAAAACCGTAAAGGTACAAATTTATGTACGAATTTCTGAGTCAGTAAGTTTATGTTCATTTTTCGTCAAGTTAGAGACTTTATTGGCTTTGGAGTTGAACATAAAAGTTCTAGGTAACACTTTGGGCTTTCCGAAAAGGTATGGTATGCGTTCATACGATATCGGGATTACGAGATATGGAGTTTTCATTGAGGGATTATAATTTAAGTTCTGCCCAGAATGTTTAAGAGTGTATCTGGTTTGATGACCATTTTTCGTCCCTTTAGAGACTTTATTAGTTTTAGTGATAAACATAAGAGTTTTAGGCCACGTTGCAAGCTTTCCGGAAAGGTGTGGCTCATAGTCATCCGATATCGGGAGTATAAGTTACAAACCCGGGAAGCAGGGCTATCCAGAACAACATTTCTGCCAATTTGGTTTATGTAAATGTATGTCTTTTGGGCCTTAAATCAACCCAATAAGGGGTTCTAAGCATGAATGGGCCATGGTTGTAGGTTGTCATTGTAGAGTTATGTGTTTAAAGCTAAAAGTACCATCTTGGAGTCCTAAGGGTAGTCTCCAAAAGCTAATGGGTTTGATAAAGTATTTCACTTCCCATCTTCCTTTAGAATATTATTCAATGTCTTGAGCTAGCTAAGAGTTTCTTCTAGCTCGGTAGCTTCCAAGTTCAAAGTTACTTCCATCTTTATTGCTTAAATCATTGACCCAAGCTTGTTCTTATTGCATTCGAATATGTTTATCGTACTCCGTTTTATCGTTCATTTGCTATCGTATGATCAAGCCATAGTTAACTCTATTGTTCGCATCCTAGCTTTCAAGTGTAAGCGCCCCATTCATCGTCAATTCAAGCTAATTTTTATTGGATTCAACCCCTTCCATTTGAATCATATTCTACGTCATTATGTTCATGTTTTCCGACTCGGAAATTTCTAAGGCTTTATATGCACTGCTTCTGTCCGGGCCATTTTTCGGGCCCTTCCTTTCATTTCTAGCCTTTGAGCCAGTTGACAAAGTTAAAGATCATGTTTTTCCCTATTCCGGGATGTACTCTTTTATGTCGTTTCGATTTTCCTAACTCACGTTATGCTACAAACGCAATTTTGATACAACCTGAAATTTTATTCCTAAAGTTGTTTCATTTATATTACTAAGTTTCCAAACTCGTGAAACTAATTTAGAACCTTATTCGGTTCTTCATGTTTATGTATGCTTCTATTGGTTGAAAAAGTTTCAAAGGCCATCTCCAAGCCGAGCCGAGCCGCCAAGGGTTTTAGCGTCTTAAGGTACGCAAATTGTCCAACTCTTGTTCTATTTAAAGTCAAGTACAGTTTTATTGCATAGATATACTCTAACGTTTTTATTGTTTTATAAGTGGTCCCGAAACTTATTCCACAGCGGCTAGAGTAAAGTCTAGCCTTATTTTACAGGCTCCTGTCGGAGTAATCTTGACCTGGCCAGTGTCTGACTACTTAGCAGTCACCCATCCAAACTCGAGATCGGTTTGGGCGTACGTGCGTGAGATGTTTCGGCATCGATCTAAAAGGGACTCCATATCTTACTTTATGAAATCATTTCAATGTTAAGCACAGCATATGCATAGAAATTTTATAGCCTAAAGTATTCAATGGTTTAGCATGCTTTATATCTCCTATCCCGTTTTCAAAATGAATTTAAATGCCGGCACTAAAAACCGTTTTCGAACGGTTTGACGTGTTGGAGGTTTACGTACTGAGTGTTTCCCCACTCACTTTGCGAATGTTTTTAATGTTTTGTTTTAGGCGGTCCGAACTCCCAGGATAAAGGCGAGGTTAAGCAGGAGTAAGTCGTCTGTACAGGGTGGTTCTCTAAAGGCGATCGATGATCGGTATTCAAGGTTACTCAAGGGCATTAAAGGCCACTTGGTTGTGGAAAGTCTATACGACATGTTTAATTAAAGGTTGTATAATGTTTTTGTACTCTAAGTTTAGCAGTTGTGTTGTATGGAGTTAAGCACAGTTTTATGGTGGATTGTTAGATTGTGGTATTGTGTTTTTGCCTTGTCCCGAGTGGGGACGGCGGTAATGCCTCGACCTAAGGTGTTCCGCTGCGCTAATCACAGGTTTGGGATTCTAAAGAATAGTCTTAATCTTGTGATTAAGGTTGGGGCGTTACAGTTGGTGACTTCACTAATTCACCCAAATTAACATAATAACTCTTAATTTATAAACTTAGAACATAAACTCAGCCCTTAAACACTTAGAAACTCATAAGAAACCCACATGCATCATCATCAATTCATCATCTACCATAAAATCAACTTAAAACCTCACAAAACACTTGAAAATCAACATGCATGTTCTTCAAACTTAACCCTAACTTAACCAAAACAATTATATACTTGAATTCATGAATGCATGTGGGTTTTAAGGCCTTTGATGAAGAGTTTTTCATGGTTTATATTCTGGAAATATGGTGGATTAAGGTTTGATGAAGTTTGGTTAAGTTCTATTATGATTAAGAGTGGGAAAATCCAATTAAAAGATGAGTTTTAGGTGTTTTAGCTACTGTTTTCAATTCTGGAAATTTACAGAATTATAAAAGTGAGATTTTTGCCCAAATTTCTACTCCATTGGATAGCTTAATGTGTTAGCAAACCATAGGCTTTGGAATTTCGAATTTCCGACATGTATAGCCCGAGTTACGACCAAAACCGTAACCTCGCGTTTTTAAATACGATTTCTGAGTCAGTGTGTTGAGGGCTATTTTTCGTCCCTTTGGAGACCTCGTTGGTTTTTGTGGTAAACATGAACGTTTTAGGCCATGTTGTGAGCTTTCCGGAAAGGTATAGTTCATCGTCATACGATATCGGGAGTGTGAGTTACGCCCCCGGGAAACCGGGCTGTCCAGAATAGTTTTCTGCTCAAAATAACCTTTGTAAATTGATAGCTTTTGGGCCTCAAATCAACCCAATAGGGAGTTCTAAGCATAAATGTGTCATGGGTAGATATTGTCATCATAGAGCCATGTGTTTAAGGCTAAGTGTACCATTTTGGAGTCCTAAGTAAGTCTTATGTATACTCTTCAAGAGCTACTGTATTAGTAAGTCCTTATTTCCTATATTTCTTTAAGTATCATGTTCAATATCTTTGCTCTATCTAAGATTCCTTCTAGCTTGATAACCTCCAATGTCTAATTCAATTCATTCCTCATTTCATAGTTCATTAATCCAAGCTTGCTTTTATTCACATTTGGACATGTCTATCTTGCTCCATTTCGTCTTTTCATTCCATATCGTATTATCGAACCATGTTTGAACTCATTATTTTCGCATCCGAGCTTCCAATTTATAATCATCCTATTCATCATTGATTCAAGCTTATTCTCTTGTATTCAAGCCCTTTTATTTGAATCACCTTCTACGTCATATTTCTCATGTTTTTCCGACCCGAAAAGCCTAAAGTTTCATATACTCAGCTTCTGTACGGGCCCATTTTGGAGCCCTTCCACTCATTTTTAACTTCTGGTTCTGTTGACAAAGTTGTAGATTATGATTTTCCCTATCCCGAGATGTACTCTTTTACTTCGTTTCGATTTTCCTAACTCAAGTTATGCTATAAACACTATTTTACTATAAGCTGAAATTTTATTCTTAAAGCTACTTCATTTTTATTTACTAAGCCTCTAAACTTATGAATCTAATTTAGAACCATATTCGGTTCTTCATTTCTACTTATTCTTATCTTAGTTGACAAGTTTCTAAAGCCATCTCCAAGCCGAGCTACGCCAAAGTCTTTAGCGTTCAAGGTACGCAAATTGTCCACTTTACTATCTAAGTTATATTCATGGTTCATTCTATTCATGCCATGTCAAGTTTTATGATTTACAATGTCTTTACATTTAATAGTGGACCCACATTCTATGCTTATATTCTGATTATGTTTTTAGCACTCGATCGAAGTGCCTTGACACGCTTGATCGCTTAGCAGTCAATCATTCCAAGTTTAGATCAACTTGGGCATACGCGTGTGTGAGGTGCTTGCACCGATCGTAAGGGTTCCACCTACTTTCTATCTTCATTGATTTATGGTTATGCATATGTTTATGTTCATGTCATGCAAGTCCTATTTTAACCCCTTCCCCGTTTTCAAAATGAATTTAAATGCCGGCACCGAAACCGTTTTCGAACGGTTTACGTGCTGGAGGTTTACGTACTGAGTGTTTCCCCACTCACTTTTGCGATGTTTTAATGTTTTGTTTTAGGAGGTTCGAGCTCCCAAGGCAAGGACAAGTCGGTTCCTAAATAGTTCAAGGATCTCGAGGTAGTTCTTTGTGGAATCTATTGGTTATCAAGAACAAGCAGGATCTTTTGGAATTGTTCTAGTTTAAGACATGTTAAGTTTATGTATTTTTTTATCCCAAGGTTGTATAAGTTTTAATGTGAAGATTGTAAGTTATCTTGTGGTTTTTGGAAGGTTTTTGGAAGTTTCTTTGTTGTGGTTGCCTTGTCTCTTGTGGGAGACGGCGGTAATGCCTCGACCTAAGGTGTTCCGCTGCGCTAATCGCGGGCTTAGGTTCTCTAAGTGGAAGTTTAACCCCGTGATTAAGGTTGGGGTGTTACAGTTGTGGTATCAGAGTTCAGGATTCAGAGTTTGTAGAATGAGTTGGTGAGCCCAATCTTTGTTGTTTGAGTACCTCACGGCCCACACAAAAGATTTATATTAGTGTCGTCTTCCCTAAATGAGTGTCAATTTAAATAAGTTTTGACTATTAATTACTTATTCAGTTAGATCTAAGTATAGTCTTCCCAAATACTTCTTATAACTTAACTCCTAATCTTCCCAAATACTTCTTATAACTCTGCTCTGATACCACAACTGTAACGCCCCAACCTTAATCACAAGATTAAGACTATACTTAGAATCCCAAACCGGTGATTAGCGCAGCGGAACACCTTAGGTCGAGGCATTACCGCCGTCTCCCAAAAGAGACAAGGCAACAACCCAAAAGAACATCATTAAAACATATAAACATTACATACTATACTCCCAAAACATAACTTCATACTTAAAGATGAATCTCCAAAACATAACCATCAAACTTTAAACAACCATTAAAGAGGACAAAATACAACACTTCCTCCATAAACATGGTTACTTCAAAACATGCGACTCCCAAGTCGATCAGGATACTTTAACCATGACTACCTTGCGTGCAACACGCGATTACCCCTGCTTGCCTTTGCCTTTACTTCGGGTACTTAATTTCTAAAACAAAACATTAAAAACATTGCGAAAAGTGAGTGGGGAAACACTCAGTACGTAAACCTCCAACACGTCAAACCGTTCGAAAACGGTTTTAGTGCCGGCATTTAAATTCATTTTGAAAACGGGGAAGGGGTAATAAAACATTAACTTGAAAAGACATGAACATAGACTTATACATGAGTAAGAGTAACTTGAGTTCATAAAGAAAGAACCTGTCACATGAACTTAGAAGTAAATACATAAACTTAAGAGTTTTGGGTCCCCTTTAGATCGATGCAAAGCATCTCGCGCAAGCACGCCCAAACCGATCCGAGTTTGGATGGGTGATGCTAGATACCAAACATCGGCCAGTCTAGGACACTCGATCGGGAGCATCTAAAACATAAAAGGCTAGCACTTCGTGAACTAGCTAGAACATAGAACATAGAATCCATAAAATGGGACCGCTTAAAACCATGAACAACCATAAAAGCATAGATTAGCATAAATCGTAACCATAAAGGAGCAATAATCATAAAAGCATACTTAGCACAAACTGTAAACATTTAGCATAAACCATAAACATCTGTCATAAACCGTAAACGTTTGTCATAAACCGCAAGCATTGATCATAAACCGTAAACATTTGTCACAAACCATAAACCTTTAACATAAACCGTAAACCTTTAACATAAATCATAAACATAAAACATAGATCGTGAATCTTTAACATAAATCATAAACTTTTAACATAAATCGTGAATCTTTAACATAAATCATAAACATAAAACATAAATTATAAACATAAAACATAAACCGTAAATATTTGCATAAACCGTAACCATAAAACATAAATCGTGAACATAAAGCATAAATCGTAAATATAAAGCATAAATCGTAAACATAAAGGAGCGAAGAGTTGGACAATTCAGACTTTTAGACGAAAGCTTTAGCGGCGAGCCTCGAGCTTGAGATGGCGTGGGCGACTTGGAGACTATAAGGAATTTGTAATAAGAGCGTAGTAAAATCGGTGAGGTTCGTGTAATCATACAAAATAGCATACAATACTTAAACTTGTCTCATAAAAGGTAAGAAAGGAAATAAAATTTCAGATTTTAGCAATTCGCTGTTTCGGCGATAACTTGGGCTAGAAAACTCGGATTTTTGCAAACGAGTACTTTCCGGAATAGGGAAAATCATGACCGAAAACTTTGTCAACTGGCCCAAATGCTAGAAATGAAAGGAAGGGCTCGAAAAATGGCCCGGACAGAAGCAGTGCATGAATAAATTATAAAACGGCTTAAAACTTAGAGTGGAACTCATGGTGAAAATTGAATAACAATAGAGAAGGTTCATGGCTTATGGGGCATTTCAACCATTGGCTTAAAGGAGCATAGAAATGGAGCACTTGAAGGTTCAATAAAAGAAACCATTCGATTAGTGAAAACATGAAGAACGTCAGAACGACGGAATTAAGGACAATATCATGTTTATGGATTTTTTTAGAAACGATTTTGAATCGATGAACGGTAAATTAGATATGAAGAAAGGACGAGCTTATGGTTACTTAGACATAGAGGGACTCAAGTATAACCCTTATTCATCAACAATACTTACTTGGATCTTAAAACTTCACCGAATTGGCCCATGAATTGCTAAATTACCTATGATCCTTTAGGAGATAATCCTCAACATCAACACAACTTAAATTAGCTTAGAAAACTCATCCCAACTATCTTGACAACACCACGAAGGTTACAAATTCATAAGAACTCCATAAAAGACCCAATTTACAAATTTTAGGCTAAAAAGGCAATAAAAATTCTGGGCAGAAACTTGTTCCGGACAGCCCTGCTTCCCGGGCTCGTAACTCATACTCCCGACATCGGATGACTACGAATCATACCTTTCCGGAAAGCTTGCAACGTGGCCTAAAACTTTCATGTTCACCATAAAAACTAAAGAGGTCTCCAAAGGGACGAAAAATAGCCCTCAAAACACTGACTCAGAATTCGTATATAAAATTGTACCTTCACGGTTTTGGTCGTAACTCGGGCTATACATGTCGGAAATTCGAAATTCCAAAGCCTATGGTTTGCTAGCACTTTAAGCTATCAAATGGAGTAGAAATTTGGGCAAAAATCTCACTTTTATAATTCTGTAAATTTCCAGAATTGAAAACAGTAGCTAAAACACTTAAAACTCATCTTTTAATTGGATTTTCCCACTCTTAATCATAATAGAACTTAATCAAACTTCAACAAACCTTAAACCACCATATTTCCAGAATATAAACCATGAAAAACTCTTCATCAAAGGCCTTAAAAATCACATGCATCTATGGATTAAACATAAACTTTACATAATAAACATGTTCTTGAACTCTTGCACAACAATCTCTCTAATTCACCCAAATTAAGCATGATAACTCTTAATTTATAATCTCACAACATAAAGTCAGCCCTTAAACACTTAGAAACTCATAAGAAATCCACATGCATCACCATTAATTCATCATCCACCATGAATTCAACCATAAAACCTCACAAACACTTAGAAATATACATGCATACACTTAAAACTTAAACCCTAACTTAACCACAACTTAAATTTATGCTTAATAAACATAAAGAAGATGAAAAACATCAAGAAACCATGAATTTGAAGTAGAAAATCATATTAGAAACAAGAGAATTAGGTTAGGGTTTGAGATTATACTACTTGAATTTGAGGTGAGAAATGGAACAAGAGAAGGGAGGAGCGAGTGGTGGCCGGAGTTGGGGCCGCCGGCGCCGGCAGACCCGCCGGAAACCACCAGGCAGGGTGTAACGCCCCAACCTTAATCACAAGATTAAGACTATACTTTAAAATCCCAAACCTGTGATTAGCGCAGCGGAACACCCTAGGTCGAGGCATTACCGCCGTCCCCACTCAGGACAACGCAAAAACACAAACCACAATAAAACCGTACTTAACTCCTTACAACACAACTGCTAAACTTGAAGTACCACTACATTATACAACCTTTAATTAAACATATCATATAGACTTTCCACAATCAAGTGGCCTTTAGTGCCCTTGAGTAATCTTGATTACCGACCATCGATCGCCCTTAGGGAACTACCATGTACCGACGACTCACTCCTGCTTAACCTCGCCTTTATCCTGGGAGCTCGGACCGCCTAAAAACAAAACATTAAAACATCGCAAAAGTGAGTGGGGAAACACTCAGTACGTAAACCTCCAACACGTAAAACCGTTCGAAAACGGTTTCAGTGCCGGCATTTAAATTCATTTTGAAAACGGGAAAGGGGATAAACATAAATAAACGTAAAGAATTAAGCATAAGATATAAATAAGTAAAGCTGAACTTAGCTATATGAATGAAAAACGTGGAACCCTCATGATCGGTGCAAGCACCTCACACACGCGTATGCCCAAATCGATCGAGATTTGGATTGGGTGACCGTTAAACGGTCGACACTGGCCAGGTCGGGACACTCTGATCAGGAGTGCTAAAAACATAATTAAACTTTATATAACATAAGATGGGTCCACTTTAAAGCATAAAAGACTTGCATAAAGCATAAAACTTGGTAGAACATGAATTAACTCGCACGAAGGCGGTAAAGGTTGGACAATTTGCGTACCTTGAGACGCTAAAAACTTGGGTGGTGCGGCTCGGCTTGGAGATGGCGCTTGCAACTTGACGGCTAAGACGGAAATAAATAATAACGAAGAACCAACAAGGTTCTAAATTAGAATCATAAACTTAGAAACTTAGTAAAATAATTAAAACGACTTAGAGTTTCCCCACTCACTTTGCGAATGTTTAAAAACCTTAACTAAGAAACCAGATTCACTTAAGTATAGTCTCATACATTTGATACCACAACTGTAACGCCCCAACCTTAATCACAAGATTAAGACTATACTTTAGAACCCCAAACCTGTGATTAGCGCAGCGGAACACCTTAGGTCGAGGCATTACCGCCGTCCCCACTCGGGACAAGGCACATACACAAAACCACAATATAACAATCCACCATAAACTGTACTTAACTCCATACAACACAACTGCTAAACTTAAAATACAAATACATTATTCAACCTTTAATTAAACATATCGTATAGACCTTTCACAACCGAGTGACCTTTAATGCTCTTGGGTAACCTTGAATACCGATCTTCAATCGCCTTTAGAGAACTACCCTGTATAGACAACTTGCTCCAGCTTAACCTCGTCTTTATCCTGGGAGCTCGGACCGCCTAAAACAAAACATTGAAATACATTCGCAAAGTGAGTGGGGAAACACTCAGTACGTAAACCTCCAACACGTCAAACCGTTCGAAAACGGTTTTTAGTGCCGGCATTTAAAATCATTTTGAAAACGGGAAGGGGACACAAGAATGCTAAACCATGGAATACTTTAAGCTATACAGTTTCTATGCATATGTTGTGCTTAACATTGAAAAGTTTTCATACTATAGGACGTGGTATCCCTTTTAGATCGATGCCGAAGCACCTCACGCACGTACGCCCAAACCGATCTCGAGTTTGGATGGGTGACTGCTAGGCAGTCGACACTGGCCAGGTCAAGATTACTCCGATAGGAGCCTGTAAAATGCTAGACTTCACTCTAGCTCTTTGTAGAATAGGTGTCGGGACCACTTATAAAACAATAAAATCATTAGAACATATAACTATGCAATAAAACTGTACTTGACTTTTAATAGAAGCAAGAGTTGGACAATTTGCGTACCTTAAGACGCTAAAAACCTTGGCGGCTCTCGGCTTGGAGATGGCCTTTGAAACTTTGTCAACCAATAGAAGCATACATAAACATGAAGAACCGAATAAGGTTCTAAATTAGTTTCACGAGTTTGGAAACTTAGTAATATAAATGAAACAACTTTAGGAATAAAATTTCAGGTTGTATCAAAATAGCGTTTGTAGCATAACGTGAGTTAGGAAAATCTAAACGACGTAAAAGAGTACATCCCGGAATAGGGAAAAACATGATCTTTAACTTTGTCAACTGGCCCAAAGGCTAGAAATGGAAGGAAGAGCCCGAAAAATGGCCCGGACAGAAGCAGTGCATATAAAACCTTAGAAATTTCCGAGTCGGAAAACATGAACATAATGACGCAGAATATGATTCAAATGAAAGGGCTTGAATCCAATAAAATTAGCTTGAATTGACGATGAATGGGGTGCTTACACTTGAAAGCTAGGATGCGAACGATGGAGTTAACTATGGCTTGATCATACGATAGCAAATGAACGATAAAACGGAGTACGATAAACATATTCGAATGCAATAAGAACAAGCTTGGGTCAATGATTTAAGCAATAAAGATGGAAGTAACTTTGAACTTGGAAGCTACCAAGCTAGAAGAAACTCTTAGCTAGCTCAAGACATTGAATAATATTCTAAAGGAAGATGGGTAAGTGAAATACTTTAACAAACTCATTATCTTTTGGGAAGCCATCCTTAAGACTCTCTTAAGACTCCAATATAGTACTTTTGGCCTTAAACACAAATAACTCTAAAATGAAAACTTATAACCATGACACATTTATGCTTAGGACCCTTATTGGGTTGATTTGAGGCCCAAAAGACACATTTTCATAAACCAAATTGGGCAGAATGTTATCCCGGGCAGCCCTGCTTCCGGGCTCGTAACTCACACTCGAAATCCGATGACTATGAACCATACCTTTCCGGAAAGCTTGCAATGTGGCCTAAAACTCTTATGTTTGTCACTAAAATCAATAAAGTCTCCAAAGGGACGAAAAATGGCCAACAAATCAGACATGCACTTAAGAATTCTGGGCAGAGGTCAGATTGCAACCCTTCAATGGAAACCCCATATCTTTTAATCCCGACATCGTATGGACGCATATGATACATTTCCGGAAAGCTCAGAATGTTAGCTAAAACTTTCATGTTTACCACAAAGACTAAAGAAGTCTCCAAAGGTCCGAAAATCAGCCCTCAAAACACTGACTCAGAAATCGAATATAAAAACGTGAGGTTACGATTTTGGTCGTAACTCGGGCTATACATGTCGAAAACTCGAAATTCCAAAGCCTATGGTTTGCTAACACTTTAGGCTATCCAATGGAGTGGAAATCTGGGCAGAAATCCCGCCTTTATGCTACTGTAAATTTCCAGATTCGAACCAGAATCGTTAACCACTAATATCTCAGTTTTTAATTTAGTTATTCCACTCTTAATCATATCAAAACATAACCACATCCCATATAACCTTAATCCATCATACTTCCAGAATATAGACCTTGATAATTACCTTATCTTAGACCTTAAGACTCACATGCATGAACATATAAACATCATCCACCATGAATATACTCAAGAAACCTCAAGAACACTTCCAAAAATCACATGCATGTATTCCAAAATCAAACCTTAACTTAATCAATACAATTATATACTTGATTTCAAGATAAAAGAGAGTAAAAAGAGTAGAAATCACAAAGAAAACATAAATAAACATAGATTTTCAGATTAGGGTATAAAGAATTGAAATTGGGGGTTTTTGAGAGGTTACCTTTGAGTTAAAAATTGGAGAAAACACAAGAGGGAAGAAGAGGGTGGCGGCCACCTTGGGCCAGCAGTGGGCACCTCGCCGGTGCCGGAAACAAGGCTGGGCTGCTGTGGGCCAGCAGAAGCAAAGGGGGAAAAAGAGGGGGATGGGTGTCTAATTGGAGAAAATAAAATGACTTGTAATGAAACCCCTCCCCTAACTAATATCAATTATACTCCCTCTACCCTCACTAAAATCTGAATTTGTACACTAAGAACAAAAATTGTAATTGTGGTAATCTTAAATAATTAGTTTGTAAACAATAAAATCAATTGGTAATAATTGGGTTAACATAAAATAACACTTTGATGTAGAAAATCCAAATAAATGAAACATCAATATTACTTATACTTTAAATGAAATAAATATACCCCAAATAAATTAAAGTTTGGGTAATAAAATATAAACGTTAATCACAAGATTTGTAGAATGAGATTAGGAGTTAGATCTAAGTATATTAGCACTCTGATACCACAACTGTAACGCCCCAACCTCAATCACAAGATTAGGACTATACTTTAGCATCCCAAACCTGTGATTAGCGCAGCGGAACACCTTAGGTCGAGGCATTACCGCCGTCCCCACTCGGGACAAGGCAAAACACAAAACCACAATAAAACCGTACTTAACTCCATACAGCACAACTGTTAAACTTAAAGTACCACTACATTATACAACCTTTAATTAAACATATCATATAGACTTTCCACAACCAAGTGGTCTTTAGTGCCCTTGAGTAACCTTGATTACCGACCATCGGTCGCCTTTAGGGAACTACCAGGTACCGACGACTCACTCCTGCTTAACCTCGCCTTTATCCTGGGAGCTCGGACCGCCTAAAAACAAAACATTAAAACATCGCAAAAGTGAGTGGGGAAACACTCAGTACGTAAACCTCCAGCACGTAAACCGTTCGAAAACGGTTTTGGTGCCGGCATTTAAATTCATTTTGAAAACGGGGAAGGGGTCAAAATAGTACTTGCATGACATGAACATAAACATATGCGTAAACATAAATCAATGAAGATATAAAGTAGGTGGAACCCTTACGATCGGTGCAAGCACCTCACACACGCGTATGCCCAAGTTGATCTAAACTTGGAATGATTGACTGCTAAGCAGTCGACACTGGCCAGGTCAAGGCACTCTGATCAGGAGTGCTAAAAACATAACTATAAATATAAGCATAGAATGCGGGTCCACTATTAACTGTAAAGACATTGTAAACCATAAAACTTGATATGGCATAAATTGAATGAACCATGAACATAACTTAGATAGCAAAAGCTGGACAATTTGCGTACCTTAAAACGCTAAAGACCTTGGCGGCTCGGCTCGGCTTGGAGATGGCCTTTGAAACTTTGTCAACCAATAGAAGCATACATAAAAGTGAAGAACCGAATAAGGGTCCAAATTAGTTTCACGAGTTTGGAAATTTAGTAAATAAAAATGAAGTAACTTTTGAGAATAAAATTTCAGGTTATAGTAAAATAGTGTTTATAGCATAACTTGAGTTAGGAAAATCGAAACGAAGTAAAAGAGTACATCCCGGAATAGGGAAAATCATAATCTATAACTTTGTCAACAGAACCAGAGGCTAAAAATGAGTGGAAGGACCCCAAAATGGGCCCGGAAAGAAGCTGTGCACAAGAACTTTGGAGTTTTCGGGTTGGGAAAATCATGAGAAATATGACGTAGAAGGTGATTCAAATAAAAGGGCTTGAACTTAGGACCATTAGCTTGAATTGATGATGAATAGGGTAATTATAAATTGGTAGCTAGGATGCGAGATAACGAGTTCAATTATGGTTTGATAATACGATATCGAATGAAATGGCGTAATGGAGCAAGATATACATATCCAAATGAGAATAAAAGCAAGCTTGGATTAACGAATTATGAAATGAGGAATGAAATGAATTAGACATTGGAGGTTATCAAGCTAGAAGGAACTTTTAGCTAGAGCAAAGATATTGAACATGATACTTAAAGAAATATGAGAGTCACGATACATTACTTAAACATACTAGCTCTTGAAAGGTATTCTTAAGAGTTACTTAGGACTCCAAAATGGTACTCTTAGCGTTAAACAAATAACTCTATAATTACAATATATAACCATGACACATTTATACCTAGAATCCCTTATTGGGTTGGTTTGAGGCCCAAAAGACATTAGTTCACAAAGATTATATTGAGCAGAACACTATTCTGGACAGCCCGGTTTCCCGGGATCGTAACTCACACTCCCGATATCGGATGACTATGAACCACACCTTTCCGGAAATCTTGCAACGTGGCCTAAAACTCTTATGTTTATCACTAAAACCAATAAAGTCTCCAGATTGACGAAAAATGGCCAACAAATCAGACGTGCACTTAAGAATTCTGGGCAGAGGTCAGACTGTAACTCTTCACTAGAAACCCCATAACTTTTAATCCCGACATCGTATGGACGCATATGATATATTTCCGGAAAGCTCAGAACGTTAGCTAAAACTTTCATGTTTACCACAAAGACTAAATAAGTCTCTAAAGGTCCGAAAATTAGCCTTCAAAACACTGACTCAGAAATCGTATATAAAAACGTGAGGTTACGGTTTTGGTCGTAACTCGGGCTATACATGTCGAAATTTAGAAATTCCAAAGCCTATGGTTCGCTAACACTTTGGGCTACCTTATGGAGTAGAAATCTGGGCAAAAATCTCACTTTTCTAATTCCGAAAATTTCCAGAACCGAACAGAGGCTTAAACACCCAAAATTTTAGTTTTTGACTTGAGTTTTTCCACTCTTAATCCCATTAAAACATAACCAAACCTTATCTAACTTTAATCCACCATATTTCTAGAATATAAACCATGATAATCACTTCATCAAAGGCCTTAAAAACCACATGCAACCATGGATTCAACAAGAAAATCTCAAGAACTCATCCAAACACACATGCACATACTTGAAACTCAAACCCTAACTTAACCATAACAATTATATACTTGAATTCATGAATAAAGAGAGTAAAAGAGATGGAATTTACAAAAGAAACAAGTATTAAACATGGATTTTCAGATTAGGGCATAAAAGATTTGAAATTGGGGTTTGAGAGCTTACCCTTGGTGTTAAAAATGGATGAAAACAAAAGAGAGAGGAAGGGGTGGTGCGTGGTGGCCGGCGGTTGGCCGGAAAATGGCCGGAAAACCAGTGGTGGTGGTGGCTGGGAGTCTTGGCCGGCTGGGAGGAAGGAGGAGGGAGGATGATAGCTTTGAGAGTTGTCTAATTTGAGAGTGCAATGGAAAAGACTTAAGCCTCCCCCTAACTAATACCCATATATACTATCATCTAACTCACTAATACTAATAACAATTAAAATAACCCTTAATTAATCTGAATTTGTAACCACAATATAATAAATATAAGAGTAGTAAACTTAAAATAATTACTTTGTACCAAATAAAATCAATTGGTAATAATTGGGTAAAATAAAATAAACCTTGGATGTAGAAAATCCAAATAAATGAAATATAAATATTACTTGCACTTAAATGAAATAAATATAACCCAAATAAATTAGAGTTTTGGGCAATAAGATACAAATGTTACGGGGTCGAATAATTAGACCCCTTTCGGTTAAGAAAATAGCGTAAATGGTAAAACCCGATACAAATTAACTTAACATGTAAATAACTTTATAACATAAATCGTATAACCGGAAATACTTTAATTCAATATATGAACATGTAAAGTAGAATTTTTAAGCCGATAACTCGGCACCTTAGCCATCTCCTGCACGAGGCACGACACCGATAACAATAAATAAACAAGTAAATCAATAAATAAATAAAAACAACGCGAAAAATTTATAACGCGATTTGGATAATTGCTATGATTAATAAATAATTAAGCATGATTTTGGGGTGGGTTGTTACATCCCCCCCCCCCCTTAAAAGAAGTTTCGTCCCGAAACTTGTTGTTCGTTCTATTGCGCTTGATATTCCTTAAAAGACGCGTGGGTAGCTTTCCTTCATGTCTTCCTTGGTTTCCCCAGAGGTTTCCGAGGTGTTTTGATTTGCCGAAAGTATCGACTAAGGGGCTTTCCTGTGAGTGAAGTCATTTGATTCTGTGTTCCAAAAATTTTGGATCGATCGCTGTTTGACGATGAGACCTTCCGTTTTCAATTGGGGTTCTTCTTCAAGATTGCGGGTCGAGCCCGATACATTTCAAACTCTAATGAATGAGGTTCAAGATTAGGGGGGAGGGTGTAATAACACTAACACTACTATTATAAAAATTATACATGTTCGTACTTGACAAATTAGATAGTACATCCTTTGCAGGGCTGTCAAAACTTCGAATTCGGTAATTTCAAGTTTAGACATGATCATTGGACAAAAAGTTGATGCTCTGATACCACAACTGTAACACCCCAACCTTAATCACAAGATTAAGACTACACTTAGAACCCAAACCTGTGATTAGCGCAGCGGAATGCTAAGGTCGGAGTATTACCGCCGTCCCGAAAGAGACAAGGCAAACACAACCCACCAACACTTTATAACCACAAGAAAGAGAAATGCTAAAACTCCAAACCCAAAACATAAGTACAAACTTATACAATCCTTGAAGTTATGGATACATAAGCTTAAAACCATAAGAGTCTTCCAAGCACTGCCAAACCGGCTTCCCAGCCATTAACGTGACTTAGGAACTACCTCACGCGATTGAAGCTACTTCGGAACTAATTTGTCTTTGTCTCGGGAGCTCGAACCTCCTAAAAACAAAACATTAAAACATTGCAAAAGTGAGTGGGGAAACACTCAGTACGTAAATCTCCAACACGTAAAACCGTTCGAAGACGGTTTTAGTGCCGGCATTTAAAATCATTTTGAAAATAAGGAAAGGGGAGTAAAACCAATAACCTGAAATGAAGTACATACATAACATACATGAATAACAATGTAGTAAAGATAGATGAATAAATATGTGGAACCCTCATGATCGGTGCAAGCACCTCACACACGCGCATGCCCAAATCGATCTAGATTTGGATTGGGTGACCGCTAAGCGGTCGACACTGGCCAGGTCAAGGCACTCTGATCAGGAGTGCTAAAACATGAGTACATATAAATGATAATATAAGGCGGGTCCACTTTAAAACATAAAAGATTACATCAAGCATAAAACTTGATAATACAAGAATAATGTACGCGCTAAGGCAGTAAAGGTTGGACAATTTGCGTACCTTGAGATGACGTAAACTTGGATGTCGCGTCTCGTCTTGAGATGGCTTGGGCGACTTGACAACTAAGGTAAGAATAAGCGAAAATGAAGAACCGAGAGAGGTTCTTAGTTAACCTCAAACGCTTGGTAATTTAAGAAATTGTAAATGAAATAACTTAGAGAGAAAATTCAGGTTGTATAAAATTAGAGTTTATAGCATAACTTGAGTTAGGAAAATCGGAATCTACAACTTTGTCAACAGAACCAGAGGCTAAAAATGAGAGGAAGGGCTCCAAAATGGGCCCGGACAAAAACCAGATTCGGATAATTAAGAACTCCGGATTGAATTTATATGAAGATATTGACGTAGAAAGGTGGATTAAAAAGATGGAACTTGAATCTTGGAAAGTTAGCTTGGATAGATGAGGTATATATAAAGTATAGGAGTCAAAGATTGGAGGTCAAGATGAAAATGATGGGCTTCTTGGAAGATAACTTGATGATGCGGTATTGAGATTAAAAAGGTGTGGTGAAGTGATTTATGGGTTTTCGAATGTGATTTGAGAGATAGACTTGAGTGGATATTTTAGAGAGTAATTGAATTAGAGCTACTTACAGCTTGGAGGTTAATAAGCTAGAAAAACATTGTAACTAATTCAAGGATATTGAACTTCTAGACTAACAAACATTGGAAGATACATATAATTTATACTTGATTCCTAATTCGTGGAAGGATGTCCTTAGAATATAATTAGGCCTCCAAAATCATACTTTTCAACCTTAAGACTATAAACTAATATTATAACATATATTCACAACTTATCAATGCTTAAAGCCCTTTATTGGTTTGATTTAAGGCATTAAAGATGGATTTTTATAACTAATGAACTGGGCAGAAACTTCCCGAGGATAGCCCTTCTTTCCGGGCTCCTAATTCACACTCCCGATATCGGATAACTACAAACCATACCTTTCTGGAAAGCTTGCAATGTGACCTAAAACTTTCATGTTCATCACAAAAATTAATAAGGTCTCCAACTGGACGGAAATCAGCCTTCAAGTTACTGACTCCAAAAACGTACTCAAATTCGTGTCGTTACGGTTTTGGCCATATCTCGGCCCATACTAGTTGGAAACTCGAAATTCCAAAGCCTATGGTTAGTTAACACTTTGGGCTATCTCATGGAGTAAAAATCTGGGTAAAAATCCAACTTTCAAGTCTCTGTAAATTTCCAGAAATTGGACAGAAACCTTTAAGACCTTAATTTCAACTCTAATGATAACTTTAGCCCTTAATTTGCAATAATCCTTAATTAAACTTCACTTTGGCTATAATCAATCATATTTCCAGAAATTATATATTGAAAATGAGCCCATCAAAACCCTTAAATCCTACATGCATCCATGGATTCACCACAATTAGCACACTTTAACAATCTTTCACTAAAAACACTCCCCATTCATATAATTTGAACTTAACAACACTTAATTAACAAAATCAATACTTATAATCTGCCCTTAAATACTCAGAAACTCTTCAAGAATTAACATGCAACAAGATTCAAACATCATCCAACACAAATTCACCAAGAAAACTTCAAGAACACTTCAAGAATCACATGCATTCACTCCAAACTCAAACCCTAACTTAACCAATGCAATTATAACTTGGAATTCATACTAAAAGAGAGTAGAAGAGATGAAAATTACAAGAAATACACATAAACAACATAGAATTCAGATTAGGGTATAAAAGAATTGAAATTGGTGGGGGGGTTTAAAAGATTACCCTTGCGGTTAAATATTGATGAAAACACAAGAGGGGAGGTGAGGAGGGCGCGCGGCGAATGGTGGCGGCGGCCGGCCCGCGACCGGAAAGTGGCGGCGTGGCTTCTGGTCACGGCAGTATAGAGGGAGGAGCAGAGGGGTAGAGAGAGAAAGTGAGAGTGAGGGGTGTTGGGAGTTTGAATTGATAAGATGAGCCCCTAACTAATACTAGTACTAATATAGACTCCCTCTAGATAATTAAGACACTAATTAAACTTAATTAAAATCTGAAATTTTAATTTAATTAACATAATTATAGAAGTGCTAGGTTTAAATAATAATTAGTTGTACTTAATAAAATTAATCGGTAACAATTGGGTTAAAATAAATTAAGACTTGAATTAAAGAAAAGTTAAATAAATGGAACATAAATATTACTTGTACTTAAATAAAATAAATATAATCCAAATAAAATAAGTTAAGGTTTGGATAATAAAATATAAACGTTACGAGGTGGTATAAATAAACCCTTTTCGGTTAAAGAAATAACGTAAACGGTAAAACCCGAGTTAATTTAATTTAACGGGTGAATAAAATAAATTAAAGGTTTGTAAACCCGTAACTTGATACCCTTTTGCCATCTCCTGCACGAGACTTGACACCGATAAAATAAATACTTAAAGTAAAAGCGAAAAATTTATACATAATTTAGGTAATTACGGTAATTAGCTCTTAATTAAACATGATTTCGGGGCGGGTTATTACACCCTCCCCCCCTAAAAGGAAGTTTCGTCCTCGAAACTTGCTGACGGTTTAATGTGGAGAAGTTATCACAAAGTATTCATATATTCCAAACTTTAATTGTTTAATTTGGTAATCAGAAGATCGATATATGAAACTTTAGGCTTTTGTTGTGATTAAAACAATACAAATGTCTCTTTTGTTGTGTGCATGTGTTCTGGATTTTCAAGGGAACTGGGTTCAGTTTCTCCCACTCGTAGAGTTTTCATATAATAATAGCTACCAGGCCACTATTAAAATGGCCCCGTTCGAAGCACTCTATGGCAGAAGATGTCGAACCCCACTATGCTGGGGAGAGTTAGATGAAGCGTTGATCATAGGTCCGGAACTAATCCAAGACACAACCGATAAGGTCCGAGTCATCCAACAGCACATCAAGACTGCTCAAAGTCGGCAAAAGAGTTATGCAGATAGAAGGCGAAAACCTCTCGAATTTCAAGTGGGTGATCAAGTTTTTCTTAAGATTTCTCCAACGAAAGGGGTTCGAGATTTAATATCAAAGGAAATTAAGCCCACGCTTTTATGGGCCATATCCGTGATAGGAAAGATCAACCCGGTAGCCTACGAATAGAGTTACCTTCTAGTCTAGGAAGGACCCACGACGTTTTCATGTGTCGCAACTCCGTAAGTACGTGCGGACCGAAGCATGTTCTAGCGGAAGAGCGCCGCTTTGGCGAAGATCTAACGCTCGAGCAACAACCGGTCAAATTCGGATCGACGGATCAAGAAGCTACGCGAAAGAAGTCCCATTAGTCAAAGTGCTGTGGGCAAATCAAGATACCTCAGAAGCCACGTGGGAAACCGAGGAAAGCATGATAGAACGTTACCCTCATCTCTTTTGAGGTAATCCATCACGTTTTTAATCGCAATCAAGTTTCGGGGACGAAACTTCTTTTAGGGGAGGATGTAATAACCCACCCCAAAATCATGTTTAATTATTTATTAATCACGGTAATTATCTAAATCGCGTTATAAATTTTTCGCGTTTATCTTTATTTATTTATTGAGTTACTTGTTTATTTATTGTTATCGGTGACAAGTCTCGCAGTGAGATGGCTAAGATGCCGATTTATCGGCTTAAAATTTACTTTTACATGTTTGTGCATTGAGTTAAAGTATTTCAGGTCAGACGCTTTACGTTATAAATTTATTTACCGAGAAACGCTAATATTTACATATTCGATTTATATATATATTTTACCGTTCCAATTTTAATTTCTTACATTTTATTCCCTTACATAATTTCAAGAGGTAATTTTCCACCTTATTATTTTAATTCAAGTGTCATTGTATTTTATTTTACGTTGCCCAATTATTATCGATATATTTTATCTTCTACAAAACCCAATATTTCAAGTTACTACAACAATTACCATTTAATTACTCCTAATGTTATCATCCTATTATTATTTTTAATTAAGGTTTTAGTCTTATTTATTGTTAGCTTTGGTAATTGGATGATAGTTTTAAGTGTGTTTTAAATGTTTAGTAGAAGGAGTCTCAATACACTTCACTTCTTTTCAAATTTGAATCAAATTAATTACTTATAATTTATTTACTTAAAATTAGGTATTTAAATTATATTTTCAGATTTCAATTAAGTTTAGTTAAGGGTGTTTTAGTTAAGTGGAGGAGTTTATAATAGTAGTGTTAGTGTTAGAAGACCCATTTTTATTTCAAACCCACACCCAAGCTCTTTCTCTCTCTACACTCTCCTTCCCTCTTCCTCCTCTGCTGGCTGTCCACCCCCAGCCGTTTTCCGGCCATTTTCCGGCCACCCGCCGCCACCCACGGCCACCACGCACCACCCCCTTCCTCTCTCTTGTGTTTTCATCCATTTTTAACTCCAAGGGTAATCTCTCAAACCCTAATTTCAATTCTTTTATGTCTAATCTGAAATTCTATGTTTAATCTATGTTTCTTTTGTTAATTTCATCTCTTTTACTCTCTTTATTCATGAATTCAAGTATATAATTGTTTTGGTTAAGTTAGGGTTAAGTTTGAAGAACATGCATGTTGATTTTCAAGTGTTTTGTGAGGTTTTAAGTTGATTTTATGGTAGATGATGAATTGATGATGATGTATGTGGGTTTCTTATGAGTTTCTAAGTGTTTAAGGGCTGAGTTTATGTTCTAAGTTTATAAATTAAGAGTTATTATGTTAATTTGGGTGAATTAGTGAAGTCTTGTTGCAAGAAATTCAAGGCTATGTTTTATATGTTGAATTTGTGTTGAATTCATGAATGCATGTGGGTTTTAAGGCCTTTGATGAAGAGTTTTTCATGGTTTATATTCTGGAAATATGGTGGATTAAGGTTTGATGAAGTTTGGTTAAGTTCTATTATGATTAAGAGTGGGAAAATCCAATTAAAAGATGAGTTTTAGGTGTTTTAGCTACTGTTTTCAATTCTGGAAATTTACAGAATTATAAAAGTGAGATTTTTGCCCAAATTTCTACTCCATTGGATAGCTTAAGGTGTTAGCAAACCATAGGCTTTGGAATTTCGAATTTCCGACATGTATAGCCCGAGTTACGACCAAAACCGTAACCTCGCGTTTTTAAATACGATTTCTGAGTCAGTGTGTTGAGGGCTATTTTTCGTCCCTTTGGAGACCTCGTTGGTTTTTGTGGTAAACATGAAAGTTTTAGGCCATGTTGTGAGCTTTCCGGAAAGGTATAGTTCATCGTCATACGATATCGGGAGTGTGAGTTACGCCCCCGGGAAACCGGGCTGTCCAGAATAGTTTTCTGCTCAAAATAACCTTTGTAAATTGGTAGCTTTTGGGCCTCAAATCAACCCAATAGGGAGTTCTAAGTATAAATGTGTCATGGGTAGATATTGTCATCATAGAGCCATGTGTTTAAGGCTAAGTGTACCATTTTGGAGTCCTAAGTAAGTCTTATGTATACTCTTCAAGAGCTACTGTATTAGTAAGTCCTTATTTCCTATATTTCTTTAAGTATCATGTTCAATATCTTTGCTCTATCTAAGATTCCTTCTAGCTTGATAACCTCCAATGTCTAATTCAATTCATTCCTCATTTCATAGTTCATTAATCCAAGCTTGCTTTTATTCACATTTGGACATGTATATCTTGCTCCATTTCGTCTTTTCATTCCATATCGTATTATCGAACCATATTTGAACTCATTATTTTCGCATCCGAGCTTCCAATTTATAATCATCCTATTCATCATTGATTCAAGCTTATTCTCTTGTATTCAAGCCCTTTTATTTGAATCACCTTCTACGTCATATTTCTCATGTTTTTCCGACCCGAAAAGCCTAAAGTTTCATATACTCAGCTTCTGTACGGGCCCATTTTGGAGCCCTTCCACTCATTTTTAACTTCTGGTTCTGTTGACAAAGTTGTAGATTATGATTTTCCCTATCCCGAGATGTACTCTTTTACTTCGTTTCGATTTTCCTAACTCAAGTTATGCTATAAACACTATTTTACTATAACCTGAAATTTTATTCTTAAAGCTACTTCATTTTTATTTACTAAGCCTCTAAACTTATGAATCTAATTTAGAACCATATTCGGTTCTTCATTTCTACTTATTCTTATCTTAGTTGACAAGTTTCTAAAGCCATCTCCAAGCCGAGCTGCGCCGCCAAAGTCTTTAGCGTTCCAAGGTACGCAAATTGTCCAGCTTTTTACTATCTAAGTTATATTCATGGTTCATTCTATTCATGCCATGTCAAGTTTTATGATTTACAATGTCTTTACATTTAATAGTGGACCCACATTCTATGCTTATATTTACAGTTATGTTTTTAGCACTCGATCAGTGCCTTGACTGATGTCGATCGCTTAGCGATCAATCATTCCAAGTCTAGATCAACTTGGGCATACGCGTGTGTGAGGTGCTTGCACCGATCGTAAGTTCCACCTACTTTCTATCTTCATTGATTTATGGTTATGCATATGCTTATGTTCATGTCATGCAAGTCCTATTTTAACCCCTTCCCGTTTCAAAATGAATTTAAATGCGCAAGAAACCGCTTTGAACGGTTTACGTCTTTGAGGTTTACGTCTTGAGTGTTTCCCACTCACTTTGCGATGTTTTAATGTTTTGTTTTAGGAGGTTCGAGCTCCCAAGGCAAGGACAAGTCGGTTCCTAAATAGTTCAAGGATCTCGAGGTAGTTCTTTGTGGAATCTATTGGTTATCAAGAAAGCAGATCTTTTGGAATTGTTCTAGTTTAAGACATGTTAAGTTTATGTATTTTTATCCCAAGGTTGTATAAGTTTTAATGTGAAGATTGTTAGTTATATTTTGGTTTTTGGAAGGTTTTTGGAAGTTTATTTGTTGTGGTTGCCATGTATCTTGTGGGAGGCAGTAATGCTCGACTGTGTTCATTGCATCGCATGGCTTAGGTTCTCTAAGTGGAAGTTTAACCCCGTGATTAAGGTTGGGGTGTTACAGTTGTGATACCACAACTGTAACGCCCCAACCTTAATCACAGGGTTAAACTCCACTTAGAGAACCTAAGCCCGCGATTAGCGCAGCGGACACCTTAGGTCGAGGCATTACTGCCGTCTCCCAAAAGAGACAAGGCAACAACATCAAGAAATTCCAAAAACCACAAGATACCTTAACAACCTTCACATAAAAACTTATACAACCTTTGGATAAAGTACAACAACTTAAACATAGCTTAAACTAGAACAACTTCCAAAAGATCCTGCTTGTCCTTGATAACCGATGGATTCCATAGAGAACTACCTCGAGAGCCTTGAACTACTTTGGAACTGACTTATCCTTGCCTTGGGAGCTCGACCCTCCTAAAACAAAACATTAAAACAACGCAAAAGTGAGTGGGGAAACACTCAGTACGTAAACCTCCAGCACGAAAACCGTTCGAAAACGGTTTTGGTGCCGGCAATTAAATTCATTTTGAAAACGGGGAAGGGGTTAAAATAGGACTTGAGTGACATGATCATAAACATAAACCAATAAAGATAGAAAGTAGGTGGAACCCTTACGATCGGTGCAAGCACCTCACACACGCGTATGCCCAAGTTGATCTAAACTTGGAATGATTGACTGCTAAGCAGTCGACACTGGCCAGGTCAAGGCACTCTGATCAGGTTTGGGACGCACATTGCGCCGCGAACCCACAATCTGAATATCACGACGATACTTGTCGAGCTCGATGCTTACTAGCGACTCTTCCCCACGAGAGCCCGTGGGATGACATCAGGGATCGATACTGTCAGCTGCTACGTCGAGGAAAACCAGGGCGCCACGCATGGTGCCTCAACTACATAGGGGCTTGGAACCAGATTGTCATGGAGATAATGATCATGCAGGCTGCACAATCTTTAGGTCTTCACGTCAGCAAGTTAGGACCCTACCTTCATGAGGTGATAGGTTTACCGGCGCCTACCAACGCGGGAAAAGCACCGGCTCACGTGTTCGCTCCCCCGGCGGATGAAGTTCGTCTACACTTCTCACCGTACCTCACCGGACGTTCAATCGTTCCGAATCTATCGTCTCATGGGGAGTCTACGCCTATCGCCCAATTAGCTGGAAATGAAGAAGAAGATCCTAGTATGGATCTAGATCAAGAAGAGGTGCGCCCCGAACCAAAACAGATCAAAGAATGTGAAGCAGGTACGTCTACACCTGCCGCCCCGATGGAGAACGATTTCGATTGGACCGTGTAAAGAGGACTAATGATTATGGTTAAGGGGCATCTCATCATGAGAGTCTACTCTGATTGGCTCCTGTGTAGGGGTAGCCGGAAGCTAACATTTGCTAAGCTCAATGACCGAAGTGACCCTTGTGGTTGACCGATTCTTCTGTCCTAAGATCATCTCTTGTAATTAGATAAACTATGCTAAGTTTATGGGGCCTCCCCATGCCTTTGGTTAAAGGGAGACATTGGAAATAACTTGGGGACTTTAGGATTTGTTTAGTGTTAAAATGTATTGCGGATATGGTTAAAAAGGGGTACCCTAAGGACAAAAGGAAGGAGCATCCTCACATTCTGGGATGTTTATATTGGTATCATATGTTGAAGGTTTTTAGTTATCAAGTTCTGGTGCTAGCCATTTAGGGCGACAAGTTTTACGTTGTTATAGGGTCGAGGGAAATTAGTTGGAGTCTTCCCTACTATACGAACATGCTTGTGGATTTATAGCCAGGTGAGGCGAGGAGAGCCTCATGAGAATGCATTTGACTACAAGCCGAAAATATATACCGAATAAGTTATTAAGTGGTGATGACAATAAGTTATGTTGAATAAGGGTATACTCCGTGGTAATGTTGGAATATGTTTCAAAGATCGGGGAAATCAACTTGAACTACAAGGTCCTCAGTCTAACCTGGGAATAACTACGCGCCCAGGCACATGCTCATTCCGCCACTAGGATAGGAGAAATTGCTTTTGGAGGATAGCTATTAACGAACAACCATTGCGGGGGATCGAATTTCTTCTGTATGACTTTTATACTTCAAGTTCATCGCTCAAGTTCAACTTCTAATTCTTGCCCTCATTGGGCATCCTTCTAATAAAATTTACCCTCTCATTGCAATATTAAAATTCAAGCTTCTCGCCAGCATCCTTGTTTATTCTCAAGAATCCTTATCAGAATCCTTGTTATTCTCAAGAATCTTTATCAGATCCTATCGTTTTTATCAGTTCAGTGTGTTAAGACATTCAATGACCTGCCTTTGGTGGCTCGTTACCAATCCATGAACAAATTCTTCAGGACTATTACCTACTCTCGTCTGTTGATGACTCGTTATGTCTCCAAAGATAAAACTTCATTAGATTCATATGACTCTCCTTACCCGTTAAGGTTTATCTTTTCCAGGTGATGGTCATGTTCTATCATGAATCTGAACACTCTTTTCAAAGCTTAATTTCCACAAACGTCGTACTTTGTTTGAGATCAATAGCTTATGCTCTATTATTCCAGAAAGTTACCACAAAGTATTCATACATTCCAAACTTTAATTGTTTTAATTCGAAAATCAGAAGACCGATCCTGATAGCTTTCTTCTCCAATTCAAGGCATCATTTGAATCAAACTTCATCTCACACTCATATTGTACTTTCCCCTCTTAAATTCACCTTTATCGTCACAAGCTGGCAACCAACTCGGTCGATTCTAACCATTGCTTATTTCCAAGAATTTTTAGGAAAGCCGCTAATTGTTATAATCACTCTAGCTTCTTAATGTTATGTTCACACTTTATTGACATCTCCTTCTCTTCTTACCTTCCTTTAGGGTGAGTGCTTTTCTTTCTAGCAATGATCCGCTCCTACATCCAGTAGGGATGTACTATATTTATCCTATCATGTTTCTCAGTTGGTCACCTCTTCTCCTGTTCCGAACTAACCATCATTCCCAGTAAGGATCTACAGTGTATATCCAGATTTTGGCTTAAATACAAGTTACCGCTCGATCAAATATCAACAATCTATGCTTTGCACATTTCAATCAATTTTTATCACGCATTCATGCATTCCCGATACTGATTTTCTTAGTTCACGAATCTTAATTTAAGTCTTACCTTATTCATGAAATCATTGTAATCATCATCTTTGGTAAATATGCTATCTTTTGTTGAACCCTGTTTTCTTAATGGATATACATGCATCGTTGGACTAAAGAATACCTTTATCCCTCCATGTAGTCTTAAAGCTTTAAGTGACCAGTGTAAACCTTTGCTTTGTTATTCATTTTCAAAATTCATGATCTTAACTCTTAATTGATGGCATCTTCTTGTTATCGTGTTTTTCTCTCGTGGCTATTGGTGTTTTTTTTTATAGAAATAAACGTCTTGGCGGAAGTTAATAAAGGGAGGAAAAATGAAGCAGAGAAATGTCAGTTGTATGGAAGTTTATGATATCTGAGGTAAAATGGGAAAGGTAGAGAAATCGCTGTTCAAGGAAATACTAGGGACCTTCGGGTCAAGACTTCTTACATGAAGAAAGACATAGCCAATTATGTGAATAGATGTCTAACCTGTCGAAGGATCAAGGCCGAACATCAACAACCATCAGGAGAGCTCCGACCTTTAGAAATTCCCACATGGAAATGGGAGTCAGTTTCTATGGATTTCATCATGGGTTTACCCCTCACCATGCCCAGGAAGAATGCCATTTGGGTAATTGTGGACCGCTTGACCAAGTCGACACATTTTGTCCCTATCCACGAAGGGTAGAAGGTAGATAAGCTAGCTGATATATACATCCAAGAAATTGTCCGTTTGCACGGGATTCCAAAGGATATAGTGTCCGACCGGGATACAAGACTTCAATCAAGGTTTTGGAGCGCATTGCCGAGAGCTTTTGGCACTCGCCTCAATTTTAGTAGCTCCTATCATCCGGAAAGTGACGGTCAAACCGAAAGGGTAAATCAGATAGTAGAAGATATGCTACGCGCATGCGTTTTAGATTTTCAAGGGAATTGGGATGAATTCCTCCCACTCATAGAATTTTCTTATAATAATAGCTATCAAGCCACCACTAAAATGGCCCCATTCGAAGCGCTATATGGCCAAAGATGTAGAACCCCATTATGTTGGGGAGAACTAGACGAAGCGCTAGTCATAGGTCCAGAGTTAATCCAGGACACGGCAGATAAGATCCGAGTCATCCAACAGCACATCAAGACCGCCAGAGTCGGCAGAAGAGCTATGTAGATAAAAGGCGAAAACCTCTCGAATTTCAAGTTGGAGATCAAGTTTTTCTCAAGATTTCCCCGACGAAGGGGATTCGAAGATCTAATATCAAGGGAAAGCTAAGCCCACGCTATATTGGGCCGTATCCGATTCTAGAGAAAATCAACTCCGTAGCATACCGAATAGAACTACCTTCTAGCTTAGGAAGGATTCACGACGTTTTCCATGTGTCGCCACTCCGGAAGTATGTACCGGACCCGAAGCATGTTCTAGTGGAAGAGCCACCGCTTTTAGCCGAAGATCTAACCTTCGAACAGCAACCGATTCAAATTCTGGATCGACGAATCAAGAAGCTACGTACGAAAGAAGTCCCTTTAGTCAAAGTGCTATGGGCGAACCAAGGCACCTCGGAGGCCACGTGGGAAACCGAGGAAAACATGAAGAAACAGTACCCACATCTCTTCTAAGGTACACAAGCACGTTTAATAACCATCGCCAAGTTTCGGGGACGAAACTTCCTTTTAGGGGGGGAGGGTGTAATAACCCGCCCCAAAATCACGATTAATTAGTTCGTAATTACCATAATTACCTAAATTGCGTATAAATTTTTTTTGCTGTTACTTCTAATTATTTTATTGTATCGGTGTCAAGTCTCGTGCAGGAGATGGCAAGAGTTTCAAGTTACGGGTTTATAAACTTTTAGTTTACTCTATTTTACCGTTAAGTTAATCTGTAACGGGTTTTACCGTTTACGTTATTTTTTTCCTAACCGGAAAAGGGTTTAATTATTTTACTTCTTATTGTTTATATTTTATTATCAAAACCTTAATTTATTTTAGTTGGGTTATGTTATTTTATTTTATTACAAGTAATATTTATATTTCACTCATTTAATTTTTATAGTTCAAGTCCTATTTTATTTCAAACCCATTTGAGACTTTCTCTCTCTACACTCCCACTCCTTTCTCCCTCCTCACTGCTGCTGCTGCCCCTGCCGTGCACCACCACCACGGCCAGCCACCATTCTCCGGCGCCGGACCACCGCCGTCGCCGCTCAGCCTCGCCGGCGACCACCTCCCCCTTCCTCCTCTTGTGTTTTTCATCCATTTTCACCTTGAAGGGTATTCTCTAAAACCCCCAATTCAAATTCTTTCACTTCCAATCTGAAATTCCATGTTATATATATGTTTCTTTCATGAATTCTATCTCTTTTACTCTCTTTATTCATGAATTCAAGTATATAATTGTTTGGGTTAAGTTAGGGTTTAAGTTTTAAGTACATGCATGTTGATTTCTAAGTGTTTAGTGAGATTTTGAGTTGAATTCATGGAGGATGATGAATTATTGTTGATGGATGTGGATTCTTGTGAGTTTCTAAATGTTTAAGGGCTGAGTTTATGTTGTAAGTTTGTAAATTAAGTGTTGTTATGGATAATTTGGGAGAATTTGTGAAGTTTTGATGTAAAAGTTCAAAGACATGCTTTATATGTTGAGTTGATGCTGAATCTATGGATGCATGTGGGTTTTTAGGCTTTTTATGAAGAGTTTCTCATGGTCTATATTCTGAAAATATAATGGACTAAAGTTAAATGAAGTTTGGTTAAGTTTTGATATGATTAAGAGTAGAAAAATCCAATTAAAATCGGAGTTTTTGAATGTTTAAGCTACTGTTTCAAATCTGGAAATTTACAGATTTATAAAAGTGAGATTTTTGCCCAAATTTATACTCCATTGGATAGCTTAAGGTGTTAGCAAACCATAGGCTTTGGAATTTCGATTTTCCGACATGTATAGCCCGAGTTACGACCAAAACCGTAACCTCACGTTTTTAAATACGAATTCTGAGTCAGTGTTTTGAGGGCTGTTTTTCGTCCTTTTGGAGACCTCTTTGGTTTTTATGGTAAACATGAAAGTTTTAGGCCATGTTGCAAGCTTTCCGGAAAGGTATGGTTCTTTGTCATCCGATATCGGGAGTGTGAGTTACGACCCCGGGAAACCGGGCTGTCCAGAATGGTTTTCTGCTCAAAATAACCTTTGTAAATTATTAGCTTTTGGGCCTCAAATCAACCCAACGAGGGGTTCTAGGTATAAATGAGTCATGGATATATATTGTCATTATGGAGTTATGTGTTAAGGCTAAGTGTACCATTTTTAGAGTCCTAAGTAAGTCTTATGTGTACTCTTCAAGAGCTAGTATGTTAGTAAGTCCTTATTTCCTATATTTCTTTAAGTATCATATTCAATATCTTTGCTCTAGCTAAAAGCTCTTTCTAGCTTGATAACCCCCAATGTCTAATTCAATTCATTCCTCATTTCATTACCCATTTCATGATTCATAAATCCAAGCTTGCTTTTATTCACATTTGGGTATGTTATCTTGCTTCCTTTCGCCATTTTATTCGATATCATATTATCGAACCATATTTGAACTCATTATCTCGCATCCGAGCTTCCAATTTATAATCATCCTATTCATCATTGATTCAAGATTAATCTCTTGTATTCAAGCCCTTTTATTTAAATCACCCTCTACGTCATATTTCTCATGTTTTTCCGACCCGAAAAGCTTAAAGTTTCACTTACTCAGCTTCTGTCCGGGCCTATTTTGGGGCCCTTCCACTCATTTTTAGCTTCTGGTTCTGTTGACAAAGTTGTAGATTATGTTTTTCCCTATTCCGGGATGTACTCTTTTACTCCGTTTCGACTTTCCTAACTCAAGTTATGCTCTAAACACTATTTTACTACAACCTGAAATTTTATTCTTAAAAGTTACTTCATTTATATTGCTAAGTTTCCAAAACTTATGAATCTAATTTAGAACCTTATTCGGTTCTTCAATTCTACTTATTCTTATCTTAGTTGACAAGTTTCAAAAGCCGTCTCCAAGCCGAGCTGCGCCGCCAAAACCTTTAGCATTCCAAGGTACGCAAATTGTCCAGCTTTTATGATCTAAGTCATATTCATGGTTCATTCGATTTACGCCATGTCAAGTTTTATGGTTTACAATGTCTTTATGTTTAATAGTGGACCCGCATTCTATGCTTATATTTACAGTTATGTTTTTAGCACTCCTGATCAGAGTGCCTTGACCTGGCCAGTGTCGACTGCTTAGCAGTCAATCATTCCAAGTTTAGATCAACTTGGGCATACGCGTGTGTGAGGTGCTTGCACCGATCGTAAGGGTTCCACCTACTTTCTATCTTTATTGGTTTATGTTTATGATCATGTCACTCAAGTCCTATTTTAACCCCTTCCCCGTTTTCAAAATGAATTTAATTGCCGGCACCAAAACCGTTTTCGAACGGTTTACGTGCTGGAGGTTTACGTACTGAGTGTTTCCCCACTCACTTTTGCGTTGTTTTAATGTTTTGTTTTAGGAGGGTCGAGCTCCCAAGGCAAGGATAAGTCAGTTCCAAAGTAGTTCAAGGCTCTCGAGGTAGTTCTCTATGGAATCCATCGGTTATCAAGGACAAGCAGGATCTTTTGGAAGTTGTTCTAGTTTAAGCTATGTTTAAGTTGTTGTACTTTATCCAAAGGTTGTATAAGTTTTTATGTGAAGGTTGTTAAGGTATCTTGTGGTTTTTGGAAGTTCTTGATGTTGTTGCCTTGTCTCTTTTGGGAGACGGCGGTAATGCCTCGACCTAAGGTGTTCCGCTGCGCTAATCGCGGGTTTAGGTTCTCTAAGTGGAGTTAACCCTGTGATTAAGGTTGGGGCGTTACAGTTGAATAAAATTTCAGGTTATAGTAAAATAGTGTTTATAGCATAACTTGAGTTAGGAAAATCGAAACGAAGTAAAAGAGTACATCCCGGAATAGGGAAAATCATAATCTATAACTTTGTCAACAGAACCAGAGGCTAAAAATGAGTGGAAGGACTCCAAAATGGGCCCGGAAAGAAGCTGTGCACAAGAACTTTGGAGTTTTCGGGTTGGGAAAATCATGAGAAATATGACGTAGAAGGTGATTCAAATAAAAGGGCTTGAACTTAGGACCATTAGCTTGAATTGATGATGAATAGGGTAATTATAAATTGGTAGCTAGGATGCGAGATAACGAGTTCAATTATGGTTTGATAATACGATATCGAATTAAATGGCGTAATGGAGCAAGATATACATATCCAAATGAGAATAAAAGCAAGCTTGGATTAACGAATTATGAAATGAGGAATGAAATGAATTAGACATTGGAGGTTATCAAGCTAGAAGGAACTTTTAGCTAGAGCAAAGATATTGAACATGATACTTAAAGAAATATGAGAGTCACGATACATTACTTAAACATACTAGCTCTTGAAAGGTATTCTTAAGAGTTACTTAGGACTCCGAAATGGTACTCTTAGCGTTAAACAAATAACTCTATAATTACAATATATAACCATGACACATTTATACCTAGAATCCCTTATTGGGTTGGTTTGAGGCCCAAAAGACATTAGTTCACAAAGATTATATTGAGCAGAACACTATTCTGGACAGCCCGGTTTCCCGGGATCGTAACTCACACTCCCGATATCGGATGACTATGAACCACACCTTTCCGGAAATCTTGCAACGTGGCCTAAAACGCTTATGTTTATCACTAAAACCAATAAAGTCTCCAGATTGACGAAAAATGGCCAACAAATCAGACGTGCACTTAAGAATTCTGGGCAGAGGTCAGACTGTAACTCTTCACTAGAAACCCCATAACTTTTAATCCCGACATCGTATGGACGCATATGATATATTTCCGGAAAGCTCAGAATGTTAGCTAAAACTTTCATGTTTACCACAAAGACTAAATAAGTCTCTAAAGGTCCGAAAATCAGCCTTCAAAACACTGACTCAGAAATCGTATATAAAAACGTGAGGTTACGGTTTTGGTCGTAACTCGGGCTATACATGTCGAAATTTAGAAATTCCAAAGCCTATGGTTCGCTAACACTTTGGGCTACCTTATGGAGTAGAAATCTGGGCAAAAATCTCACTTTTCTAATTCCGAAAATTTCCAGAACCGAACAGAGGCTTAAACACCCAAAATTTCAGTTTTTGACTTGAGTTTTTCCACTCTTAATCCCATTAAAACATAACCAAACCTTATCTAACTTTAATCCACCATATTTCTAGAATATAAACCATGATAATCACTTCATCAAAGGCCTTAAAAACCACATGCAACCATGGATTCAACAAGAAAATCTCAAGAACTCATCCAAACACACATGCACATACTTGAAACTCAAACCCTAACTTAACCATAACAATTATATACTTGAATTCATGAATAAAGAGAGTAAAAGAGATGGAATTTACAAAAGAAACAAGTATTAAACATGGATTTTCAGATTAGGGCATAAAAGATTTGAAATTGGGGTTTGAGAGCTTACCCTTGGTGTTAAAAATGGATGAAAACAAAAGAGAGAGGAAGGGGTGGTGCGTGGTGGCCGGCGGTTGGCCGGAAAATGGCCGGAAAACCAGTGGTGGTGGTGGCTGGGAGTCTTGGCCGGCTGGGAGGAAGGAGGAGGGAGGATGATAGCTTTGAGAGTTGTCTAATTTGAGAGTGCAATGGAAAATACTTAAGCCTCCCCCTAACTAATACCCATATATACTATCATCTAACTCACTAATACTAATAACAATTAAAATAACCCTTAATTAATCTGAATTTGTAACCCCAATATAATAAATATAAGAGTAGTAAACTTAAAATAATTACTTTGTACCAAATAAAATCAATTGGTAATAATTGGGTAAAATAAAATAAACCTTGGATGTAGAAAATCCAAATAAATGAAATATAAATATTACTTGCACTTAAATGAAATAAATATAACCCAAATAAATTAGAGTTTTGGGCAATAAGATACAAATGTTACGGGGTCGAATAATTAGACCCCTTTCGGTTAAGAAAATAGCGTAAATGGTAAAACCCGATACAAATTAACTTAAAATGTAAATAACTTTATAACATAAATCGTATAACCGGAAATACTTTAATTCAATATATGAACATGTAACGTAGAATTTTTAAGCCGATAACTCGGCACCTTAGCCATCTCCTGCACGAGGCACGACACCGATAACAATAAATAAACAAGTAAATCAATAAATAAATAAAAACAACGCGAAAAATTTATAACGCGATTTGGATAATTGCTATGATTAATAAATAATTAAGCATGATTTTGGGGTGGGGTTGTTACATCCCCCCCCCCTTAAAAGAAGTTTCGTCCCCGAAACTTGCTGTTGGTTCTATTGCGCTTGATATTCCTTAAAAGACGCGTGGGTAGCTTTCCTTCATGTCTTCCTTGGTTTCCCCAGAGGTTTCCGAGGTGTTTTGATTTGCCCAAAGTATCGACTAAGGGGCTTTCCTGTGAGTGAAGTCATTTGATTCTGTGTTCCAAAAATTTTGGATCGATCGCTGTTTGACGATGAGACCTTCCGTTTTCAATAGGGGTTCTTCTTCAAGATTGCGGGTCGAGCCCGATACATATTTCTGGAGTTGGAGAAACGTGAAAACGACACGTATTTGCCTTGGATTAAATGGTACATCTAAATGATATGTCATTGGAAGAACTACTTTTAGGAAGACTCGGAACAGTCTCCTATAGTATTCGGCCATAACTAAGAAACTTCGAACTTTGTTAACATGATGGGTCTTTCTAAACTCTTACTGGCGCATACTTTGTTAGAGACCAATCAGATCTCTTCGTGGATCACTATATGTTCCCAAAAATCCTATTTTGCTGAACCCGAGTTCACATTTTGAAAATTTTTCACATACAGTCTTTGCTCCCTTAATGATTGAAACGCCATCAACGATGCACATGTTTCTTTCGGCTTTTCGAGTATACCAAAACATCGTCGTTAAACACCACTACAACTTAACCACCTAAGGTTTGAACACACGGTTCATCCGATCCATAAATACTGTTGGGCATTCGTAAGTCCAAAAAGGCATTACCGCAACTCATATTGCCCATAATTTGTTTTAAAGGCAGTTTTAGGAGTATTCTCAACCCTAACTCTGAGTGGTTGGTACCTTAACCTTAACCAATCTCAGATGACACTCTTGCCCCTTGGGTGAGTCGAACAGTCCTTCGATACTTGAGAGGGGTACTTGTTCTTGTTCGTGCTCAACCTTTGGTAGTCCAAGTATAGTCTTCTTTATCATGCCCGTGTAAGACTTTGTCATTGTATTCGTCTGGCATAGGCACGTTGTCTGTTCATTCCTTCCATATGTCCCCATGATATCGTATCTCATCTTAAGGTTACGGTCATCATCGTGACGAGCACCTTACGCTGATTATTTATACAACCTTGAACTCATTTCTGTTGGCATCACTTTCTAAGACGAGTCCCAAAACACTGGGTTTTCATCTCTGTTATTTAGCTGAGCACTCTCTTCCCATCATAAATTATATGGCAAGAACATTTTATTTGTCAAATATATCCATATGGCTCTTATATCCTTTGGAAGAAGGTCTGATCTTTCTTCAAGCGTTCTATATTCTTGATCTCATAGACATCCACTCGTAAGAAGTCTTGACCCGAAGGTCCCTAGTATTTCCTTGAACAGCGATTTCTCTTCCTTTCCCATTTTACCTCAGGTATCATATAATTCCATACAAACTAACATTTTTCCACTTCGCTTTTCCTCCCTTTATTAACTTCCCTTCAGATATCTATTTCTTATAAAAGGCACCAACAGTCACAGAGGAAAAACACGATAACAGGGAGATGCCATCAATTAAGAGGTAAGAACATGAATTTTGGAAATCAACAAAGGAAAGGTTTACATTGGTAGACTTAAGGCTTTAGGACGACGTGGAGAAATAAAGGTAGTCTTTAACCCAACTACGCATGTATATCGATTAAGAAAACTGGGATCAACAAAAGATAGCATATTTGCCAAAGATGATGATTACAATGATTTCATGAATAAGGAAGTTCATAAGTACATCGAGATGAGCTTGAATTGGAGAAGAAAGCTATCAGGATCGATCTTCTGATTCCCGAATTAAAACAATTAAAGTTTGGAAAGTATGAATGCTTTGTGATAACTTTCTGGAATAATAGGGCATAAGCGATTAATCCTAAACAAAATATGACGTTGGTGGAAGCCAAGCTTTGAAAAGAGTATTCAGATTCATGATAGAACGTGACCATCACCTGGAAAAGATAAATCTTAACGAGTAAGAAGGATCATATGAGTCTAATAAAGTTTTATCTTTGGAGACATAACGAGTCATCAACAGACGAGAGTAGGTAATGGTCCTGACGAATTTGTTCATGGATTGGCAACGAGCCATCAAGGGCAGATCATTGAATGTTTTTACACACTGAATTGATAACAACGATAGGATTTGATAAAGATTCTTGAAAATAAACAAGGGTAGGAACGAGAAACTTGGATTTTAAAATTGTAATGAGAGGGTAAACTTTATTAGGAGGATGTACAATGAGAGCAGGAAATAAAAGTTGAACTTGAGCGATGAACTTGAAGTATAAAAGTCATACAGAAGAGATTTGGTCCTCGCGATGGTTGTTCGTTAGTAGCTATCCTCCAAAAGCAACTTCTCTTATCCTAGTGGCGAAATGAGTATGTGCCTGGGCGCGTAGTTATTCCCAGGTTAGACTGAGGACCTTGTAGTTCAAGTTAATTTCCCCTATCTTTGAAACATATTCCAACGTTACCACGGAGTATACCCTTTTTCAACATAATTTATTGTCATCACCACTTTATAACTTGTTCTGTATATGTCCTTAGTTTGTAGCCAATTGCATTCTCCTAAGGCCTTCCTCGCCTCACTTGGCTATAAAATCCACAAGCATGTTCAGATATAGTGAAACTCCCATTTAATTTTTCCTCGACCCTATAACAACGTAAAACTTATCGCCCTTAATGGCTAGCACCAGTACTCAATAATTAAAAACCTTCAACATATGATACCAATGTAAACATCCTAGAATATGAGGATGCCCCTTCCTTTTGCCCTTAGGGTACCCCTTTTCAACCATATCCGCAATACATTTTAACACTAAACAAATTCTAAAGTCCCCAAATTATTTCCAATGCCTCCCTTTAATCAATGGCATGGGGAGGCCCCATAAATTTAGCATAGTTTAACTAGTTACAAAAGATGCCCTTAGGACAGAAGAATCAGTCACCCACAAAGATCACTTCGGTCATTTAACTTAGCGGAGATTAGCTTCTAGTTAACCCTGTACGTGAGTTAATCAAAGTAGATTCTCATGATGAGATGCCCCTTAACCATATTCATTAGTGCTCTTAGGCTCTTGGTTAACTTCATGCTTGTCGGGATCCATATTAGAATCTTTCTTCCTCTGCGGGTTCATGCTCTAACGGTGACGACCCGCGTCGTGGGGAGGGAAACATGCGGAGGGGTTAGTCTCGCATTTGGATGAGCAGGTAACGATAACATCTCGTGTAGGCAAAGCCCTAACTCGTACACACGTAATTGCCTAAGCGAAGCAACTTGAATGGTGACTACTTCCAATGCGGTGTGATTCTGTGCTCAATGTAGTCGTAGTTGAAGGACCAGGCGTATCGACCGGTTCTTCCTGACAGAGCAATTGGCGGAAGTAACTTCTTACATCGTCCCACAAACTCTTGTGGGGAAGGGTGGCCATAAGCACCAACTCGGCACTCATCATTGCGATACTCAACTTGCGGGTTAGCCGCACAATGGACATCAAGCGTTTTGCAACTTCTCGAGATGGACTTGGACGTTGGTCTTGGGCTCCCGTAACATCGTGAAGAGGTTGGACAAAAGGCCACGATTGTGACCCATCTATGCTCTATGTTCCATGTGACATCGGTAAAAAGTTTTAATAACTTTGACATTGAGAGACTGTGTTGAAAGAAAAACAAACAAATGAAAATTAAGGCGAGGTCCGAGACTCAACCAACTTGAACCTTACTTGTCTTAAAAAGGAACTCTTGTTCCATCTCATAATTACTGTGATCTTACTTACTATCCTTGGATCATGCTGAACATTTGTATCATATAAACATCTTTAATCATTTCACTCTACACCCTGGCAAGGCTTTTAGCCCCTCATTTGAGTTTTACTTCATTTCCTCTTAAAATTAGACTTATAAATTCCTATTGGGATGACTAAAGTCTCCTTTAAGGACAACTTCAACATGCTTCGTCCACAACGGCACTTATACACATAACATGCTTTGCTCATAACAACCTTTTGAGTTAGACACAACCTATAATTAGGTTTTCTTAAACTTGCTACTAAACCTTCAAATTTCTGCAGAAATTTCGGCAGCACTTCCCCTACAAATTGAACTATCCCAAGTTTTACATAATCTTCAAACCTGCAAGGAAAAACTCTTACATTTCCTATACTCATCTAGAGCTTCGGGCTCAACATCCATCCCAACAATTTCACATAATTCCAACTCAATCCATAAGGACTCATACACCTATAAGGGACACATATGTCACCACACGTAGCATCCATACTTCACAAATGCATATCACAATTGCTTGGAAATTTCTATACCCTTAAATCCTTCTTATAACTCCGCTCTGATACCACAACTGTAACGCCCCAACCTCAATCACAAGATTAGGACTATACTTTAGCATCCCAAACCTGTGATTAGCGCAGCGGAACACCTTAGGTCGAGGCATTACCGCCGTCCCCACTCGGGACAAGGCAAAACACAAAACCACAATAAAACCGTACTTAACTCCATACAAGACAATCATAAACTTAAAGTACCACTACATTATACAACCTTTAATTAAACATATCATATAGACTTTCCATAACCAAGTGGTCTTTAGTGCCCTTGAGTAACCTTGATTACCGACCATCGATCGCCTTTAGGGAACTACCATGTACCGACGACTCACTCCTGCTTAACCTCGCCTTTATCCTGGGAGCTCGGACCGCCTAAAAACAAAACATTAAAACATCGCAAAAGTGAGTGGGGAAACACTCAGTACGTAAACCTCCAGCACGTAAACCGTTCAAAAACGGTTTTGGTGCCGGCATTTAAATTCATTTTGAAAACGGGGAAGGGGTCAAAATAGAACTTGCATGACATGAACATAAACATATGCGTAAACATAAATCAATGAAGATATAAAGTAGGTGGAACCCTTACGATCGGTGCAAGCACCTCACACACGCGTATGCCCAAGTTGATCTAAACTTGGAATGATTGACTGCTAAGCAGTCGACACTGGCCAGGTCAAGGCACTCTGATCAGGAGTGCTAAAAACATAACTATAAATATAAGCATAGAATGCGGGTCCACTATTAACTGTAAAGACATTGTAAACCATAAAACTTGATATGGCATAAATTGAATGAACCATGAACATAACTTAGATAGCAAAAGCTGGACAATTTGCGTACCTTAAAACGCTAAAGACCTTGGCGGCTCGGCTCGGCTTGGAGATGGCCTTTGAAACTTTGTCAACCAATAGAAGCATACATAAAAGTGAAGAACCGAATAAGGGTCCAAATTAGTTTCACGAGTTTGGAAATTTAGTAAATAAAAATGAAGTAACTTTTGAGAATAAAATTTCAGGTTATAGTAAAATAGTGTTTATAGCATAACTTGAGTTAGGAAAATCGAAACGAAGTAAAAGAGTACATTCCGGAATAGGGAAAATCATAATCTATAACTTTGTCAACAGAACCAGAGGCTAAAAATGAGTGGAAGGACCCCAAAATGGGCCCGGAAAGAAGCTGTGCACAAGAACTTTGGAGTTTTCGGGTTGGGAAAATCATGAGAAATATGACGTAGAAGGTGATTCAAATAAAAGGGCTTGAACTTAGGACCATTAGCTTGAATTGATGATGAATAGGGTAATTATAAATTGGTAGCTAGGATGCGAGATAACGAGTTCAATTATGGTTTGATAATACGATATCGAATGAAATGGCGTAATGGAGCAAGATATAAATATCCAAATGAGAATAAAAGCAAGCTTGGATTAACGAATTATGAAATGAGGAATGAAATGAATTAGACATTGGAGGTTATCAAGCTAGAAGGAACTTTTAGCTAGAGCAAAGATATTGAACATGATACTTAAAGAAATATGAGAGTCACGATACATTACTTAAACATACTAGCTCTTGAAAGGTATTCTTAAGAGTTACTTAGGACTCCAAAATGGTACTCTTAGCGTTAAACACATAACTCTATAATTACAATATATAACCATGACACATTTATACCTAGAATCCCTTATTGGGTTGGTTTGAGGCCCAAAAGACATTAGTTCACAAAGATTATATTGAGCAGAACACTATTCTGGACAACCCGGTTTCCCGGGATCGTAACTCACACTCCCGATATCGGATGACTATGAACCACACCTTTCCGGAAATCTTGCAACGTGGCCTAAAACGCTTATGTTTATCACTAAAACCAATAAAGTCTCCAGATTGACGAAAAATGGCCAACAAATCAGACGTGCACTTAAGAATTCTGGGCAGAGGTCAGACTGTAACTCTTCACTAGAAACCCCATAACTTTTAATCCCGACATCGTATGGACGCATATGATATATTTCCGGAAAGCTCAGAATGTTAGCTAAAACTTTCATGTTTACCACAAAGACTAAATAAGTCTCTAAAGGTCCGAAAATCAGCCTTCAAAACACTGACTCAGAAATCGTATATAAAAACGTGAGGTTACGGTTTTGGTCGTAACTCGGCTATACATGTCGAAATTTAGAAATTCCAAAGCCTATGGTTCGCTAACACTTTGGGCTACCTTATGGAGTAGAAATCTGGGCAAAAATCTCACTTTTCTAATTCCGAAAATTTCCAGAACCGAACAGAGGCTTAAACACCCAAAATTTCAGTTTTTGACTTGAGTTTTTCCACTCTTAATCCCATTAAAACATAACCAAACCTTATCTAACTTTAATCCACCATATTTCTAGAATATAAACCATGATAATCACTTCATCAAAGGCCTTAAAAACCACATGCAACCATGGATTCAACAAGAAAATCTCAAGAACTCGTCCAAACACACATGCACATACTTGAAACTCAAACCCTAACTTAACCATAACAATTATATACTTGAATTCATGAATAAAGAGAGTAAAAGAGATGGAATTTACAAAAGAAACAAGTATTAAACATGGATTTTCAGATTAGGGCATAAAAGATTTGAAATTGGGGTTTGAGAGCTTACCTTGGTGTTAAAAATGGATGAAAACAAAAGAGAGAGGAAGGGGTGGTGCGTGGTGGCCGGCGGTTGGCCGGAAAATGGCCGGAAAACCAGTGGTGGTGGTGGCTGGGAGTCTTGGCCGGCTGGGAGGAAGGAGGAGGGAGGATGATAGCTTTGAGAGTTGTCTAATTTGAGAGTGCAATGGAAAAGACTTAAGCCTCCCCCTAACTAATACCCATATATACTATCATCTAACTCACTAATACTAATAACAATTAAAATAACCCTTAATTAATCTGAATTTGTAACCCCAATATAATAAATATAAGAGTAGTAAACTTAAAATAATTACTTTGTACCAAATAAAATCAATTGGTAATAATTGGGTAAAATAAAATAAACCTTGGATGTAGAAAATCCAAATAAATGAAATATAAATATTACTTGCTATTATAATCAACATGAACCATGAATATGACTTAACCACCTAAGGTTTGATCAGGAGTGCTAAAAACATAACTGTAAATATAAGCATAGAATGCGGGTCCACTATTAAACATAAAGACATTGTAAACCATAAAACTTGACATGGCGTAAATCGAATGAACCATGAATATGACTTAGATCATAAAAGCTGGACAATTTGCGTACCTTGGAATGCTAAAGGTTTTGGCGGCGCAGCTCGGCTTGGAGACGGCTTTTGAAACTTGTCAACTAAGATAAGAATAAGTAGAATTGAAGAACCGAATAAGGTTCTAAATTAGATTCATAAGTTTTGGAAACTTAGCAATATAAATGAAGTAACTTTTAAGAATAAAATTTCAGGTTGTAGTAAAATAGTGTTTAGAGCATAACTTGAGTTAGGAAAGTCGAAACGGAGTAAAAGAGTACATCCCGGAATAGGGAAAAACATAATCTACAACTTTGTCAACAGAACCAGAAGCTAAAAATGAGTGGAAGGGCCCCAAAATAGGCCCGGACAGAAGCTGAGTAAGTGAAACTTTAAGCTTTTCGGGTCGGAAAAACATGAGAAATATGACGTAGAGGGTGATTTAAATAAAAGGGCTTGAATACAAGAGATTAATCTTGAATCAATGATGAATAGGATGATTATAAATTGGAAGCTCGGATGCGAGATAATGAGTTCAAATATGGTTCGATAATATGATATCGAATAAAATGGCGAAAGGAAGCAAGATAACATACCCAAATGTGAATAAAAGCAAGCTTGGATTTATGAATCATGAAATGGGTAATGAAATGAGGAATGAATTGAATTAGACATTGGGGGTTATCAAGCTAGAAAGAGCTTTTAGCTAGAGCAAAGATATTGAATATGATACTTAAAGAAATATAGGAAATAAGGACTTACTAACATACTAGCTCTTGAAGAGTACACATAAGACTTACTTAGGACTCTAAAAATGGTACACTTAGCCTTAACACATAACTCCATAATGACAATATATATCCATGACTCATTTATACCTAGAACCCCTCGTTGGGTTGATTTGAGGCCCAAAAGCTAATAATTTACAAAGGTTATTTTGAGCAGAAAACCATTCTGGACAGCCCGGTTTCCCGGGGTCGTAACTCACACTCCCGATATCGGATGACAAAGAACCATACCTTTCCGGAAAGCTTGCAACATGGCCTAAAACTTTCATGTTTACCATAAAAACCAAAGAGGTCTCCAAAAGGACGAAAAACAGCCCTCAAAACACTGACTCAGAATTCGTATTTAAAAACGTGAGGTTACGGTTTTGGTCGTAACTCGGGCTATACATGTCGGAAAATCGAAATTCCAAAGCCTATGGTTTGCTAACACCTTAAGCTATCCAATGGAGTATAAATTTGGGCAAAAATCTCACTTTTATAAATCTGTAAATTTCCAGATTTGAAACAGTAGCTTAAACAAGTAAAAAATATACAGTAATACTAATAGTAGTGTTAGTGTTAGAAGACCCATTTTTTATTTCAAACCCACCCCTGGCTCTAGCAAAGTATGCTCCAGTAAGAGTTTAGCAAGACCCACTGCGGTTAACAAAGTTTGAAGTTTCTTAGTTATGGCCGAATACTATAGGAGAGTGTTCCGAATCTTTCTAAAATAGCTCTTCCATTGACCCATCTCCTCAAGAAGTCAACCCGGTTTGAATGGACCGGCAAATGCGAAGAAACCTTTCAAGTGTTCAAGGAAAAGCTAATAACCGCCCCAATGTTATCCCTTCTTGAGGAAGGAAAGAAGTATGTGGTATACAGCAATGCGATTCATTAAGGGTTATGACTTAGATTCCAACACCACTCCGGTAAGGCAAACTCGATAGCAGATGCTTCGAGCAGAAAAACTTAGCATCGGATGTTGATCTGTCTTGAATTCATCCATAAATGCGGGGAGAGCTGAATAGAGAGAGCTTTAAGCTAGTAAAGCATAGAGATGTGGCCAAGAGACCGGCTACGTCATCCCTACAACCGTCCAGCTTGGAGGAAACCAAGGTAGAACGAATGAATGCCCCAGAATCCAAGAGGATTATGGATAATCTAGCCACGACAGGGATACCTGGATTTTTAGGCCGTGAAAGCAAAACCCTAAGGTTTCAAAGTAGACTATCTATGCTGATAAAGGAAGCTTAAGGCTTACGCTTTTGAAAGGAGGCTACAATTCGTTGTACTCTGTATATCCTGGAGGTACAAAAATGTATAGAGGTCTAAAAGAGCATTTTTTTTGGTGACCTAACGTGAAGGGAGGTATAGCCAACTATGGGGATCGACGTTTGTCATGTCAAAGGGTCGAAGCAGAACGTTAAAGAGCATCAGGTAAATCTAGACCCTTAGACAGTCCCATGTGGGAATGGGAATCAATTTCTATGGATTCTATCAGGGGGTCACCCCTCACAGCCTCTAGAGAAAAGGGCGTTTGGGTAATTACGGATCGCCTTACCAAGTTGGCATTTTTCGCTCCTATCCATGAAGGATGGAAGATAGATAAGTTAACGGATATCCACACACAAAAGATTGTTAGGTTACCTGGAATTCCGAGGGGCATAATACCCGATGGGGATACTGAGTTGTCAATCATGATTTTGGGCGCCCTACAAAGTTATCTAAGTAATTTTGGATCGCTTTGACAAAGTCCGCATTTCATTTCTATCGATAAAGGGGGAAAGGTAGATAAACTGGCCGATAATTGCGTACAAGAAGTTGTAAGGTTGCATAGGATTCCCAAAAGGACATAGTATCCGAATGAGATACGCGATTTCAATCACGATTTCAATCATGATTTTGGTGCTAAGACCAATGGTAGTAGCCTCTACCATTTAGGAAGCGATGGCCAGACAGACAGAGTAAACCAAATTGTAAGGATATGCTACGCGCGTGCACTTTAGATTTCCAAGGAAATCAGGATGAATTCCTCTCGTTCATAGAGTTTTCTTAAAGTAACAAGATATTAGTCTACCATTCCAGTGGCTCCTTTCTAAAGCATCTTATAACAGGAAATGTCGCACCCGTAATGTTAGGGTAGAATAGTTAAAGTTGTAGTCACAGGTCCGGAGTTAATCCAGAAACATCACATAAGATCATAGTCACCCGACCACATGTCAAGATCGACCAAAGTAGACAAGAGAAGGCGGAAACCGCTCGAACTTCAATTTGGAAACCGTGTTTTCCTTAAAGTAATTCAACTAAAAGAGATTCGAAGTTTCAGTATCTAGGGGAAGTTAAGTCCTTGCTATGGTAGGGTCTTACTCCGTTGTGGAGGAAATCAATCCAATGACATATCGTTTAGATGTACCTTCTAATCCAAGGCAAATGCGTGACGTTTTCACGTTTCTCCAACTCCGGAAATATGTATCGGGCCCGACCCGCATTCTTGAAGAAGAACCTCTATTGAAAGAGAGAAGTCTCATCATCGAACTACGATCTATCCAAATTTTGGAGCACGGGGTTCACTCAAGAAAAAGTCCCTTAGGTGAAGTACTTTGGGGCAAATCAAGACACCTCGGGAACCTCTGAGGAAACCGAGGAGGACATGAAGGAAAGCTACCCGCACATCTTTTAAGGAATATCAAACACAATGGAACCAACAGCAAGTTTCGAGGACGAAACTTCTTTTAAGGGGGGGAGGATGTAACAACCCACCCCGAAATCATGTTTAATTATTTATAAAGCACAGAAATTATCCAAATCGCGTTATAAATTTTTCGCGTTCACCTTTATTTATTTATTAATTTATTTATTTATGTATTGTTATCGGTGTCGTGTCTCGTGCAGGAGATGGCCAAGATGCCGAATTATCGGCTTAAAAATTTTACTTTACATGTTCATTCAATGAGTTAAATTATTTCAGGTTATACGATTTATGTTATAAAGTTATTTACACGTTAAGTTAATTTGTATCGGGTTTTACCGTTTACGCTATTTTCTTAACCGAAAGGGGTCTAATTATTCGACCCCGTAACATTTGTATCTTCTTGCCCAAAACTCTAATTTATTTGGGTTATATTTATTTCATTTAAGTGCAAGTAATATTTATATTTCATTATTTGGATTTTCTACATCCAAGTGTTATTTTATTTTAACCCAATTATTACCAATTGATTTTATTTTAGTACAAGTAAATTATTTAAGGTTATTACATTACAATTATTGTATTTAATTTACAAATTCAGATTTGTATTAGGTGTTAGAGGGAGTATATGGAATGGTATTAGTTAAAGAGGGTTATTTTTTTTACTCTCATTCCTTTTAATTCCAATTCAACTCTCATCCCCACTCTTTCTTCTTCTCTATGTCCATGGTGGCTAACACCACCATGCAGCCCCCTCTGTCCCATGCGTTTTCCGGCCAGCTCCGTGTCGGCCAGGTGGCCGGCGACCACCAGAGAGGCAGCCGAGCCTCCTCTTCCTCTCCACTTGTTTACTTCCTCAAATTCTCCTCTAAGTGGTATAATATCCAAACCCTAAACTCAAGCTTTATGTTCTAAATCAGATTTTCATGTTTTTATCATGTATAATTGTTGTTTTTCATCTCTTTATGAGTTTAAAGCATAAATTTATATTGTGGTTAAGTTAGGGTTTGAATTTGGGGAATTATACATGTAAATTTGGATGGATTTTGTGTGTTTAAGAGTGGTATTATATTGGATGCTTAAATTAGCTTTTGCATGTGAGTTTTAAGGTCTTATTTGAGCAAGATTAAGAGGTTAAATTCTGGGAATTTATTGGGTAATAGCTAATTTGAGGTTTGATTGGAAATTGATACAAGTTGGAAGCCATTGGAGATGTATATATTAGCTTGAAGGGCTAAAATGGATTCTGTTTATAATCAGATTTTTACAGGGGAATAAAAGGGTGAATTTTGCCCAGATTTTTGTTCCAAATGATAGCCTAGTTCATTATCTAACTGTAGGCTTTGGAATTTCAAATTTCTGACATGTATAGCCCGAGTTACGACCAAAACCGTAAAGGTACAAATTTATGTACGAATTTCTGAGTCAGTAGATTTATGCTCATTTTTCGTCAAGTTAGAGACTTTATTGGCTTTGGAGTTGAACATAAAAGTTCTAGGTAACACTTTGGGCTTTCCGAAAAGGTATGGTATGCGTTCATACGATATCGGGATTACGAGATATGGAGTTTTCATTGAGGGATTATAATTTAAGTTCTGCCCAGAATGTTTAAAAGTGTATCTGGTTTGATGACCATTTTTCGTCCCTTTAGAGACTTTATTGGTTTTAGTGATAAACATAAGAGTTTTAGGCCACGTTGCAAGCTTTCCGGAAAGGTGTGGTTCATAGTCATCCGATATCGGGAGTATAAGTTACAAACCCGGGAAGCAGGGCTATCCAGAACAACATTTCTGCCAATTTGGTTTATGTAAATGTATGTCTTTTGGGCCTTAAATCAACCCAATAAGGGGTTCTAAGCATGAATGGGCCATGGTTGTAGGTTGTCATTGTAGAGTTATGTGTTTAAAGCTAAAAGTACCATCTTGGAATCCTAAGGGTAGTCTCCAAAAGCTAATGGGTTTGATAAAGTATTTCACTTCCCCATCTTCCTTTAGAATATTATTCAATGTCTTGAGCTAGCTAAGAGTTTCTTCTAGCTCTTTAGCTTCCAAGTTAAAAGTTACTTCAATATTTATTGCTTAAATCATTGAACCAAGCTTGTTCTTATTGCATTCGAATATGTTTATCGTACTCCGTTTTATCGTTCATTTGCTATCGTATGATCAAGCCATAGTTAACTCCATTGTTCGCATCCTAGCTTTCAAGTGTAAGCGCCCCATTCATCGTCAATTCAAGCTAATTTTTATTGGATTCAAGCCCTTCCATTTGAATCATATTCTACGTCATTATGTTCATGTTTTCCGACTCGGAAATTTCTAAGGTTTTATATGCACTGCTTCTGTCCGGGCCATTTTTCGGGCCCTTCCTTTCATTTCTAGCCTTTGAGCCAGTTGACAAAGTTAAAGATCATGTTTTTCCCTATTCCGGGATGTACTCTTTTATGTCGTTTCAATTTTCCTAACTCACGTTATGCTACAAACGCTATTTTGATACAACCTGAAATTTTATTCCTAAAGTTGTTTCATTTATATTACTAAGTTTCCAAACTCGTGAAACTAATTAAGAACCTTATTCGGTTCTTCATGTTTATGTATGCTTCTATTGGTTGACAAAGTTTCAAAGGCCATCTCCAAGCCGAGCCGCCAAGGGTTTTAGCGTCTTAAGGTACGCAAATTGTCCAACTCTTGTTCTATTTAAAGTCAAGTACAGTTTTATTGCATAGATATACTCTAACGTTTTTATTGTTTTATAAGTGGTCCCGAAACTTATTCCACAGCAGCTAGAGTAAAGTCTAGCCTTATTTTACAGGCTCCTGTCGGAGTAATCTTGACTGGCGATGTCGATCGCTAGCATGATCACCCATCCAAACTCGAGATCGGTTTGGGCGTACGTGCGTGAGATGTTTCGGCATCGATCTAAAAGGGACACCATATCTTACTTTATGAAATCATTTCAATGTTAAGCACAGCATATGCATAGAAATTTTATAGCTTAAATTATGCAATGGTTTAGCATGCTTTATATCCCCTATCCCGTTTTCAAAATGAATTTAAATGCCGGCACTAAAAACCGTTTTCGAACGGTTTGACGTGTTGGAGGTTTACGTACTGAGTGTTTCCCCACTCACTTTGCGAATGTTTTTAATGTTTTGTTTTAGGCGGTCCGAGCTCCCAGGATAAAGGCGATCGATGATCGATATTCAAGGTTACTCAAGGGCATTAAAGGCCACTTGGTTGTGGAAAGTCTATACGACATGTTTAATTAAAGGTTGTATAATGTATTTGTACTCTAAGTTTAGCAGTTGTGTTGTATGGAGTTAAGCACAGTTTTATGGTGGATTGTTAGATTGTGGTATTGTGTTTTTGCCTTGTCCCGAGTGGGGACGGCGGTAATGCCTCGACCTAAGGTGTTCCGCTGCGCTAATCACAGGTTTGGGATTCTAAAGAATAGTCTTAATCTTGTGATTAAGGTTGGGGCGATCAGATTTGTGCAACCTTAATCACGGGTTAAACTTCCACTTAGAGAACCTAAGCGCGATTAAGCATGGAACACCTTAGGTCGAGGAATTACCGCCGTCTCCCACAAGAGACAAGGCAACCACAACAAAGAAACTTCCAAAAACCTTCCAAAAACCACAAGATAACTTACAATCTTCACATTAAAACTTATACAACCTTGGGATAAAAAATACATAAACTTAACATGTCTTAAACTAGAACAATTCCAAAAGATCCCTTGTTCTTGATAACCAATAGATTCCACAAAGAACTACCTCGAGATCCTTGAACTATTTAGGAACCGACTTGTCCTTGCCTTGGGAGCTCGAACCTCCTAAAACAAAACATTAAAACATCGCAAAAGTGAGTGGGAAACACTCAAGATCGTAAACCTCCAAAGACGTAAACCGTTCGAAAACGGTTTCGGTGCCGGCATTTAAATTCATTTTGAAAACGGGGAAGGGGTTAAAATAGGACTTGCATGACACGAACATAAACATATGCATAACCATAAATCAATGAAGATAGAAAGTAGGTGGAACCCTTACGATCGGTGCAAGCACCTCACACACGCGTATGCCCAAGTTGATCTAAACTTGGAATGATTGACTGCTAAGCAGTCGACACTGGCCAGGTCAAGGCACTCTGATCAGGAGTGCTAAAAACATAACTGTAAATATAAGCATAGAATTTGGGTCCACTATTAAATGTAAAGACATTGTAAATCATAAAACTTGACATGGCATGAATAGAATGAACCATGAATATAACTTAGATAGTAAAAAGCTGGACAATTTGCGTACCTTGGAATGCTAAAGGCTTTGGCGGCGTAGCTCGGCTTGGAGATGGCTTTAGAAACTTGTCAACTAAGATAAGAATAAGTAGAAATGAAGAACCGAATATGGTTCTAAATTAGATTCATAAGTTTAGAGGCTTAGTAAATAAAAATGAAGTAGCTTTAAGAATAAAATTTCAGGTTATAGTAAAATAGTGTTTATAGCATAACTTGAGTTAGGAAAATCGAAACGAAGTAAAAGAGTACATCTCGGGATAGGGAAAATCATAATCTACAACTTTGTCAACAGAACCAGAAGTTAAAAATGAGTGGAAGGGCTCCAAAATGGGCCCGTACAGAAGCTGAGTATATGAAACTTTAGGCTTTTCGGGTCGGAAAAACATGAGAAATATGACGTAGAAGGTGATTCAAATAAAAGGGCTTGAATACAAGAGAATAAGCTTGAATCAATGATGAATAGGATGATTATAAATTGGAAGCTCGGATGCGAGATAATGAGTTCAAATATGGTTCGATAATATGATATCGAATAAAATGGCGAAAGGAAGCAAGATAACATACCCAAATGTGAATAAAAGCAAGCTTGGATTTATGAATCATGAAATGGGTAATGAAATGAGGAATGAATTGAATTAGACATTGGGGGTTATCAAGCTAGAAAGAGCTTTTAGCTAGAGCAAAGATATTGAATATGATACTTAAAGAAATATAGGAAATAAGGACTTACTAACATACTAGCTCTTGAAGAGTACACATAAGACTTACTTAGGACTCTAAAAATGGTACACTTAGCCTTAACACATAACTCCATAATGACAATATATATCCATGACTCATTTATACCTAGAACCCCTCGTTGGGTTGATTTGAGGCCCAAAAGCTAATAATTTACAAAGGTTATTTTGAGTAGAAAACCATTCTGGACAGCCCGGTTTCCCGGGGTCGTAACTCACACTCCCGATATCGGATGACAAAGAACCATACCTTTCCGGAAAGCTTGCAACATGGCCTAAAACTTTCATGTTTACCATAAAAACCAAAGAGGTCTCCAAAAGGACGAAAAACAGCCCTCAAAACACTGACTCAGAATTCGTATTTAAAAACGTGAGGTTACGGTTTTGGTCGTAACTCGGGCTATACATGTCGGAAAATCGAAATTCCAAAGACTATGGTTTGCTAACACCTTAAGCTATCCAATGGAGTATAAATTTGGGCAAAAATCTCACTTTTATAAATCTGTAAATTTCCAGATTTGAAACAGTAGCTTAAACACCTAAAACTCATCTTTTAATTGGATTTTCCCACTCTTAATCATAATAGAACTTAACCAAACTTCATCAAACCTTAATTTATTTTAGTTGGGTTATGTTATTTTATTTTATTACAAGTAATATTTATATTTCACTCATTTAATTTTTATAGTTCAAGTCCTATTTTATTTCAACCCAATTGCTACCAATTGAGTTTATTTTATACAAACTAATTACTTTGAATTTAGTACACTTGTAATTAGTTAATTTAATTTGTATTTTCAGATTTCACTTAAGTGTCATTAGGTGTTTTAAGCTAAATGGAGGGGATATATATTAGTATTAGTAGGGGTGGAAGACCCATTTTATTTCAAACCCATTTGAGACTTTCTCTCTCTACACTCCCACTCCTTTCTCCCTCCTCACTGCTGCTGCTGCCCCTGCCGTGCACCACCACCACGGCCAGCCACCATTCTCCGGCGCCGGACCACCGCCGTCGCCGCCCAGCCTCGCCGGCGACCACCTCCCCCTTCCTCCTCTTGTGTTTTTCATCCATTTTCACCTTGAAGGGTATTCTCTAAAACCCCCAATTCAAATTCTTTCACTTCCAATCTGAAATTCCATGTTATATATATGTTTCTTTCATGAATTCTATCTCTTTTACTCTCTTTATTCATGAATTCAAGTATATAATTGTTTGGGTTAAGTTAGGGTTTAAGTTTTAAGTACATGCATGTTGATTTCTAAATGTTTAGTGAGATTTTGAGTTGAATTCATGGAGGATGATGAATTATTGTTGATGGATGTGGATTCTTGTGAGTTTCTAAATGTTTAAGGGCTGAGTTTATGTTGTAAGTTTGTAAATTAAGTGTTGTTATGGATAATTTGGGAGAATTTGTGAAGTTTTGATGTAAAAGTTCAAAGACATGCTTTATATGTTGAGTTGATGTTGAATCTATGGATGCATGTGGGTTTTTAGGCTTTTTATGAAGAGTTTCTCATGGTCTATATTCTGGAAATATAATGGACTAAAGTTAGATGAAGTTTGGTTAAGTTCTATTATGATTAAGAGTGGGAAAATCCAATTAAAAGATGAGTTTTAGGTGTTTAAGCTACTGTTTCAAATCTGGAAATTTACAGATTTATAAAAGTGAGATTTTTGCCCAAATTTATACTCCATTGGATAGCTTAAGGTGTTAGCAAACCATAGTCTTTGGAATTTCGATTTTCCGACATGTATAGCCCGAGTTACGACCAAAACCGTAACCTCACGTTTTTAAATACGAATTCTGAGTCAGTGTTTTGAGGGCTGTTTTTCGTCCTTTTGGAGACCTCTTTGGTTTTTGTGGTAAACATGAAAGGTTTAGGCCATGTTGCAAGCTTTCCGGAAAGGTATGGTTCTTTGTCATCCGATATCGGGAGTGTGAGTTACGACCCCGGGAAACCGGGCTGTCCAGAATGGTTTTCTGCTCAAAATAACCTTTGTAAATTATTAGCTTTTGGGCCTCAAATCAACCCAACGAGGGGTTCTAGGTATAAATGAGTCATGGATATATATTGTCATTATGGAGTTATGTGTTAAGGCTAAGTGTACCATTTTTAGAGTCCTAAGTAAGTCTTATGTGTACTCTTCAAGAGCTAGTATGTTAGTAAGTCCTTATTTCCTATATTTCTTTAAGTATCATATTCAATATCTTTGCTCTAGCTAAAAGCTCTTTCTAGCTTGATAACCCCCAATGTCTAATTCAATTCATTCCTCATTTCATTACCCATTTCATGATTCATAAATCCAAGCTTGCTTTTATTCACATTTGGGTATGTTATCTTGCTTCCTTTCGCCATTTTATTCGATATCATATTATCGAACCATATTTGAACTCATTATCTCGCATCCGAGCTTCCAATTTATAATCATCCTATTCATCATTGATTCAAGCTTAATCTCTTGTATTCAAGCCCTTTTATTTATATCACCCTCTACGTCATATTTCTCATGTTTTTCCGACCCGAAAAGCTTAAAGTTTCACTTACTCAGCTTCTGTCCGGGCCCATTTTGGGGCCCTTCCACTTATTTTTAGCTTCTGGTTCTGTTGACAAAGTTGTAGATTATGTTTTTCCCTATTCCGGGATGTACTCTTTTACTCCGTTTCGACTTTCCTAACTCAAGTTATGCTCTAAACACTATTTTACTACAACCTGAAATTTTATTCTTAAAAGTTACTTCATTTATATTGCTAAGTTTCCAAAACTTATGAATCTAATTTAGAACCTTATTCGGTTCTTCAATTCTACTTATTCTTATCTTAGTTGACAAGTTTCAAAAGCCGTCTCCAAGCCGAGCTGCGCCGCCAAAACCTTTAGCATTCCAAGGTACGCAAAATTGTCCAAATTTTTATGATCTAAGTCATATTCATGGTTCATTCGATTTACGCCATGTCAAGTTTTATGGTTTACAATGTCTTTATGTTTAATAGTGGACCCGCATTCTATGCTTATATTTACAGTTATGTTTTTAGCACTCCTGATCAGAGTGCCTTGACCTGGCCAGTGTCGACTGCTTAGCAGTCAATCATTCCAAGTTTAGATCAACTTGGGCATACGCGTGTGTGAGGTGCTTGCACCGATCGTAAGGGTTCCACCTACTTTCTATCTTTATTGGTTTATGTTTATGATCATGTCACTCAAGTCCTATTTTAACCCCTTCCCCGTTTTCAAAATGAATTTAATTGCCGGCACCAAAACCGTTTTCGAACGGTTTACGTGCTGGAGGTTTACGTACTGAGTGTTTCCCCACTCACTTTTGCGTTGTTTTAATGTTTTGTTTTAGGAGGGTCGAGCTCCCAAGGCAAGGATAAGTCAGTTCCAAAGTAGTTCAAGGCTCTCGAGGTAGTTCTCTATGGAATCCATCGGTTATCAAGGACAAGCAGGATCTTTTGGAAGTTGTTCTAGTTTAAGCTATGTTTAAGTTGTTGTACTTTATCCAAAGGTTGTATAAGTTTTTATGTGAAGGTTGTTAAGGTATCTTGTGGTTTTTGGAAGTTCTTGATGTTGTTGCCTTGTCTCTTTTGGGAGACGGCGGTAATGCCTCGACCTAAGGTGTTCCGCTGCGCTAATCGCGGGTTTAGGTTCTCTAAGTGGAGTTTAACCCTGTGATTAAGGTTGGGGCGTTACAGTTGTGGTATCAGAGTGAGAACTGCGGATTCTAAATGAACTGGTCACTTAAAGCTTTAAGACTATACTTATTCATAAAATCCAATTCCAAGTGGGATTGGTGCGAAGCTCAAAATAGGGGCAAGGTACCTTATCAAAATGTTTGGTGAAAGGGTTGAAAGGTACTATATGACACAAAGGTTTAATTTGTTCTAGGATGGTTTATGAGAAGGGACAAGCGTTCCCTTTTATAATGAATGAGGTTCAAGATGGTTGAGACTCGGACCTTGCCTAGTTCTCTTATTTATGTTAACGAGCTTTTCTAAGGTTCTTCGTTCGCGATTAACACAACAGCAAGTTTCGGGGACGAAACTTCTTTTTAGGGGGGGAGGATGTAACGACCCACCCTAAACCCGTTTTAATTAAGACACTAAGTTCGATGATTAGCCGAATTACGCTAATTAAAAATTTCTTTATTTATGACACGTTTACTGTTATACTGGTTATTACGTTTTTCTTTATATGTATATTTATGCGTGACAGGTCTCGAGCAAGACGATGGTTCGTGGGTTAACTTTTATGTATTGTTATCTTATGAATATTATGTTGAGGTTATGAGTATTTTACAATAAGTTATTTGATTTATTTTACGTTCTAAAATTTTTACGTCTAAAACCGAGGAAGGTTATATTAATTTTAATTCCGTTCTTTTACGATTTATGCTACCCGATCCTCCTAAGTACATTTTATGGCCCCAAATTATTTTATTAGTATGTTTTATCAAGTTAGTTTATATGATTTTAATTTTTGGTATTCTACTCAATTTTATTCCCAAGGAAATTTTATTGAGTTATATACTAAGTTATATTATCAAGTTTTATGTTGTTAAATTATTTGGGTTGATTACCAATTATTCTTACCTAGCTAATTTTTCTTACTAATGGTTAATTATGTTTTAATTGGGTGGTAATTTAATTAAGGAGGGGTTTTTTATAAGGGGTTCAAAAGGGTTGTAGTTCATTTTGCAAAAATCAGATTTTTATTACAACTCTCCACACTTTCTCTCTCTACCTTCCCTCTCCTCCTTGCTCTGCTGCCCAGCCGCCAGCCACCACTGCCGCCCCTGCCGGCGCTTTTCAGCGTGTTTTCCGCGCCGTCGCCACCCACTCCGCCACCACTCTCCTCCCTTCTCTTGTTCAATTTCTCACCTTAAATTCAAGTAGTATAATCTCAAACCCTAACCTAATTCTCTTGTTTCTAATCTGATTTTCTACTTCAAATTCATGGTTTCTTGATGTTTTTCATCTTCTTTATGTTTATTAAGCATGAATTTAAGTTGTGGTTAAGTTAGGGTTTAAGTTTTAAGTGTATGCATGTATATTTCTAAGTGTTTGTGAGGTTTTATGGTTGAATTCATGGTGGATGATGAATTAATGGTGATGCATGTGGATTTCTTATGAGTTTCTAAGTGTTTAAGAGCTGAGTTTATGTTGTGAGATTATAAATTAAGAGTTATCATGCTTAATTTGGGTGAATTAGAGAGATTGTTGTGCAAGAGTTCAAGAACATGTTTATTATGTGAAGTTTATGTTTAATCCATAGATGCATGTGATTTTTAAGGCCTTTGATGAAGAGTTTTTCATGGTTTATATTCTGGAAATATGGTGGTTTAAGGTTTGTTGAAGTTTGATTAAGTTCTATTATGATTAAGAGTGGGAAAATCCAATTAAAAGATGAGTTTTAAGTGTTTTAGCTACTGTTTTCAATTCTGGAAATTTACAGAAATATAAAAGTGAGATTTTTGCCCAAATTTCTACTCCATTTGATAGCTTAAAGTGCTAGCAAACCATAGGCTTTGGAATTTCGAATTTCCGACATGTATAGCCCGAGTTACGACCAAAACCGTGAAGGTACAATTTTATATACGAATTCTGAGTCAGTGTTTTGAGGGCTGTTTTTCGTCCCTTTGGAGACCTCTTTAGTTTTTATGGTGAACATGAAAGTTTTAGGCCACGTTGCAAGCTTTCCGGAAAGGTATGATTCGTAGTCATCCGATGTCGGGAGTATGGGTTACGAGCCCGGGAAGCAGGGCTGTCCGGAACAAGTTTCTGCCCAGAATTTTTATTGCCTTTTTAGCCTAAAATTTGTAAATTGGGTCTTTTATGGAGTCTTATGAATTTGTAACCTTTGTGGTGTTGTCAAGATAGTTGGGATGAGTTTTCTAAGCTAATTTAAGTTGGGTTGATGTTGAGGATTATCTCCTAAAGGATCATAGGTAATTTAGCAATTCATGGGCCAATTCGGTGAAGTTTTAAGATCCAAGTAAGTATTGTTGATGAATAAGGGTTATACTTGAGTCCCTCTATGTCTAAGTAACCATAAGCTCGTCCTTTCTTCATATCTAATTTACCGTTCATCAATTCGAAAATCGTTTCTAAAAAAATCCATAAACATGATATTGTCCTTAATTCCGTCGTTACGACGTTCTTCATGTTTTCACTAATCGAATGGTTTCTTTTATTGAACCTTCAAGTGCTCCATTTCTATGCTCCTTTAAGCCAATGGTTGAAATGCCCCATAAGCCATGAACCTTCTCTATTGTTATTCAATTTTCACCATGAGTTCCACTCTAAGTTTTTAAGCCGTTTTATAATTTATTCATGCACTGCTTCTGTCCGGGCCATTTTTCGAGCCCTTCCTTTCATTTTTAGCATTTGGGCCAGTTGACAAAGTTGTCGGTCATGATTTTCCCTATTCCGGAAAGTACTCGTTTGCAAAAATCCGAGTTTTCTAGCGCAGGTTATCGCCGAAACAGCGAATTGCTAAAATCTGAAATTTTATTTCCTTTTTTACCTTTTATAAGACAAGTTTAAGTATTTTATGCTATTTTGTATGATTACACGAACCTCACCGATTTCACTACGCTCTTATTACAAATTTCTTATAGTCTCCAAGTCGCCCACGCCATCTCAAGCTCGAGGCTCGCCGCTAAAGCTTTCGTCTAACCAAGGTACGCGAATTGTCCAACTCTTCGCTCCTTTATGTTTACGATTTATGCTTTATATTTACGATCTATGCTTTATGTTCACGATTTATGTTTTATGTTTGCGGTTTATGCAAATGTTTACGGTTTATGTTTTATGGTTATAATTTGTGTTTTATGTTTACGATTTATGTTGAAAGTTTATGGTTTACGTTAAAGGTTTCCGGTTTATGTTTATGTTTACGGTTTATGATAAATGTTTACGATTTATGTTAAAGGTTTCTGATTTATGCTAATTTATGCTTTATGATTATTCATGGTTTTAAGTGGTCCCATTTTATGGATTCTATGTTCTATGTTCTAGCTAGTTACGAGAAGTGCTAGCCTTTTATATTTTAGATGCTCTGATCAGTGTCCTAGACGGCGATGTCATTGCATAGCGATCACCATCAAACTCGGTCGGTTTGGCGTGCGTCGCGAGATGCTTTGCATCGATCTGAAGGACAAAACTCTTAAGTTTATGTATTTACTTCTAAGTTCATGTGACAGGTTCTTTCTTTATGAACTCAAGTTACTCTTACTCATGTATAAGTTTATGTTCACGTCATTTCAAGTTGATGTTTTTTTTACCCCTTCCCCGTTTTCAAAATGAATTTAAATGCCGGCACTAAAACCGTTTTCGAACGGTTTGACGTGTTGGAGGTTTACGTACTGAGTGTTTCCCCACTCACTTTCGCAATGTCTTTAATGTTTTGTTTTAGAGTGAGCACCCAAAGTAAAGGCAAAGGCAAGCAGGGGTAATCACGTGTTGCAAGCAAGGTAGCCTTGGTTGAAGTATCTTGGTCGGCTTGAGAGTCGCATGTTTTGAAGTAACCATGTTTATGGAAGAAGTTGTTTTAGTTTTAAGCTATGTTTAAGTTTATATGCTTTATCCAAGGGTTGTATAGGTTTTATATGTGAAGGTTTTTAAGTTAGTAAGTTATCTTGTGGTTTTGGAAGTTTCTTTGGTGTTGTTGCCTTGTCTCTTTTGGGAGGCGGTAATGCCTCGACCTAAGGTGTTCATTGCTAATCACGGGTTTGGGATTTTAAGTATAGTCTTAATCTTGTGATTAAGGTTGGGCGTTCTGATTGCAACTGCAGCCCAACCTTAATCACAAGATTAAGACTATACTTAGAATCCCAAACCCGTGATTAGCGCAATGAACACTAGGTCGAGCGCTACCGCCTCCCAAAGGAGACAAGGCAACAACACCAAAGAAACTTCCAAAACCACAAGATAACTTACTAACTTAAAAACCTTCACATATAAAACTTATACAACCCTTGGATAAAGCATATAAACTTAAACATAGCTTAAAACTAAAACAACTTCTTCCATAAACATGGTTACTTCAAAAACATGCGACTCTCAAGTCGATCAGGATACTTTAACCATGACTACCTCGCAGTAACACGCGACACCCCGCGCCTTTGCCTTTACTTCGGTACTCGGACCCCTAAAACAAAACATTAAAACATTGCGAAAGTGAGTGGGGAAACACTCAAGACGTAAACCTCAACACGTCAAACCGTTCTAAAACGGTTTAGTGCCGTCATTTAAATTCATTTTGAAAACGGGGAAGGGGTAATAAAACATTAACTTGAAATGGCATGAACATAAACATATACATGAGTAAAAGTAACTTGAATTCATAAAGAAAGAACCTGTCACATGAACTTAGAAGTAAATACATAAACTTAAGAGTTTTGGGTCCCTTTAGATCGATGCAAAGCATCTCGCAACACGCCCAAACCGACCGTGTTTGGATGGGTGATCGCCATGCTCGAGCATCTAAACATAAAAGGCTAGCACTTCGTAACTAGCTAGAACATAGAACATAGAATCCATAAAATGGGACCGCTTAAAACCATGAATAACATAAAAGCATAGATTAGCATAAATCGTAATCATAAAGGAGCAATAATCATAAAAGCATAACTTAGCACAAACTGTAAACATTTAGCATAAACCATAGACATCTATCATAAACCGTAAACATTTATCATAAACCGTAAGCATTGATCATAAACCGTAAACATTTGTCATAAACCATAAACCTTTAACATAAACCGTAAACCTTTAACATAAATCATAAACTTTCAACATAAACTGTAAACATAAAGCATAAATCGTAAATATAAAGCATAAATCGTAAACATAAAGGAGCGAAGAGTTGGACAATTCGCGTACCTTGGGACGTTAAAGACCTTGGCGGCGCGGCTCGGCTTGGAGATGGCTTTTGAAACTTGTCAACCAATGTAAGCATACATAAAAAAAAATGAAGAACCGAATAAGGTTCTGAATTAGAACCATGAGTTTGGACACTTAGTAATATAAATGAAATAATTTTAGGAGTAAAATTTCAGGTTTATGTAAAAATAGAGTTTGCAGTGTAACTTGAGTTAGAAGAATCGGAATGACATAAAAGAGTACATCTCGGAATAGGGAAAATCATGATCTTTAATTTCGTCAATAGAGCCGAAGGCTAAAAATGAGTGGAAGGGCCCCAAAATGGGCCCGGACAGAAGCTGAGTATATGGAACTTTAAGCTTTTCGGGTCGGAAAAACATGACAAATATGACGTAAAAGATGATTCAAATGAAAGGGCTTGAATCTAAGAAAATTAGCTTGAATCGATGATGAATGGGGTGATTATAGCTTGAAAGCTAGGATGAGCATGATGGCGTTAATCATGGCTCGATAATGCGATAGCAAATGAATGATGAAACGGAGTAAATGTACATAACCGAATATGATGAGAACAAGCTTGGATCGATGATTTAAGCAACAAAGATTGAATTTGATTTAGAACTTGGAGGCTACCAAGTTAGAAGAAATTCTTAGCTAGATTAAAGACATTAAACATTATGCTATGGAAAGATGGGGAAGCAAGGTACTTTATTAAACTTATTAGCTTTTGGAAGCTATCCTTAAGACTCACTTAAGACTCCAAAATGGTACTCTTAGCCTTAAACACATAACTCTAAGATGACAACTCATAACCAAGACACATTTATACTTAGAACCCCTTATTGGGTTGATTTGAGGCCCAAAAGATATTAATTTACAAAGGTTAACTTGAGCAGAATGGTGTTCTGGACAGCCCGGTTTCCCGGAATCGTAACTCACACTCCCGATATCGTATGACGATGAACCATACCTTTCCGAAAAGCTTGCACTGAGGCCTAAAACTTTCATGTTTACCATAAAAACCAAAGAGGTCTCCAAAGGGACGAAAAACAGCCCTCAAAACACTGACTCAGAATTCGTATTTAAAAACGTGAGGTTACGGTTTTGGTCGTAACTCGGGCTATACATGTCGGAAATTCGAAATTCCAAAGCCTATGGTTTGCTAACACCTTAAACTATCCAACGGAGTAGAAATCTGGGCAAAAATCCCACTTTTATAATTCCGTAAATTTCCAGAATCGAAACAGTAGCTAAAATCACCTAAAAACTCATCTTTAAATTGGATTTTCCCACTCTTAATCATATTAAAACATAACCACACTTCATCTAACTTTAATCCACTATATTTCCAGAATATAAACCATGAAAAACTCTTCATCAAAGGTCTTAAAAACCCACATTCATCCATGAATTAAAGCATAAACTCAACATAATAAACATGTTCTTGAACTCTTGCACAACAATCTCTCTAATTCACCAAAATTAAACATGATAACTCTTAATTCATAATCTTACAACATAAACTCAGCCCTTAAATACTTAGAATCTCTCAAGAAATTCACATGCATGAACATATAAACCTCATCCACCATGAATTCAACTCTAACACCTCATAAACACTTCCAAAAATCACATGCATGTGTTTCAAATCAAACCCTAACTTAACCAACACAATTATATACTTGAATTCATGAATAAAGGGAGTAAAAGAGATGAAATTAACAAAAGAAACATATATATAACATGTATTTTCAGATTAGGGCATAAAAGATTTGAATTTGGGGGTTTGAGAGATTACCCTTGGGGTTAAAATTGGAGAAAACACAAGAGGGGGGAAGAGGAGGGTGGCCGTCGTCTAGAACTGGCGGCGGCGTGCTGCTCCGGTGACCGGAAACCGGCCGGCAGTGGTGGCTGGGCAGCCCGGCAGTGATGAAGAGGGAGAGTGGTAGAGAGAGAAGGTGTGAAGTGTTTGGGAAAAATAGAGTGAATTGAAATGAAATGAACTCCCCTCCCTAACTAATACTAATTATAAATACTCCCCCAACTTAAAACAAATCTGAAATTGTAATTAAAATACAAGAATTATAATGTGGTAACTTAAATAATTTACTTGTACTAAAATAAAATCAATTGATAATAATTGGGTTAAGATAAAATAAAACTTGGATGTAGAAAATCCAAATAAATGAAACATAAATATTACTTGTACTTAAATGAAATAAATATAACCCAAATAAATTAAAGTTTTGGGTAATAAAATATAAATGTTACGAGGTCGAATAATTATTATCGATATATTTTATCTTCTACAAAAACCCAATATTTCAAGTTACTACAACAATTACCATTTAATTACTCCTAATGTTATCATCCTATTATTATTTTTAATTAAGGTTTTAGTCTTATTTATTGTTAGCTTTGGTAATTGGATGATAGTTTTAAGTATGTTTTAAATGTTTAGTAGAAGGGAGTCTCAATACACTTCACTTCTTTTCAAATTTGAATCAAATTAATTACTTATAATTTATTTACTTAAAATTAGGTATTTAAATTATATTTTCAGATTTCAATTAAGTTTAGTTAAGGGTGTATTAGTTAAGTGGAGGGAGTTTATAATAGTAGTGTTAGTGTTAGAAGACCCATTTTTTATTTCAAACCCACACCCAAGCTCTTTCTCTCTCTACACTCTCCTTCCCTCTTCCTCCTCTGCTGGCTGTCCACCCCCAGCCGCTTTCCGGCCATTTTCCGGCCAAATTCCGGCCAGCCGCCGCCAGCCTCGGCCACCACGCACCACTCCCTTCCTCTCTCTTGTGTTTTCATCCATTTTTAACTCCAAGGGTAATCTCTCAACCCTAATTTCAATTCTTTTATGTCTAATCTGAAATTCTATGTTTAATCTATGTTTCTTTTGTTAATTTCATCTCTTTTACTCTCTTTATTCATGAATTCAAGTATATAATTGTTTTGGTTAAGTTAGGGTTAAGTTTGAAGAACATGCATGTTGATTTTCAAGTGTTTTGTGAGGTTTTAAGTTGATTTTATGGTAGATGATGAATTGATGATGATGCATGTGGGTTTCTTATGAGTTTCTAAGTGTTTAAGGGCTGAGTTTATGTTCTAAGTTTATAAATTAAGAGTTATTATGTTAATTTGGGTGAATTAGTGAAGTCTTGTTGCAAGAAATTCAAGGCTATGTTTTATATGTTGAATTTGTGTTGAATTCATGAATGCATGTGGGTTTTAAGGCCTTTGATGAAGAGTTTTTCATGGTTTATATTCTGGAAATATGGTGGATTAAGGTTTGATGAAGTTTGGTTAAGTTCTATTATGATTAAGAGTGGGAAAATCCAATTAAAAGATGAGTTTTAGGTGTTTTAGCTACTGTTTTCAATTCTGGAAATTTACAGAATTACAAAAGTGAGATTTTTGCCCAAATTTCTACTCCATTGGATAGCTTAAGGTGTTAGCAAACCATAGGCTTTGGAATTTCGAATTTCCGACATGTATAGCCCGAGTTACGACCAAAACCGTAACCTCGCGTTTTTAAATACGATTTCTGAGTCAGTGTGTTGAGGGCTATTTTTCGTCCCTTTGGAGACCTCGTTGGTTTTTGTGGTAAGCATGAAAGTTTTAGGCCATGTTGTGAGCTTTCCGGAAAGGTATAGTTCATCGTCATACGATATCGGGAGTGTGAGTTACGCCCCCGGGAAACCGGGCTGTCCAGAATAGTTTTCTGCTCAAAATAACCTTTGTAAATTGATAGCTTTTGGGCCTCAAATCAACCCAATAGGGAGTTCTAAGTATAAATGTGTCATGGGTAGATATTGTCATCATAGAGCCATGTGTTTAAGGCTAAGTGTACCATTTTGGAGTCCTAAGTAAGTCTTATGTATACTCTTCAAGAGCTACTGTATTAGTAAGTCCTTATTTCCTATATTTCTTTAAGTATCATGTTCAATATCTTTGCTCTATCTAAGATTCCTTCTAGCTTGATAACCTCTAATGTCTAATTCAATTCATTCCTCATTTCATAGTTCATTAATCCAAGCTTGCTTTTATTCACATTTGGACATGTATATCTTGCTCCATTTCGTCTTTTCATTCCATATCGTATTATCGAACCATATTTGAACTCATTATTTTCGCATCCGAGCTTCCAATTTATAATCATCCTATTCATCATTGATTCAAGCTTATTCTCTTGTATTCAAGCCCTTTTATTTGAATCACCTTCTACGTCATATTTCTCATGTTTTTCCGACCCGAAAAGCCTAAAGTTTCATATACTCAGCTTCTGTACGGGCCCATTTTGGAGCCCTTCCACTCATTTTTAGCTCTGGTTCTGTTGACAAAGTTGTAGATTATGATTTTCCCTATCCCGAGATGTACTCTTTTACTGCTTTGATTTTCCTAACTCAAGTTATGCTATAAACACTATTTTACTATAACCTGAAATTTTATTCTTAAAGCTACTTCATTTTTATTTACTAAGCCTCTAAACTTATGAATCTAATTTAGAACCATATTCGGTTCTTCATTTCTACTTATTCTTATCTTAGTTGACAAGTTTCTAAAGCCATCTCCAAGCCGAGCTACGCCGCCAAAGTCTTTAGCGTTCCAAGGTACGCAAATTGTCCAGCTTTTTACTATCTAAGTTATATTCATGGTTCATTCTATTCATGCCATGTCAAGTTTTATGATTTACAATGTCTTTACATTTAATAGTGGACCCACATTCTATGCTTATATTTACAGTTATGTTTTTAGCACTCCTGATCAGAGTGCCTTGACCTGGCCAGTGTCGACTGCTTAGCAGTCAATCATTCCAAGTTTAGATCAACTTGGGCATACGCGTGTGTGAGGTGCTTGCACCGATCGTAAGGGTTCCACCTACTTTCTATCTTCATTGATTTATGGTTATGCATATGTTTATGTTCATGTCATGCAAGTCCTATTTTAACCCCTTCCCCGTTTTCAAAATGAATTTAAATGCCGGCACCGAAACCGTTTTCGAACGGTTTACGTGCTGGAGGTTTACGCATCTTGAGTGTTTCCCCACTCACTTTGCGATGTTTTAATGTTTTGTTTTAGGAGGTTCGAGCTCCCAAGGCAAGGACAAGTCGGTTCCTAAATAGTTCAAGGATCTCGAGGTAGTTCTTTGTGGAATCTATTGGTTATCAAGAACAAGCAGGATCTTTTGGAATTGTTCTAGTTTAAGACATGTTAAGTTTATGTATTTTTTATCCCAAGGTTGTATAAGTTTTAATGTGAAGATTGTAAGTTATCTTGTGGTTTTTGGAAGGTTTTTGGAAGTTTCTTTGTTGTGGTTGCCTTGTCTCTTGTGGGAGACGGCGGTAATGCCTCGACCTAAGGTGTTCCGCTGCGCTAATCGCGGGCTTAGGTTCTCTAAGTGGAAGTTTAACCCCGTGATTAAGGTTGGGGTGTTACAGTTGTGATACCACAACTGTAACACCCCAATCTTAAACCACAATTTAAATGCTTACTTAGCACCCAAATTCATGATTAGCGCAGCGGAAAAACTTGACCGGGGCATTACCGCCGTCCCGAAAGAGACAAGGCAACCACAAAACACTAACACTTTTTAAACCACAAGGAAAACTAACTCCAAACCCAATACATAACTGATACAATCCGCTGAAAAATATAGATACATAAACTTAAACATTTGCGAGAGTCTTCCAAAGCGCAAAATTTGGCTTCCATCCATAACTTAGCTTAGGGACTACCTCAACCTGCTGGAGCTACTTTGGAACAGACTTGTTTGGACCCTGAGAACTCGAGCCTCCTAAAACAAAACATTAAAACAACGCGAAAGGTGAGTGGGGAAACACTCGATTTAAACCTCCAACACGTAAACCGTTCAAACGGTTTCGGGTCATTTAAATTCATTTTGAAAGCGGAAAGGGGATAAACATAAATAAACTTAATGATTTAAGCATAAGGCATAAATAAGTAAAGCTGAACTTAGCTATATGAATGAAAACGTGGAACCCTCATGATCGGTGCAAGCACCTCACACGCGTATGCCCAAATCGATCGAGATTTGGATTGGGTGACCGTTAAGCGATAAACTGGCAGTCGGGACACTCTGATCAGGAGTGCTAAAAACATAATTAAACTTTATATAACATAAGATGGGTCCACTTTAAAGCATAAAAGACTTGCATAAAGCATAAAACTTGGTAGAACATGAATTAACTCGCACGAAGGCGGTAAAGGTTGGACAATTTGCATACCTTGAGACGCTAAAAACTTGGGTGGTGCGGCTCGGCTTGGAGATGGCGCTTGCAACTTGACGGCTAAGACGGAAATAAATAATAACGAAGAACCAACAAGGTTCTAAATTAGAATCATAAACTTAGAAACTTAGTAAAATAATTAAAACGACTTTTTAGAAATAAAATTTCAGGTTTAAGTAAAGATAATGTTCAAGGTATAACTCGGGCTAGGAAAATCGGAATAAAGCAAAAGAGTATATCCCGGAATAGGGAAAAATGAGATCTACAACTTTGATGAAAGGGCCAGAGGCTAAAAATGAAGGGAAGGGTCCCAAAATGGGCCCGGACAGCAGCTGAATCAATGAAAATAAAGGGTTTGGGTTGAATTTATATAGAGAAATTTATGTAGAAAGGTAGAATCAATAGATGGAACTTGTATCTTTTGAAGGATAACTTGATTGATGAAAGATGAGATTAAAAGATTAGAGGTTGAATATGAAATTAGAAGAATTCCCTTGAGATTTACTTAGAAGGATAATATTGATGGAGTAAACGATGGAAGAAAGATAGGTAATGTAATTTGAGGGGAAAAATCCATGAGTTGAGACTTTAGGAAACTCATCATAAGAACTATTTAGAACTTGGACGACCTTAGGTAGATAGATACTTTAACCAACTCAAAGGTATCGAATTATTAATTTAATGTTCACCGGGAGACACGTAAAACTTATTCTCAAACTCTTATTTTTGAATAAATAACTTTGGGACATAACCCGGTTTCTAACTATACTTCTCCACTTAAAGGCTTAACTCGAGGTTATAATCTATAATCATCAATTATCAAGGCTTAAGGACCTTTATTGACTTAGCTTAGAACCTTAGAAATGGGTTTTTTTTTACCACTTATAAATTGGGCAGAATATTCACACAGGACAACCCGGTTTCCGGGGCTTATAGCTTATAACTTTCATGTTTTCCTCAAAAACCAAAGAAATCTCTAAGAGGTCGAAAAATAGCTCATAACCTACTGACTTTAAACTCGTATGTAAAAATCTGGTTTCACGGTTTTGCTCATAACTTGGTCGATTCAAGACGGAATTTAGAAATTCCAAAGCCTATGGTTTTCTAATACTTTGGGCTATCTAATGGAGCAAGAATCTGGGCAAAAATCCAACTTTAAAAATTCCGAAAATTTCCAGAACTGGGCAGAACGTTTTTAGCTCTTGAAATTGACTCTAATGGTGATTTAAGCTCCCAAACTTGTAATCATTCTCCATTAAACTCTACTTGGCTAAAATCTACCATATTTCCAGAAATTATAACACTTAAATAAGCTCATCAAAAGCCTCAAGAATGACATGCAACCATGAATTCAATACCAATAACACATTCTAGTAATTTTTACCTCAAAATACACTTAATTCACCCAAATTAAATCTTATAACACTTGAATCAACAACTTCATACGTTATAATCTGTCCTTAAGCTTAGAAATTCACCAAGAAACAACATGCAACATGATTTTATCATCATCCAACATAAATCCATCAAAGATATCTCAAGAACAACCCAAATTACACATGTATCTCTTTCAAAATTAAACCCTAATAACCATAAACTGAAAATTACACTAAAAGAGAGTAAAAGAAGTAAAAATTGACAAGAATAACATGTAATTATCATGAAAATCAGATTAGGGTATAAAAGAGTGAAATTGGGGTTTTAGAAATTACCCTTTGGGTTAAAATTGGATGAAATTCAAGAGGAGGAGGAGAGGTGGCGGCGGTGGCTCGGTGGCGGCTCGGCGCACAGTGGCCGGAAAGAGGCGGCAGAGGGTGGTGGCGTGGGCTGGTCGGGGCAGCAGAGCAAGATGAGGAGATGGAGTTTGTAGAGAGAGAAAGTGGAGTGTGGGTGTTTGAATTAGAAATGAAGATAATAACCTCTTCTACTATCTAATATACTCCCTCATTAACTAAACCACTAATATATTAACTAAAATCTGAAAATACAAATGAGTAAAATAATTATAAGAGTAGTAAAAATTACCCATTTAGTTTGATACTAGGTAAAATTAATTGGTAACATTTGGGTTGGAATAAGATAGAACTTGAATAGGGAAATTAAATAAAATGGAAAATAAATACCACGTGTACTTAAATTAAATAAAATAAATATAACTCAAATAAAATAAATTGAGTTTTGGAATAATAAAATATAATCTTCTAGAAGTAAAATAATTAAACCCTTTTTCCGACTAAAATTACGTATACGGTAACCCGATACGAATTTACTTAATAGGTAAATAAAATAATTTTGGAACTTATAATTCCGATACTTGATACGCTTTGTCATCTCCTGCACGAAACCTGACACCGATAAAATAGATACTACTTGATAATAAACGCGAAAAATTTATACGCAATTTAGATAATTACGGTATTAACGCTTAATTAATCGCGATTTTGGGGCGGGTTATTACATCCTCCCCCCCTAAAAAGAAGTTTCGTCCTCGAAACTTGACGATGATCATAAAACGCGTTTGTTTACCTTAGAAGAGATGGGGATATTTTTTCTTCATGTTTTCTTCGGTCTCCCACGTGGCTTCCGACGTGTCTTGATTCGCCCATAGCACTTTGACTAAGGGAACTTCTTTCGTTCGTAGCTTCTTGATTCGCCGATCCAGAATTTGAATCGGTTGTTGCTTGACGGTTAAATCTTCAGCTAGAAGCGGTGGTTCCCCCACTAGAATATGACTTGGGTCCGGTACATATTTCCGAAGCTGCGACACATGAAAAACATCGTGGATTCCTCCTAAGCTAGATGGTAACTCCACTCGGTATGCTACCGGGTTGACTTTTTCTATGATTGGGTATGGCCCAATGTAGCGTGGGCTTAGCTTCCCTTTGACATTGAATCTCCGGATCCCTTTGGTCGGAGAAATCTTGAGAAAAACGTGATCTCCAACTTGAAACTCGAGAGGTTTCCGCCTCTTATCTGCATAGCTCTTTTGCCGGCTCTGGGCGGTCTTGATGTGCTGTTGAATAACTCGAACCTTATCTGCCGTGTCCTGAATTAATTCTGGACCTATGATTAGTGCTTCGTCTAGCTCTCCCCAACATAGCGGGGTTCGACATCTTCTACCATAGAGTGCTTCGAAAGGGGCCATCTTAATGGTGGCTTGATAGCTATTATTATACGAAAATTCGATGAGCGGGAGGAATTCATCCCAATTTCCTTGAAAGTTTTTAACCCCAAGGGTAATCTCTCAAACCCCCTTTTTCAACTCTTTTATACCCTAATCTAAAAGTATATGTATAATCTATGTTTCTTTGCTAAATTTCATCTCTTTTACTCTCTTTAGTTATGAATTCAAGTATATAATTGTTATGGTTAAGTTAGGGTTTGAGTTTCAAGTTTATGCATGTGTGTTTGGATGAGTTTTTGGGAGGTTCTTGTTGAATTCATGGTGGATGATGAATTAGTGTTGATGCATGTGGATTTCTTGTGAGTTTTTATGTGTTTAGGGGCTGAGATATTGTTATGAATTTATAATTTAAGAGTTATCATGCTTAATTTGGGTGAATTTGTGAGTTTTGGAGCAAGAATTCAAGAGTGTGTATTATGTGAAGTTAATGTTTAATCCATGGATGCATGTGGTTTTTAAGGCCTTTGATAAAGAGTTTGTCATGTTTTATTTTCTGGAAATTTGTTGGATTAAGATAGATGAAGTTAGGTTAAGTTCTAATGTAATTAAGAGAGGAAAAATTCGATTAAAAGATGAGTTTGAGGTGTTTTAGCCACTGTTTTCAATTCTGGAAATTTACAGCATTATAAAAGTGAGATTTTTGCCCAAATTTATACTCCATTGGATAGCTTAAGGTGTTAGCAAACCATAGGCTTTGGAATTTCGAATTTCCGACATGTTTAGCCCGAGTTACGACCAAAACCGTAACCTCACGATTTTATATACGAATTCTGAGTCAGTGTTTTGAGGGCTGCTTTTCGTCCTTTTGGAGACCTCTTTGGTTTTTATGGTAAACATGAAAGTTTTAGGCCATGTTGCAAGCTTTCCGGAAAGGTATGGTTCTTCGTCATCCGATATCGGGAGTGTGAGTTACGACCCCGGGAAACCGGGCTGTCCAGAATGGTTTTCTGCTCACAATAACCTTTGTAAAGTAATAGCTTTTGGGCCTCAAATCAACCCAATAAGGGGTTCTAGGTATAAATGAGTCATGGTTATATATTGTCATTATAGAGTTATGTGTTAAGGCTAAGTGTACCATTTTTAGAGTCCTAAGGAAGTCTTATGTGTACTCTTCAAGAGCTAGTATGTTAGCAAATCCTTATTTCCTATATTTCTTTAAGCATCATATTCAATATCTTTGCTCTAGCTAAAAGCTCTTTCTAGCTTGATAACCTCCAATGTCTAATTCAATTCATTCCTCATTTCATTACTCATTTCATGATTCATAAATCCAAGCTTGCTTTTATTCACATTTGGGTATGTATATCTTGCTTCCTTTCGCCTTTTCATTCCATATCGTATTATCGAACCATATTTGAACTCATTATTTTCGCATCCGAGCTTCCAATTTATAATCATCCTATTCATCATTGATTCAAGCTTAATCTCTTGTATTCAAGTCCTTTTATTTGAATCACCTTTTACATCATACTTCTCATGTATTTCCGACCCGAAAAGCTTAAAGTTTCATATATTCAGCTTCTGTCCGGGCCCATTTTGGGGCCCTTCCACTCATTTTTAGCTTCTGGTTCTGTTGACAAAGTTGTAGATTATGATTTTCTCTATTCCGAGATGTACTCTTTTACTTCGTTTCGATTTTCCTAACTCAAGTTATGCTATAAACACTATTTTACTATAACCTGAAATTTTATTCTCAAAAGTTACTTCATTTTTATTTACTAAGTTTCTAAACTTATGAATCTAATTTAGAACCTTATTCGGTTCTTCGTTTCTACTTATTCTTATTTTAGTTGACAAGTTTCTAAAGCCATCTCCAAGCCGAGCTGCGCCGCCAAAGACCTTAGCGTTCCAAGGTACGCGAATTGTCCAACTCTTCGCTCCTTTATGTTTACGCTTATGTTTTATGTTCACGGTTTATGCAAATGTTTACGATTTATGCTTTACGTCTACGGTTTATGCAAAGGTTTATGATTTATGTTAAAGGTTCACAATTTATGTTAAAGGGTTAGGATTTATGTTAAAGATTTATGATTTATGATAGATGTTTATGGTTTATGCTAAATGTTTACAGTTTGGGCTAATCTATGCTTTTATGGTTATTCATGGTTTTAAGCGGTCCCATTTTATGGTTTCTATGTTCTATGTTCTAGCTAGTTACGAGAAGTGCTAGCCTTTTATGTTTTAGATACTCTGATCAGTGTCCTAGACTGCGATGTCATTGCATAGTGATCACCATCAAACTCGGATCGGTTTGGGCGTGCGTGAGATGCTTTGCATCGATCTAAAGGGACCCAAAACTCTTAAGTTTATGTATTTACTTCTAAGTTCATGTGACAGGTTCTTTCTTTATGAATTCAAGTTATTTTACTCATGTATATGTTTATGCTCATGTCATTTCAAGTTAGTGTTTTATATCCCTTTCGTTTTCAAAATGAATTTAAATGCCGTACTAAAACCGTTTTGAATGGTTTGACGTGTTGGAGGTTTACGTCTTGAGTGTTTCCCCACTCACTTTTGCGATGTTTTATGGTTTTGTTTTTAGGAGGCTCGAGCTCCCAAGGCAAGGATAAGACAGTTCCAAAGTAGTTCAAGGCTTCGAGGTAGTTCTCCATGGAGTCCATCGGTAATCAAGGACAAGCAGGATCTTTCGGGAGTTGTTTAGTTTAAGCTATGTTTAAGTTGTTGTACTTTATCCAAAGATTGTATAAGTTTATGTGAAGGTTGTTAAGTTGGTTTGTGGTTTTGGAAGTTCTTTGATGTGGTTGCCTTGTCTCTTTTGGGAGACGGCGGTAATGCCTCGACCTAAGGTGTTCCGCTGCGCTAATCGCGGGCTTAGGGTCTTTAAGTGGAGTTTAACCCCGTGATTAAGGTTGGGGCGTTACAGTTGTGGTATCAGAGCGGAGTTATAAGGAGGATTTAAGGGTATAGAAATTTTCAAGCAAGTGTGATATGCATTTGTGAAGTATGGACGCTAAGTATGGTGACATATGTGTCCCTTATAGGTGTATGAGTCCTTTGTGGATTGAGTTGGAATTATGTGAAATTGTTGGGATGGATGTTGAGCTTGAAGCTCTAGATGAGTATATGAAATGTAAGAGTTTCCCTTGCAGGTTTGAAGATTATGTAGAATTTGGGATAGTCCAATTTATAGAAGTCTTTGCCAAAATTTCTTCAGAAATTTGGAAGTTTATTAGCAAGTTTAAGAAAGCTTATCTACGAGTTGTTTTAATTTAAAGGTTTGTTATGAGCAAAGCATGTTATGTGTATAAGTGCCATTGTGGACGAAGCATGTTAAAGTAGTCCTTAAAAGAAGGTTTTAGTCATCCAAATAGGAATTTGTAAGTCCAATTTCAAGAGGAAATGATGTAAAGCTCAAATGAGGGGCTAAAAGCCTTGCCAAGGTGTAGAGTGAAAGGATTAAAGATGTTTATATGATACGAATGTTTGGCATGATCCAAAGATAGTATGTAAGATCATAGTAATCATGAGATGGAACAAGAGTACCTTTTTAAGGTAAGTAAGGTTCAAGTTAGTTGAGTCTCGGACCTCGCCTTAATTTTCATTCGTTTAATTTTTTCAACACAGTTTTTCAATGTCAAAGTTATTAAAACTTGTTATCGATGTCACATAGAACATAGGGCATGGATGGATCACAATCGTGACACTTTTTCTAACCTCTTCACGATGTTGCGGGAGCCCAAGACCAATGTCCAAGTCCGTCTCAAGGAGCTGCAAAACGCCTTTGATATCCTTGGCGCTGCGAATCCGCAATTTGAGCGTCGCAATGATGAGTGCCAAGTTTGGTGCTTATCGCCACCTTTCCTCACAAGAGTGTGTGGGATGCTGCAAGAAGCTACCCCGTCAGGAAGAATCGACCGATGCCCCTGGTGTTTCGACTACAGCTACATTGAGCGCAGAATCACACCGCATTGGAAGATGTTATCATTCAAGTTGCTTCGCTTAAGCGATCACGTGTGTGCGAGCTAGGGCTTTTCCTACACGAGACGTTATCGTTGCCCACTCCTCTAAACGCGAGTCTAACCCCTCCGTATGTTTCCCTCCCCACGACGAGGGTCATCACCGCTAGAGCACGAACCCGCGGAGGAAGAAAAATTCTGATATGGATCCCGACGAGCATAAAGTTAACCAAGAGCCTAAGAGCACTAATGATTAGAATTAAGAGGCCTCTCATCATGAGAATCTTCTTTGATTAACTCACGTACAGGGTTAACTAGAAGCTAACCGCCGCTAAGTTACATGACCGAAGTGACCTTCGTGGTTGACCGACTCTTACGCCTGAGTCATCTCTCATAACTAGTTAATCTATGCTAAGTTTGTGGGACCTCCCCATGCCTTTGAGTAAAGGGACGCATTGGAAATAGTTTGGGGACTTTAGAATTTGTTTAGTGTTAAAATGTAATCCGGATATGGTGGTAAAAGGGGTACCCTAAAGACAAATGGAAGGGACATTCTCATATTCTAGGATGTTTACATTAGTATCGTATGTCGAAGGTTTCTAACTAGCAAGTGCTTGCGATAGCCATTAAGGGCAATAAGTTTTACGTTGTTATAGGGCCGAGGAAATTTAACTGGAAGTTTCCCCTACTATACGAATATGCTTGTGGATTTTATAGCTAGGAGAGGCGAGGAAGGCCTTATGAGAATGCAATTGGCTACGAACTAAGGATACGTACAGAATAAGTTATAAAGTGATGATGACAAAAATTACGTTGAAAAGGATATGCTCCGTAGTGGTGTTGGAATATGTTTCAAGGATCGGGGAAATCAATTTGAAATATAAGGTCCTCAGTATAACCTGGGAATAGCTACGCGCCCAGGCACGTACTCACCCCGCCACTAGGATAAGAAAAGTTGCTTTTGGAGGATAGCTATTAACGAGCAACCATTGCGGGGAATCAAATTTCTTCAGTATGATTTTTATACTTCAAGATCATCGCTCAGGTTCAACTTTTATTCCCTGTTCTCATTGTACATCCTCCTAATAAAGTTTACCCCCTCATTGCAATTTTAAAATCCAAGCTTCTCGTTTCCTATCCTTGTTTATTCTCCAGAGTCTTTATCAGAATCCTTGTTTATTCTCACGAATCTTTATCAGATCCTATCATTGTTACCAGTCCAGTGTGTTAAAACATTCAATGACCTACTCTTGATGGCACGTTGCCAATCCATGAACAAATTCGTCAGGACCATTACCTACTTTCGTACATTGCTGACTCGTTATGTTTCCAAAGACAAAACTTTATTAGACTCATATGACTCTTCTTATTCGTTAAGATTCATTTGTTCCCAGGTGATGGTCACGTCTTATCATGAATTTGAACATTCTTTTCAAAGCTTAGTTGCCACAAACGTTGTCCTTTGTTTAAGATCAATAGCTTATGCTCTATTATTCCAGAGAGTTATCACAAAGTATTCATACATTCCAAACTTTAATTGTTTAATTTGGTAATCAGAAGATCAATCCCGATAGCTCTCTTCTCCAATTCAAGCTCATTTCGATGTACTTATGAATTTCCTCATTCACGAAATCATTGTAATCATCATCTTTGGCAAATATGCTATTACTTGTTGATCCCAATTTTCTTAATCGATATACATGCGTCGTTGGACTAAAGAATACCTTTATTCATCCACGTCGTTTTAAGGCTTTAAGTCTACCAGTGTAAACCTTTGCCTTGTTGCTATTCATTTTCAAAATTCATGTTCTTACCTCTTAATTGATGGCACCTCCCTATTATCATGTTTCCTCCGTGCCTGTTGGTGCCTTTCATAAGAAATAGATGCCTTGAAAGAAGTTAACAAAGGGAGAAAAGCAGAGTGGAGAAATGTTAGTTTGTATGGAATTAGATGATACCTGAGGTAAGATAGGAAAGGTAGAGAAATCGTCGTTTAAGAAAATATTAGAGACCTTTGGGTCAAGGTTTCTTACGATTAGATGTTCGTGGGTTCAAGAGTATAGAACGCTTGAAGAAAGTTTGCCTCTTCTTCCAAAGGACATAAAAGCCATATGGACATATCTGAGAAAGAAAAGGTTCTTGCCATATTTTTTTTATGATGGGAAGAGAGTGCTCAGCTAATTAACAGGGATAAAAACCCAGTGTTTTGGGCCTTGTCTTAGGAAGTGATACCAAGAGAAATGAGTTCAAAGTTGTATGAATAACCAGTGTAAGGTGCTTGTCATGATGATGACTGTAACCTTCGGATGAGATACGATATCATGAAAACATATGGAAAGAATGAACAGACGGCATACCTATGTTAGACGAATGTAATGACAAAGTCTTATACGAGCATGGTAAAGAAGATTATACGTTGACTACCGAAAGTTGAGAACGAACGAGGACAAGTACCCCTCGAGAATCAATGGGTACATTCGACTAACCCAGGGCCAAGAGTGTTACAGGATTGGTTAAGGATAAGATACCGACCACTCGAGTTAGGGTGAGAATACTCCTAAAACTACCTTTAGAACAAAATGTGGGCGCTATGAGTTCTGGCAGCCTTTTGGACTTACGAATGTAATACAGTATTTATGGATCGGATGAACTGAATGTTCAAACCTTGTGTGGTTAAGTTGTAGTGGTATTTAACGATGATGTTTTGATATACTCGAGAGGCCGATAAGAATATGTGAATCAATTGAAAGTGGCGTTTCAATCGTTAAGGGAGCAAGGACTGTATGTGAAAATTTTTCAAAATGTGAACTCTGGTTCAGAAAAATAGGATTTTGGGAACATATAGTGACCCATGAAGAGATCTGATTGGACTTTGACAAAGTATGCGCCATTAAAAGTTTGGCAAAACCCACTGTGGTTACCAAGGTTCGAAGTTTCTTAGTTAAGGCCGAATACTATAGGAGATTGTTCCGAATTTTTCTAAAATAGCTCTTCCATAGACTAACCTCCTCAAGAGGTCAACACGGTTTAAATGGACCGGCGAATGCAAGGAAACCTTTCAAGTATTCAAGGACAAAACTAACAACCGCCCCAATGATATCCCTTCCCGAGGAAGGAAAGGAGTATGTAATATATACCAATGCGATTTGTTAAGGGAGAGAATATGTGCTAATATGGAACGATAAGGTAGCAGTCTATATGTCACCGCAATTAAGTCACTCACGAGGCTTACCCAATGCATGACCTAAAGCTCATGACAATGGTATTGCGCTAAAATATGACGACCTTACCTTTATGGGGTCTCTAATGCCATCGCTATGGATCACAGGAAGTCACAAATATATGAACACCCAGGGAGAGTTGAATCTAAGGCAACAAAGGTGGTTGAACGCATTTAAGGATTATGACTTGGATCCCAGCGGCCTCCGGCCAAGGCGGTTCGATAGCAACTGCTTCAAGCAAAAAGGCTTAGCATAGAGAATCGTTTTGTTTTGTAATTCGTCCATGAATGCGACAAGATCTGATCAGGGAAAGAGCATTGTCCCTACAACCGTCCATCTTGGAGGAAACCAAGATAGAATGAATAAATGCCCCAGGACCCAAGAAGACTATGATAATCTAGCCACGAAAGGAATACTTGGATTTTAGGCCATGAAAGCAAAACCCTACGGTTTCAAATAGTCTATGTATACTGGTAAGGGAAGCTTAAGGCTTAAGCTTTTGAAAGGAGGCCACAATTCGTTGTACTCGGTATACCCTGGAGGTACAAAAATATAGAGAGGTCTAAAAGAGCACCTTTGGTGACCTAACGTGAAGGGACGTATAGCCGGCTATGAGAATCAATGGTTGTCATGTCAAAGAGGGTCAAAGTAGAAAGTTAAAGAGCATCGAGTAAATCTAGACCCTTAGAAAGTCCCACGTGGGAGTGAGAATCAAATTCTAAGGATGCTATCATGGGAATACCCCTCACAACTTCTAGAAGAAAGAACATTTGAGTAAATTACGGATCGCCTTACCAAGTTGGCACAGTTCACTTCTATCCAAGAAGGATGGAAAACAGATAAGATAACGGATATCCACACACACAAGATTGTTAAATTATATGGAACTCCAAGAGGCAAAGTCCCCGATGGGGATACATGTTGTCATTCGTGATTCGAAGCAACTTCATTTCTACCCAGGAAGGATGGAGCACCCTACAAAGTTAGCAGGGTATTTAAGAATCGCCTGACAAAGTCGGCGCACATTATTTCCATCTATGAAGGAGGAAAAGTAGATAAACTGGCTGATAATTGCATACAAAAGTCATAAGGTTGCATAGAATTCCAATAGGATCTGATGTCGAATGAAATACGGTTTCAATCACGATTTCCATCACGATTTTAGTACTAAGACTAATGGTAATAGCCTCTACCATCTGGAAAGCGATGGCCAGACAGAAAGAGTAAACCAAAATTCTAGAAGACATGCTACGCGCCTGTGTACTAGACTTTCAAGGCAATTGGGATCAGTATCCTCCTCTCGTAGATTTCTCTTACAATACTAGTTATCAAGCCACGATTCAGATGGCGCCTTTTGAAGCTTTGTACGGCAGGAAGTAAAGAACACCCCTATGTTGGGGCGAGTTAGAGGAAGCATTAATCATAGGGTCAGACTTAATTCAAGAGACGACTGATAAGACCAAGGTGATCCAACAGCATATTCGGACAGCCCAAAGCAGACAGAAGAGCTATGCTGACAAGGGGTGGAAGCCGCTTGAGTTCCAAGTAGGAGATAGGGTATTCCTCAAAGTTTCTCCTACAAAGGGAGTTAGATGATTTAATGTTAGGGGTAAGTTAAGCCCTCGGTACTTTGGACCTTATCCCATTGTGGGAAAGGTTAACCCATCAGCTTATCGTCTAGAGTTACCCTCCGATTTAGGACATATCCACGATGTCTTCCATATCTCCCAGCTTCGGAAGTATGTACCTGATCCAACACACGTTTTAGAGGTAGAACCTCCTCTTCTAGCCAAAGACCTCACCTTGAGCGAATCGATCCAGTTTTGGACCTAGGATCAAGTGTCTATGTGCGAAAGAAGTTCCTAGCCAAGGTCCTATGGGCGAACCAAGAAACCTCCGAGGCCACGTGGGAGGCGAAGATGAAATGATGAAAAACTACCCCATCTCTTTTAAGATGCTTCTAACATGAAGGTTTTATCAAGCGACAAGTTTAGAGGAATGAAACTTCTTTTAAGGGGAGGATGTAATAACCCGCCCTAAACCATAGCTATTATAGTACCTTAAACTTGTTTAATTAGTTTTAATTGCTTATTAAATTAATTTGTACCTTGCGGTTAGCTAACGGTGTGAGTTTTACGGAATGGCGAGTCGGTTCTGCAGTCAAACTTTTACCGAGCTCGTTATATTTTATTTAGAACCTTATATTATAATTATTTTTGGTTCTACAACTTTATTTTAAAGTCGGTTTATTTATAAATTAATTTTCCATAACGAAGCGAATTTATTTTAGTTCGATTTACCGTCTTTTTAACCCGATTAAATTTATTACAACCTAAAGTGGTAGTGTATTACCAATTTTATTCTTTTTATCCAGAATATTAGTATTGTTAATATGAGAGTATTAGTGTTATAATTGCAATGATTAGTAGCGTTTTTATTTTTGGTTTAAAGGGGAGTATTATATATTAGTAAGGGGGAGCCTAGGAGTCATTTTAGTCCAAATCTTTCACAACAACTCAGCCCCCTTTCTCCTTCTTCACACCGAGCAGCAGCAACCCCAGCCCCCTCCTCTGTTTCGCCGGCGACCGCCCGTTTCCGGTGAGATTCCGGCCAAACTTTCCGGCACCAATTTGAAGCTCTCCCTCTCCTCTTCATCCTAGTCCATTTTATTCATCTTTTCAAGTGGTATTTCTCAAGTTATCTCTCCTCCATTGTTATGAATTTTGAAGGTTTTGATATTATAGTTTTACCATGATGTTTTTATGCTAAATTACTACTTTCTTTTATGAATTTAGAGTACAAATTTGTTGTAGTTGATTTTAGTGAGTAAAGCTATGTTTTTGGTTCAAGTTCATGTGAAATGTGTTGAGGTTTATGTGAATTATTGAAGGGGATGATGTTCTATAGTCATGCATGTTGGATTGGAAGAGATATTTGAGTTAAACTTTCTGTTTTGTAGAGATAATAAACTATTCTTGAGTTGTTTGGATGAATTACATGAAGTTGTGAAGAAAAACCATGTTATTTGTGGTGTAGTTTAAGTACAAATGTATGTGAGTTGTTGCATGTGAATTATACAAGTATGAATGCTAATTTTAGAGGTAAAAATTCTGAAGATTTGTGAGGAAATGGGTAAATTGCAATAGGGGTATTGTTAGTGTAGAGTTGAGCTAAAGAAAACCAAACTTGAGGGCTAAATTCTGTCCAGAACCTACTGCCCATTTTGTGATTTTTATAGGGGATGCTAAAATTAGTTTCGAGCCCAGAAATTAGTGTAAAAAGGTAGCCTAAGATGTTAGTAAACACCGGGCTTTGGAATTTCGAGTTTTCGATTTGTATAACTCAAGTTAGAGCCAAAACCGTAAAGCCGCGCAATTACATACGAATTTTGGAGTCAGTGTATTGTTGTGTGCTTTTCGACCAAATGGAGTTTGATTCTGGAAAAGTGTTCAACATAAGAGTTTTAGAGGACTCGACGAGCTTTCCGAAAACGTATGGTATGTCTTAAACCGATGTCGGGAGTGTAAGTTATAGGACCCGGAAACAGAGCTGAAAAACTGGAAATTCTGGGTAATTGTATAAGTACATTAAGGGGTTAAATATGGTTATAAAGGACTTATAAGTGGGTTTAAGAGTGGCTAATCTAAGGAATATAGTATTTGTGATATAGTTGTTAAGTGAGAACCTTAGAGCCAATGTTGAAGGACCCCGAGACTTTGAAACTATTTTACCGTTTTACCGTTTTAATTTACCGAAACTTCCTAAATTTATTGAGAAGTTTCTATCGTACTCTGAAGTTTTTAAAGTCTTTTTGGGTAATTTGAGAGGTTATATTTTACTAGTGTTCCTTAGTCCATAAAGCTCTTATAAGTTAAAGCTTTTACCAAAGTCTTCTCAATTTTATATTCAAACACTCGGAAACTTCGTATATGACTATTTTGGTAATTTACTGCTACTGACCAGAGCTTTTTCCGAGCCTTTCTCATTCTTTTTAGCCTCTGACCCGGCCATCAAACTTGTAGAGCATATTTTTCCCTTTCCGAAAAGTACTCGCATAGCGAAATCCGAGTTCTATAGCCCGAGCTACGACCAAAATACTATTGCCTTAAAAACCTGAAATTTTTATACGTTTTAACTCCGAAACTTTATTGCAAGGCTCTACGCCCTCATCTATTCATGGCTCCTATTTTAATACCGAACTCTATTGTTATAGCTCAAAGTCCTGCTTCGACCCAAGCCATTCCCCAGCCGAGATCGCCACCGAGCAACTCACTCGCCAGTGCATAAATTGTCAACTCTTTTTCTATTTAAAGTCAAAATGCAGTTTTATTGCATAAGTTATATTCTAACGATTTTAGTGTTTTATAAGTGGTCGATACCTATTCTACAGTGGCTAGGCGAAGCCTAGCCTTTCTGACTCCTATCGGAGTAATCTTGACTGGCGACATCATTGCCTAGCGATCACCCATCAAACTTCGAGTCGGTTTGGCGTGCGTCTGTGAGATGCTTGGCATCAATCTCAAAGGACACCAGTTTTACTTTATGAAATCATTTTATTGTTAAGCATAGTATATGCATAGAACTTTCATAGCTAAAGTATTCAATGGTTTAGCATGTTTTATGTCCCCCTTCCCGTTTTCAAAATGAATTTAAATGCCGGCACTAAAAACCGTTTCCGAACGGTTTGACGTGTTGGAGGTTTATGTACTGAGTGTTTCCCCACTCACTTTGCGCATGTTTTAATGTTTTGTTTTAGCGGTCGAGCTCCCGGGATAAAGCGAGGTTAAGCACGAGTAAATCGTCTGTCTGAGCAGTTCTCTAAAAGCGTCGAAGATCGGTGTTCAGTTGCCAAAGGCGTTAAAGGCCACTTGGTTGTGAAACCTATGATATGTATGATAACAGGTTGTACAATGTGTGTACTTTAAGTTTGGCGTTGGATTGTATGGAGTTTAGTGCAGTTTATGGTGTATTGTTATATTGTGGTTTTGTGTTTTGCCTTGTCCCGAGTAGGGACATGGTATCTCTCGACCTAAGGTGTTCATTGCGCTAATCATGAGTTTATGTTCCTAAAGTATAGTCTTGATATTGTGATTAAGGTTGGGGCGTTCTGGTTGAGTATGCGCTGACCTTAATCACAAGATCAAGACTATACTGAGAACCTAAACTCATGATTAGCCTGAACACCTTAGGTCAAACATCTGCCGTCCTACTGGACAAGGCAAACACAAAACCATAATATAACAATACACCATAGAACGTACCAAACTCCATACAATCCAAGCCAAACTTAAAGTACACACATTGTACAACCTTTATCATACATATCATAGGTTTCCACAACCAAGTGGCCTTTAACGCCTTGAGCAACCTTGAACACCGATCTTCGATACTTAGAGAACTATTCTATGGGCGACTTACTAAATGCTTAACTCGCCTTTATCTGAGCGGACTAAAACAAAACATTAAAACATTCGCAAAGTGAGTGGGGAAACACTCAAGACGTACCTCGACACGTCAAACCGCTCGAAGCTTTTTATGCCATTATTAAATTCATTTTGAAGCGGAAGAAGACATAAACATGCTAAACCATTGAATACTTTAGCTATGAAAGTTCTATGCATATAGTATGCTTAACAATAAAATGATTTCGAAAGTAAAGCGTGGTGTCCTTTGAGATCGATCTTGAAGCATCTGCAGACGCGACCTGACTCGAAGTTTGATGGGTGACTGCTAGGCGATCGACGGCAGTCGAGATTACTCCGATAGAAGGCTTCATTAGCCATCAGAGAATAGGTATCGGGACCACTTATAAAACACTAAAATCGTTAGAATATAACTTATGCAATAAGCTGCTGACTTTAAATAGAAAAAGAGTTGGAACAATTTATGCACTGGCGAGTAGTTGCTCGATGGCGATCTGGCTGAAATGGTCAATGGCAGACTGAGCTATAACAATAGAGTTCGATATTAAATAGGAGCCATGAAAAGATGAGGCGTGAAACTCGCGATAAAGTTTCGACAATAAACGTGTAGGAATTTCAGGTTTTAAAGACAATGATATTTTGATCGTAACTCGGCTATAGAACTCGGATTTATGCGAGTACTTTTGGAAAGGGAAAAATATGCTCTACAAGTTTGATGGCGGGTCAGAGGCTAAAAGAATGAGAAAGGCTCGAAAAGAGCCCGGACAGTAGCAGTAAATTACCGACAATAATAATAACGGGATTTTTGGATGTTTGAGATAAAATCAAGAGGCTTGGATAAATGCTTTAAACTTATAAGAGCCTTATGAACCAAGGAAATACTTGTAAAATATAAACTCTCAATTTACTAAAAAGACTTTAAAAACTTCAAATACGATAAAAACTTCTCAATAAATTTAGGAAGTTTGGTAAATTAAAGCGGTAAAACGGTAAAATAGTTTCAAAGTCTCGGGTCCTCCGACATTGGCTCTAAGGTTCTCACTTAACAACTATATCACAAATACTATATTCCTTAGATTAGCCACTCTTAAACCACTTATAAGTCCTTTATAACCATATTTAACCCCTTAATGTACTTATACAATCACCCAGAAAATTCCAGTTTTTCAGCTCATTTCGGTCCTATAACTTACACTCCGACATCGGTTTAAGACGTACCATACGTTTTCGAAAGCTCGTCGAGTCCTCTAAAACTCTTTGTTGAACACTTTTCCAGAATCAAACTCCATTTGGTCGAAAAGCACACAACAATACACTGACTCCAAAATTCGTATGTAATTGCGACTTTACGGTTTTGGCTCTAACTTGAGTTATACAAATCGAAAACTCGAAATTCCAAAGCCCGGTGTTTACTAACATCTTAGGCTACCTTTACACTAATTTCTGGGCTCAAACTAATTTTAGCATCCCCTATAAAAATCACAAAATGGGCAGTAGGTTCTGGACAGAATTTACCCTTCAAGCATGCTTGTTTTCATCCAAACTTTATACCAAATATACACCCAATGTAATCTATGCATAACCTCACTATTTTCCAGAATTTTTACCTCTAAAATTAGCATCCATACTTGTATAATTCACATGCAACAACTCACATACATTTGTACTTAAACTACACCACAAATAACATGGTTTTTCTTCACAACTTCATGTAACTCATCCAAACAACTCAAGAATACTTTATTATCTCTACAAAACAGAAAGTATAACTCAAAAATCTCTACCAATCCAACATGCATGACCATAGAACATCATCATCTTCGTCAATTCACAAAAACCTCAACACATTTCACACAACTTGAACCAAAACACTTAGTTTCATTCACTAGAATCAATTACCACAATATATACTCTAATTTCATAAAAGAAAGCGATAATTTAGCATAAAAACATCATGGTAAAACTATAATATCAAAACCTTCAAAATTCATAACAATGGAGGAGAGATAATTTGAGAAATACCACTTGAAAAGATGAATAAAATGGACTAGGATGAAGAGGAGAGGGAGAGCTTCAAATTGGTGCCGGAAATTTTGGCGGAAACTCGCGGCGGTCATGAGAAGCAGAGGAGTCTGTGCTGCTGCTGCGTGAAGAGGAGAAAGAGGGCTGAGTTGTGTTGTCAAATTTGAAATGAAATATGACCCCTTAACTCCCCCACTTGCATATATATTACTCCCTTTAATTAGCTTAACTAAAATATTAATAAACATTGCAATTATAACACTAATATAACAATACTAATATTACTAATAAAACATAAAATGGGTGTTTCATATATACCTTAGAATTATAATAAATTTGATCGATTTTAAAAAGGCGGTAAATCTGAACCGAAAATAACCGTTTGATGTGGAAAATAATCGATAAAATAAACCGACTTTGAAATAAGATTGTAGAACCTAAAATAATTATAAATTAAGGTCCTAAATAAATAATAATGAGCTCGGTAAAAGTTTGACCGGTAACCTGACCGCTTCGCCATTCCGCCGAAACCTGTCACCGTTAGCTAACCGCAAGGTACAAATTAATTTAATAAGCAATTAAAACTAATTAAACAAGTTTAAGATACTATAATAGCTATGGTTTAGGGCGGGTTATTACATCCTCCCCCCCTTAAAAGAAGTTTCGTCCCCGAAACTTGCTGTTCGATAAAACCTTTGCGGTGAGAAGTATCTTAAAAGAGATGGGGGTAGTTTTAGGAGTATTCTCAGTCCTAACTCTGAGTGGCTGGTATCTTATCCTTAACCAATCTCAGTGACACTCTTGGCCCTTGGGGTTAGTCGCACAGTCCATTGATTCTTGGGAGGGGTACTTGTCCTCGTTCGTTCTCAACTTTCGGTAGTCAACGTATAATCTTCTTTACCATGCTCGTATAAGACTTTGTCATTACATTCGTCTGACATAGGTATGCCGTCTGTTCATTCTTTCCATATGTTTCCATGATATCGTATCTCATCCGAAGGTTACAGTTATCATCATGACAAGCACCTTACACTGGTTATTCATACAACTTTGAACTCATTTCTCTTGGTATCACTTCCTAAGACAATAATAATAACGGGGTGTTACAGTTGTGGTATCAGAGCCAGGTTTTTGGTTGAGTATTTGGGAATTATAGAATTTCTTAAGTTATGGATCCTCCCTTAAGGAGAAAGATAGGCATGTGAGTACAAGCCTTTATATGATGAGTATGAGTATGATAAGTGATATGTTGGGAATTGTTGGTGAGCATGAAGCTCTATATATTGGTTTAGTATGTAAATTGTTCTTCCGTGCAGGTTTTCAAGACTTTGTAATTTTGGGAATAGCTCTAATTACAGGGGAAGTGCTGCCGAAATTCTCCCAAAATTTTAAGAAAGTTTGTAGTCAAAATCCCTAAGGGGGAAACTAGGTGAATTGAGTTGAGCCTAGTAACATATGCAAGTAAAGTCAATGAATCTAATGGGAAAAGTATGAAGTTTATCAAGCATTTCCTCAAAGTCTTTGAAAATTATTGAAAAGTTTATAAAGTGAGTCCCAAGTGGGACCATGGCATAGGTTTTAAATGTTAATATGGATGAAAAGTTTTAAGGTAGTCCGAAAAAGGGACTAAATCTATGAGGTTTAGAATTGTGAAGCAAGCCTAAATCAATTTCAAAGATGAAATAAAAGTTTCTCAAGTCGCTCATAAGAGGTTAACTTGGTTGAGTCTCGAACCTTGTCACAAATTTATTCCTTTTATTTGCAAATAGCCGTTTATTTTGGCCATGATAAGATTTTAAAATCTTGCATTGTATTTTATGTATGGTATAGATGGATAACGATGGTAACCCCCTCCCGAATCCGTTCGCAATGTTTGTGGACCCCGCCACCAACGTTCACGCCCATCTTAAGGCGTTGCAAGATGTTCTCGATGCACATTGCGCTGCAAATCCCAAGTCCGAATATCACGACGACGTCTGTCGAGCCCGATGTCTTTTAGCGACTCTTCCACACGAGAGCCCGTGGGATGATATCCGAGACCGGTACCGTCAGTTGCTTATACGGGGAGAACCCGGACGCCACGCATGGTGTGTTAACTACATAGGGGCTTCGAACCAGATTGTAATGGAGATAATGATCACGCAAGCTGCACAACCCTTAGGTCTTTGCGTCAGCAAGTTAGGACCCTACCTTCACGAGGTGATAGGCTTACCGGCGCCTACCAACGCGGGAAAAGCACCGGCTCACGTGTTCGCTCCCCCGGCGGATGAAGTCCGTCTACACTTTTCACCATACCTCACCGGACGTTCAATCGTCCCGAATCTATCGTCTTATGGGGAGTCTACGCCTACCGCTCAAATAGCTGGAAATGAACAAGAAGATCCTAGTATGGATCTAGATCAAGACGAGGTGCGCCCCGAACCAAAACAGATCAAAGAATGTGAAGCAGGAACGTCTACACCTGCCGCCCCGATGGAGAACGATTTCGATTGGACCGTGTGAAGAGGACTAATGATTATGGTTAAGGGGCATCTCATCATGAGAGTCTACTCTGATTGGCTCCTGTGTAGGGTTAGCCGGAAGCTAACATTTGCTAAGCTAAATGACCGAAGTGACCCTTGTGGTTGACCGATTCTTCTGTCCTAAGATCCTCTCTTGTAACTAGATAAACTATGCTAAATTTATGGGGCCTCCCCATGCCTTTGGTTAAAGGGAGGCATTGGAAATAATTTGGGGGACTTTAGAATTTGTTTAGTGTTAAAATGTATTGCGGATATGGTTGAAAAGGGGTACCCTAAGGACAAAAGGAAGGGGCATCCTCACATTCTAGGATGTTTATATTGGTATCATATGTTGAAGGTTTTTAATTATCAAGTACTGGTGCTAGCCATTTAGGGCGACAAGTTTTACGTTGTTATAGAGTCGAAGGAAATTAGTTGGAGTTTCCCCTACTATACGAACATGCTTGTGGATTTTATAGCCAGGTGAGGCGAGGAAAGCCTCATGAGAATGCATTTGACTACAAGCCGAAGATATATACCGAATAAGTTATAAAGTGGTGATGACAATAAGTTATGTTGAATAAGGGTATACTCCGTGGTAATGTTGGAATATGTTTCAAAGATCGGGGAAATCAACTTGAACTACAAGGTCCTCAGTCTAACCTGGGAATAACTACGCGCCCAGGCACATGCTCATTCCGCCACTAGGATAGGAGAAGTTGCTTTTGGAGGATAGCTATTAACGAACAACCATTGCAGGGGATCAAATTTCTTCTGTATGACTTTTATACTTCAAGTTCATCGCTCAAGTTCAACTTCTAATTCTTGCTCTCATTGGACATCCTCCTAATAAAGTTTACCCTCTCATTGCAATATTAAAATTCAAGCTCCTCGTCTCCTACCCTTGTTCATTCTCAAGAATCTTTATCGGAATCCTTTGTTTAATCTCAAGAATCTTTATCAGATCCTATCGTTTTTATCAGTTCAGTGTGTTAAGACATTCAATGACCTGCCTTTGGTGGCTCGTTACCAATCCATGAACAAATTCTTCAGGACCATTACCTACTCTCGTCTGTTGATGACTCGTTATGTCTCCAAAGATAAAACTTCATTAGATTCATATGACTCTCCTTACTCGTTAAGGTTTATCTTTTCCAGGTGATGGTCATGTTCTATCATGAATCTGAACACTCTTTTCAAAGCTTAATTTCCACAAACGTCTTACCTTGTTTAAGATCAATAGCTTATGCTCTATTATTCCAGAAAGTTACCACAAAGTATTCATACATTCCAAACTTTAATTGTTTTAATTCGGAAATCAGAAGACCGATCCTGATAGCTTTCTTCTCCAATTCAAGGCATCATTTGAATCAAACTTCATCTCACACTCATATTGTACTTTCCCCTCTTAAATTCACCTTTATCGTCACAAGTTGGCAACCAACTCGGTCGATTCTAACCATTGCTTATTTTCAAGAATTTTTAGGAGAGCCGCTAATTGTTATAATCACTCTAGCTCCTTAATGTTATGTTCACACTTTATTGACATCTCTTTCTCTTCTTACCTTCCTTTAGGGTAAGTGCTTTTCTTTCTAGCAATGATCCACTCCTATATCCAGTAGGGATGTACTATATTTATCCTATCATGTTTCTCAGTTGGTCACCTTTTCTCCTGTTCCGAAATAACCATCATTCTCAGTAAGGATCTACAGTGTATATCCAGATTTTGGCTTAAATGCAAGTTACTACTCGATCAGATATCAACAATCTATGCTTTGCACATTCCAATCAATTTTTATCCCGCATTCATGCATTCCCGATACTGATTTTCTTAATTCACGAATCTTAATTTAAGTCTTACCTTATTCATGAAATCATTGTTATCATCATCTTTGGCAAATATGCTATCTTTTGTTGATCCCTGTTTTCTTAATGGATATACATGCGTCGTTGGACTAAAGAATACCTTTATCCCTCCGTGTAGTTTTAAAGCTTTAAGTCCACCAGTGTAAACCTTTGCTTTGTTATTCATTTTCAAAATTCATGTTCTTACCTCTTAATTGATGGCATCTTCTTGTTATCATGTTTTCTCCGTGGTTGGTGCCTTTTATAAGAAATAGACGTCTTGACGGAAGTTAATAAAGGGAGGGAAAAATGAAGCGTAGAAATGTTAGTTGTATGGGAGTTTATGATATCTGAGGTAAAATGGGAAAGGTAGAGAAATCGCTGTTGAAGGAAATACTAGGGACCTTCGGGTCAAGACTTCTTACAAGTGGGTGTTTATGAAATCAAGAATATAGAACACTTGAAGAAAGATCAGTCCTTCTTCCAAAGGATATAAAAGCCATATGGATATATTTGAGAAATAAAGTGTTCTTGCCATATAACCCATGATGGGAAGAGGGTGCTCAGTTAGTTAACGGAGATAAAAACCCAGTGTTTTGGGACTCGTCTTAGGAAGTGATGCCAAGAGAAATAAGTTCAAGGATTGTACAAATAATCAGCGTAAGGTGCTCGTCACTATGTTGACCATAACCTTTAGATGAGATACGATATCATGGAAACATGTGGAAGGAATGGGCAGACAACGTGCCTACGCCAGACTTTGCTAAAGAGCGACAGCTGTTCGCCAAGTTTCCAAAGTGTGAATTTTGGTTAAAAGAAGTAGCATTTTGGGACATATAGTCACGATAAAGGGATCCAAGTGGACCCTAGTAGAATTTCCGCCCGTTCAAAGTGGGCAAGACCCTCTGATCGTGAAGTCGAAGTTTCTTAGGTATGGCGGGATAATATAGGAGATTCGTGCGAATTTCTCTAAGTTGGCTTTACCATTGACCAACCTTCTCAAGAAATCGACTCATTTAGAATGGTCCGACGAGTGTGAAGAAGCCTTCCAAGTGCTCAAGAAGAAGTTAACGACCTTGCAGGTGTTATCCCTTCAGGAAAGAAGAGAGTATGTGGTATATAGTGGTGCGCCCCATCAAGGCTTAAGGTGTGTGCTGATGCAAGATGATAAGGTGATCGCATATGCGTCACGACAGTTAAAGCCTTACGAGAAAAATTACCCCACTCATGACCTAGAGCTAGCGAGGGTGTTTGCCTTGAAGATTTGGAGGCATTATCGTATGGAGTTCATACGACTATCTTTCTGAGCACAAAAGTCTCAAGTACATATTTACTCGAAGGAGTTAAATCTAAGCGTGAAGATGGCTAGAACTTATCAAGGATTATGATTTAGATATCCAATACCATCCTGGCAAAGCAAACGTAGTGGCTGATGCCTTGAGTAGGAAGACTCAGCATGGAAAGTTGACCTGTCTAGAGGTTCTCCCAAAGCTGCAACAAGAGCTATGCAAAGAAAATATTGAGCTAGTTAAGCAAGAAGAAGTGACCAGAAAGTTAGCTTTATCTCTTCAGCCATCTATCATTGAGGAAATCAAGACAGAACAGATGAATGATCCTGAACTCAAGAGAATCATGGATAATCTTGTCATAAAGGGATACCAGGTTCCAGTCAAGATTTTGGAGCGCGTTGCAGAAAGCTTTTGGTACGCGACTCAGTGTTAGTAGCTCATACCATCCGGAGAGTGATGGTTAAACCGAGAGGGTTAACCAGTTGTGGAAGATATGTTGTGTGCATGTGTTCTGGATTTTCAAGGGAACTGGGATCAGTTTCTCCCACTCGTAGAGTTTTCATATAATAATAGCTACCAGGCCACTATTAAAATGGCCCCGTTCGAAGCACTCTATGGCAGAAGATGTCGAACCCCACTATGCTGGGGAGAGTTAGATGAAGCGTTGATCATAGGTCCGGAACTAATCCAAGACACAACCGATAAGGTCCGAGTCATCCAACAGCACATCAAGACTGCTCAAAGTCGGCAAAAGAGTTATGCAGATAGAAGGCGAAAACCTCTCGAATTTCAAGTGGGTGATCAAGTTTTTCTTAAGATTTCTCCAACGAAAGGGGTTCGGAGATTTAATATCAAAGGGAAATTAAGCCCACGTTTTATTGGGCCATATCCGGTGATAGGAAAGATCAACCCGGTAGCCTACCGAATAGAGTTACCTTCTAGTCTAGGAAGGACCCACGACGTTTTTCATGTGTCGCAACTCCGGAAGTACGTGCCGGACCCGAAGCATGTTCTAGCGGAAGAGCCGCCGCTTTTGGCCGAAGATCTAACGTTCGAGCAACAACCAGTCCAAATTCTGGATCGACGGATCAAGAAGCTACGCACGAAAGAAGTCCCATTAGTCAAAGTGCTGTGGGAAAATCAAGATACCTCAGAAGCCACGTGGGAAACCGAGGAAAGCATGATAGAACGTTACCCTCATCTCTTTTGAGGTAATCCATCATGTTTTTAATCGCAATCAAGTTTCGGGGACGAAACTTCTTTTTAGGGGGGGAGGATGTAATAACCCACCCCAAAATCATGTTTAATTATTTATTAATCACGGTAATTATCTAAAGATCGCGTTATAAATTTTTCGCGTTTATGTTTATTTATTTATTGAGTTACTTGTTTATTTATTGTTATCGGTGACAAGTCTCGTGCAGGAGATGGCTAAGATGCCGATTTATCGGCTTAAAAATTTACTTTTACATGTTTGTGCATTGAGTTAAAGTATTTCAGGTTGTACGTTTTACATTATAAATTTATTTACCGAGAAACGGCTAATATTTACATATTCCGATTTATATATATATTTTACCGTTCCAATTTTAATTTCTTACATTTTATTCCCTTACATAATTTCAAGAGGTAATTTTCCACCTTATTATTTTAATTCAAGTGTCATTGTATTTTATTTTTACGTTGCCCAATTATTATCGATATATTTTATCTTCTACAAAACCCAATATTTCAAGTTACTACAACAATTACCATTTAATTACTCCTAATGTTATCATCCTATTATTATTTTTAATTAAGGTTTTAGTCTTATTTATTGTTAGCTTTGGTAATTGGATGATAGTTTTAAGTGTGTTTTAAATGTTTAGTAGAAGGAGTCTCAATACACTTCACTTCTTTTCAAATTTGAATCAAATTAATTACTTATAATTTATTTACTTAAAATTAGGTATTTAAATTATATTTTCAGATTTCAATTAAATTTAGTTAAGGGTGTTTTAGTTAAGTGGAGGAGTTTATAATAGTAGTGTTAGTGTTAGAAGACCCATTTTTATTTCAAACCCACACCCAAGCTCTTTCTCTCTACACTCTCCTTCCCTCTTCCTCCTCTGCTGGCTGTCCACCCCAGCCGTTTTCCGGCCATTTTCCGGCCAAATTCCGGCCAGCCGCCACCTCGGCCACCACGCACCACCCCTTCCTCTCTCTTGTGTTTTCATCCATTTTTAACTCAAGGGTAATCTCTCAAACCCTAATTTCAATTCTTTTATGTCTAATCTGAAATTCTATGTTTAATCTATGTTTCTTTTGTTAATTTCATCTCTTTTACTCTCTTTATTCATGAATTCAAGTATATAATTGTTTTGGTTAAGTTAGGGTTAAGTTTGAAGAACATGCATGTTGATTTTCAAGTGTTTTGTGAGGTTTTAAGTTGATTTTATGGTAGATGATGAATTGATGATGATGCATGTGGGTTTCTTATGAGTTTCTAAGTGTTTAAGGGCTGAGTTTATGTTCTAAGTTTATAAATTAAGAGTTATTATGTTAATTTGGGTGAATTAGTGAAGTCTTGTTGCAAGAAATTCAAGGCTATGTTTTATATGTTGAATTTGTGTTGAATTCATGAATGCATGTGGGTTTTAAGGCCTTTGATGAAGAGTTTTTCATGGTTTATATTCTGGAAATATGGTGGATTAAGGTTTGATGAAGTTTGGTTAAGTTCTATTATGATTAAGAGTGGGAAAATCCAATTAAAAGATGAGTTTTAGGTGTTTTAGCTACTGTTTTCAATTCTGGAAATTTACAGAATTATAAAAGTGAGATTTTTGCCCAAATTTCTACTCCATTGGATAGCTTAAGGTGTTAGCAAACCATAGGCTTTGGAATTTCGAATTTCCGACATGTATAGCCCGAGTTACGACCAAAACCGTAACCTCGCGTTTTTAAATACGATTTCTGAGTCAGTGTGTTGAGGGCTATTTTTCGTCCCTTTGGAGACCTCGTTGGTTTTTGTGGTAAACATGAAAGTTTTAGGCCATGTTGTGAGCTTTCCGGAAAGGTATAGTTCATCGTCATACGATATCGGGAGTGTGAGTTACGCCCCCGGGAAACCGGGCTGTCCAGAATAGTTTTCTTCTCAAAATAACCTTTGTAAATTGATAGCTTTTGGGCCTCAAATCAACCCAATAGGGAGTTCTAAGTATAAATGTATCATGGGTAGATATTGTCATCATAGAGCCATGTGTTTAAGGCTAAGTGTACCATTTTGGAGTCCTAAGTAAGTCTTATGTATACTCTTCAAGAGCTACTGTATTAGTAAGTCCTTATTTCCTATATTTCTTTTAGTATCATGTTCAATATCTTTGCTCTATCTAAGATTCCTTCTAGCTTGATAACCTCCAATGTCTAATTCAATTCATTCCTCATTTCATAGTTCATTAATCCAAGCTTGCTTTTATTCACATTTGGACATGTATATCTTGCTCCATTTCGTCTTTTCATTCCATATCGTATTATCGAACCATATTTGAACTCATTATTTTCGCATCCGAGCTTCCAATTTATAATCATCCTATTCATCATTGATTCAAGCTTATTCTCTTGTATTCAAGCCCTTTTATTTGAATCACCTTCTACGTCATATTTCTCATTTTTCCGACCCGAAAAGCCTAAAGTTTCATATACTCAGCTTCTGTACGGGCCCATTTTGGAGCCCTTCCACTCATTTTTAACTTCTGATTCTGTTGACAAAGTTGTAGATTATGATTTTCCCTATCCCGAGATGTACTCTTTTACTTCGTTTCGATTTTCCTAACTCAAGTTATGCTATAAACACTATTTTACTATAACCTGAAATTTTATTCTTAAAGCTACTTCATTTTTATTTACTAAGCCTCTAAACTTATGAATCTAATTTAGAACCATATTCGGTTCTTCATTTCTACTTATTCTTATCTTAGTTGACAAGTTTCTAAAGCCATCTCCAAGCCGAGATGCGCCGCCAAAGTCTTTAGCGTTCCAAGGTACGCAAATTGTCCAGCTTTTACTATCTAAGTTATATTCATGGTTCATTCTATTCATGCCATGTCAAGTTTTATGATTTACAATGTCTTTACATTTAATAGTGGACCCACATTCTATGCTTATATTTACAGTTATGTTTTTAGCACTCTGATCGAGTGCCTTGACGCTTGATGTCGATCGCTTAGCGATCAATCATTCCAAGTTTAGATCAACTTGGGCATACGCGTGTGTGAGGTGCGTGCACCGATCGTAAGGGTTCCACCTACTTTCTATCTTCATTGATTTATGGTTATGCATATGTTTATGTTCATGTCATGCAAGTCCTATTTTAACCCCTTCCCCGTTTTCAAAATGAATTTAAATGCTCAGACCAAACCGTTTTCGAACGGTTTACGTGCTGGAGGTTTACGTACTGAGTGTTTCCCCACTCACTTTTGCGATGTTTTAATGTTTTGTTTTAGGAGGTTCGAGCTCCCAAGGCAAGGACAAGTCGGTTCCTAAATAGTTCAAGGATCTCGAGGTAGTTCTTTGTGGAATCTATTGGTTATCAAGAACAAGCAGGATCTTTTGGAATTGTTCTAGTTTAAGACATGTTAAGTTTATGTATTTTTTTTATCCCAAGGTTGTATAAGTTTTAATGTGAAGATTGTAAGTTATCTTGTGGTTTTTGGAAGGTTTTTGGAAGTTTCTTTGTTGTGGTTGCCTTGTCTCTTGTGGGAGACGGCGGTAATGCCTCGACCTAAGGTGTTCCGCTGCGCTAATCGCGGGCTTAGGTTCTCTAAGTGGAAGTTTAACCCCGTGATTAAGGTTGGGGTGTTACAGTTGTGGTATCAGAGCAGTGGTTAATTAGAATTTGGGATTAGAGAATTTTCTAAGACATGGATCTTAGTGTTATGGTTTAGAAAGAAAGTTAGGCATGTGAGAATAAGTATCTCTATGGTTGGCACGTTAAGTGATGTCTATGTTGGGAATTGTTGAAGAGCATGAAGCTCTAGATGTTTATATAGAATGAAATTGCTTTTCCTTGCAGGTTTTCAAGATTATGTAAATTGGGGATAGCTCTATTTATAGGGGAAGTGCTGCCGAATTTTTTTCCCAGGGTTTTAGCAAGTCTAGCCAAAATTTCTAAGGGAAAATCTAGGTGAATGTGAGTAAAGCCTAGTAGTTTACACATGTAACGCTATGAGTATATTGGGAAATCATGGTGTATGTCAGGGTGTCTTCTTGAAAGTCCTTAATAGTTGGTGAAAAGATTACAAAGCAAGTCCCAAGTGGGATTTGGTATAAGGGGGGAAATGAGCTTTAAATCTTAGTATGGAAGGAACCTGTAAGGGAATCCGAAAGGTGGTACAATATATGGAATCTAGAAAGTGTTAAGGAAAAAGCTTAAGGCAAGTTCAAAAGTCAAATAAGAGCTCCATGAGTCGTTTATAAGGTGTTACCTTGGTTGAGTCTCGAACCTCGTCCTAAGTTGTTTCTTCTATTTACGTTAACGAGTTCTTTTTGTTATGATACGAGTTATAAAACCTTGCTTCGCATTCTATGTATGGTTTGGATGGACGCCAACGGCAATTCCCTCCCGAATCCTTTCGCAATGTTTATGGACCCGATTCTAACGTGCAAGACCACCTTAAGGCCTTACAAGACGCGTTACGACGCACATTGCGCCGCGAACCCACAATCTGAATATCACGACGATGGTTGTCGAGCTCGGTGTTTGCTAGCAACTCTTTCCCACGAGAGCTCGTGGGATGACATCAGGGACCGGTACTGTCAGCTACTACGTCGAGGAGAACCAGGGCACCACGCATGGTGCCTCAACTACATCGGGGCATGGAACCAGATAGCAATGGAAGTCATGATCACGCAAGCCGCGCAGTCGCTAACTCTCCATGTTAGTAAGCTATGACCTTTCTCCACGAGATGCTAGGACTACCAGCGCCTCCCAACGCAGGAATCACGCCACCACACGTGTTTCACGCCGCGGACGAAGTTCGTCTACATTTCTCACCGCTCATCACGGGACGACCCATCGTTCCGAATGTATCTTCTCATGGAGAGACGACGCCTACCGCCCGGGAACCATGCAAGAAATGCGAAAGAACGAACCATTCAACCGCACAATGCCGGATGGGCACGAACAATTGTTTATGGTGCGGAGGATCTGATCATAGGGCGGCCGAGTGCCCCAAGAGGACTAGGCGACCAGAGCCTGGAACAAACCAAGATACCTCGGAAGCCATGTGGGAAACCGAGGAAGAAATGAAGGAAGGCTACCCACATCTTTTCTAAGGTATTTCGTTCGCAATCAATCCAGCCGCAAGTTTCGGGGACGAAACTTCTTTTTAGGGGGGGAGGGTGTAACAACCCGCCCCAAAATCATGATTATTTACGTACTAACCATAGTAATTATCTAAATCGCGTTATAAATTTATTTTTGCGTTTATCTTTATTTATTTATTGATTTACTTGTTTATTCATTGTTATCGGTGACAAGTCTCGTGCAGGAGATGGCTAAGGTGCCGAATTATCGGCTTAAAAATTTACTTTACATATTCGTTCAATAAGTTAAAGTAATTCAGATTATACGTTTTACGTTATAAATTTATTTACCGAGAATCGGATAATATTTACATGTTCCGATTTATATATATATTTTACCGTCCCAATTTTAATTTCTTACATTTTATTCCTTACATAATTTCAAGAGGTAATTTTCCACCTTATTATTTTAATTCAAGTGTCATTGCATTTTATTTTATTTTGTTACCCAATTATTATCAATATATTTTATTTCCTACAAAAACCCAATATTTCAAGTTCTTACAACAATTACAATATATTTACTCCTATTGTTATCATTTTACCTTATTTTAATTAAGGTTCTTATAGTAATTATTGTTAGCATTGGTATTTGGAGATGGTGTTAAATGGGTTTAAATGTTGTAGTTACAAGGGGGCTAGGTACACCTCACTTCATTCAAATTTGAATCAAACTACTTACTTTAAATTTATTAAACTTAAGATTAACTTATTTACATTATATTTTCAGCTTTTAAATAAATTAGTATTAGTATGTGTTAGTTTTATTAAGAGAGGTTTTGATATAAATAAGTAAGTGAGGGAGTTTTAGTCTTTTTAGCAATTCATTTCAAACTCTTCTCAAGCACCCCCACTCTCCTCCCTCTCCACCTTGGCCGAGCCTCTTCCCCAGCCAGCAGCCGGCCGTTTTCCGGCCAATTTCCGGCCAACTCCGGCCAGCCGCCGCCCCACGCGCAACCCCTCTTCCTCTCTCTTGCAATTTCATCCGTTTTTAACCCCAAGGGTAATCTCTCAAACCCCCTTTTTCAACTCTTTTATACCCTAATCTGAAAGTATATGTATAATCTATGTTTCTTTGCTAAATTTCATCTCTTTTACTCTCTTTAGTTATGAATTCAAGTATATAATTGTTATGGTTAAGTTAGGGTTTGAGTTTCAAGTTTATGCATGTGTGTTTGGATGAGTTTTTGGGAGGTTCTTGTTGAATTCATGGTGGATGATGAATTAGTGTTGATGCATGTGGATTTCTTGTGAGTTTTTATGTGTTTAGGGGCTGAGATATTGTTATGAATTTATAATTTAAGAGTTATCATGCTTAATTTGGGTGAATTTGTGAGTTTTGGAGCAAGAATTCAAGAGTGTGTATTATGTGAAGTTAATGTTTAATCCATGGATGCATGTGGTTTTTAAGGCCTTTGATAAAGAGTTTGTCATGTTTTATTTTCTGGAAATTTGTTGGATTAAAGTTAGATGAAGTTAGGTTAAGTTCTAATGTAATTAAGAGTGGGAAAATCCAATTTAAAGATGAGTTTTTAGGTGATTTTAGCTACTGTTTCGATTCTGGAAATTTACGGAATTATAAAAGTGGGATTTTTGCCCAGATTTCTACTCCGTTGGATAGTTTAAGGTGTTAGCAAACCATAGGCTTTGGAATTTCGAATTTCCGACATGTATAGCCCGAGTTACGACCAAAACCGTAACCTCACGATTTTATATACGAATTCTGAGTCAGTGTTTTTGAGGGCTGCTTTTCGTCCTTTTGGAGACCTCTTTGGTTTTTATGGTAAACATGAAAGTTTTAGGCCATGTTGCAAGCTTTCCGGAAAGGTATGGTTCTTCGTCATCCGATATCGGGAGTGTGAGTTACGACCCCGGGAAACCGGGCTGTCCAGAATGGTTTTCTGCTCACAATAACCTTTGTAAAGTAATAGCTTTTGGGCCTCAAATCAACCCAATAAGGGGTTCTAGGTATAAATGAGTCATGGTTATATATTGTCATTATAGAGTTATGTGTTAAGGCTAAGTGTACCATTTTTAGAGTCCTAAGTAAGTCTTATGTGTACTCTTCAAGAGCTAGTATGTTAGTAAATCCTTATTTCCTATATTTCTTTAAGCATCATATTCAATATCTTTGCTCTAGCTAAAAGCTCTTTCTAGCTTGATAACCTCCAATGTCTAATTCAATTCATTCCTCATTTCATTACTCATTTCATGATTCATAAATCCAAGCTTGCTTTTATTCACATTTGGGTATGTATATCTTGCTTCCTTTCGCCTTTTCATTCCATATCGTATTATCGAACCATATTTGAACTCATTATTTTCGCATCCGAGCTTCCAATTTATAATCATCCTATTCATCATTGATTCAAGCTTAATCTCTTGTATTCAAGTCCTTTTATTTGAATCACCTTTTACATCATACTTCTCATGTATTTCCGACCCGAAAAGCTTAAAGTTTCATATATTCAGCTTCTGTCCGGGCCCATTTTGGGGCCCTTCCACTCATTTTTAGCTTCTGGTTCTGTTGACAAAGTTGTAGATTATGATTTTCTCTATTCAGATGTACTCTTTTACTTCGTTTCGATTTTCCTAACTCAAGTTATGCTATAAACACTATTTTACTATAACCTGAAATTTTATTCTCAAAAGTTACTTCATTTTTATTTACTAAGTTTCTAAACTTATGAATCTAATTTAGAACCTTATTCGGTTCTTCGTTTCTACTTATTCTTATTTTAGTTGACAAGTTTCTAAAGCCATCTCCAAGCCGAGCTCGCACTAAAGACCTTAGCGTTCCAAGGCACGAATTGTCCAACTCTTCGTTCCTTTATGTTTACGCTTATGTTTTATGTTCACGGTTTATGCAAATGTTTACGATTTATGCTTTACGTCTACGGTTTATGCAAAGGTTTATGATTTATGTTAAAGGTTCACAATTTATGTTAAAGGGTTAGGATTTATGTTAAAGATTTATGATTTATGATAGATGTTTATGGTTTATGCTAAATGTTTACAGTTTGGGCTAATCTATGCTTTTATGGTTATTCATGGTTTTAAGCGGTCCCATTTTATGGTTTCTATGTTCTATGTTCTAGCTAGTTACGAGAAGTGCTAGCCTTTTATGTTTTAGATACTCCTGATCAGAGTGTCCTAGACCTGGCCAGTGTCTGACTGCATAGCAGTCACCCATCCAAACTCCAGATCGGTTTGGGCGTACGTGCGCGAGATGCTTTGCATCGATTTAAAGGGGACCCAAAACTCTTAAGTTTATGTATTTACTTCTAAGTTCATGTGACAGGTTCTTTCTTTATGAATTCAAGTTATTTTACTCATGTATATGTTTATGCTCATGTCATTTCAAGTTAGTGTTTTATATCCCCTTTCCCGTTTTCAAAATGAATTTAAATGCCGGCACTAAAACCGTTTTCGAATGGTTTGACGTGTTGGAGGTTTACGTACTGAGTGTTTCCCCACTCACTTTTGCGATGTTTTATGGTTTTGTTTTTAGGAGGCTCGAGCTCCCAAGGCAAGGATAAGACAGTTCCAAAGTAGTTCAAGGCTTCGAGGTAGTTCTCCATGGAGTCCATCGGTAATCAAGGACAAGCAGGATCTTTCGGGAGTTGTTTAGTTTAAGCTATGTTTAAGTTGTTGTACTTTATCCAAAGATTGTATAAGTTTATGTGAAGGTTGTTAAGTTGGTTTGTGGTTTTGGAAGTTCTTTGATGTGGTTGCCTTGTCTCTTTTGGGAGACGGCGGTAATGCCTCGACCTAAGGTGTTCCGCTGCTCTAATCGCGGGCTTAGGGTCTTTAAGTGGAGTTTAACCCCGTGATTAAGGTTGGGGCGTTACAGTTGGATGTAACAACCCACCCCAAAATCATGTTTAATTATCTATAAGTCACCGTAATTAACCAAATCGTGTTATAAATTTTTTCGCGTTGTTTTTATTTATTTATTGATTTACTTGTTTATTTATTGTTATCGGTGTCGTGCCTCGTGCAGGAGATGGCTAAGGTGCCGAGTTATCGGCTTAAAAATTCTACTTTACATGTTCATATATTGAATTAAAGTATTTCCGGTTATACGATTTATGTTATAAAGTTATTTACATGTTAAGTTAATTTGTATCGGGTTTTACCATTTACGCTATTTTCTTAACCGAAAGGGGTCTAATTATTTGACCCCGTAACATTTGTATCTTATTGCCCAAACCTCTAATTTATTTGGGTTATATTTATTTCTTTTAAGTGCAAGTAATATTTATATTTCATTTATTTGGATTTTCTACATCCAAGGTTTATTTTATTTTACCCAATTATTACCAATTGATTTTATTTGGTACAAAGTAATTATTTTAAGTTTACTACTCTTATATTTATTATATTGGGGTTACAAATTCAGATTAATTAAGGGGTATTTTAATTGTTATTAGTATTAGTGAGTTAGATGATAGTATATATGGGTATTAGTTAGGGGGAGGCTTAAGTCTTTTCCATTGCACTCTCAAATTAGACAACTCTCAAAGCTATCATCCTCCCTCCTCCTTCCTCCCAGCCGGCCAAGACTCCCAGCCACCACCATCACTGGTTTTCCGGCCATTTTCCGGCCAACCGCCGGCCACCACGCACCACCCCTTCCTCTCTCTTGTGTTTTCATCCAATTTTAACTCTAAGGGTAATCTCTCAAACCCCAATTTCAATTTCTTTCAAACCTAATATGAAATTCTATGTTTAATATATGTTTCTTTGGTGAATTCCATCTCTTTTACTCTCTTTATTCATGAATTCAAGTATATAATTGTTGTGGTTAAGTTAGGGTTTGAGTTTCAAGTTTGTGCATGTGTGTTTGGATGAGTTCTTGAGATTTTCTTGTTGAATTCATGGTGGATGATGAATTAATGTTGATGCATGTGGATTTCTTGTGAGTTTTTAAGTGTTTAAGGGCTGAGATTATGTTGTGAGTTTAGGAATTAAGAGTTATCATGCTTAATTTGGGTGAATTAGTGAGTTTTGGAGCAAGAATTCAAGAATATGTTTATTATGTGAAGTTTATGTTTAATCCATGGTTGCATGTGGTTTTTAAAGCCTTTGATGAAGTGATTATCATGGTTTATATTCTGGAAATATAGTGGATTAAAGTTAGATGAAGTTTGGTTATGTTTTAATATGATTAAGAGTGGAAAAATCCAATTAAAAGATGAGTTTTAGGTGTTTTAAGCTACTGTTTCGGTTCTGGAAATTTACAGAATTATAAAAGTGGGATTTTTGCCCAGATTTCTACTCCATTGGATAGCTTAAAGTGTTAGCAAACCATAGGCTTTGGAATTTCGAATTTCCGACTTGTATAGCCCGAGTTACGACCAAAACCGTAACCTCACGATTTTATATACGAATTCTGGATCAGTATGTTGAGGGCTGTTTTTCGTCCCTTTGGAGACCTCTTTGGTTTTTATGGTAAACATGAAAGTTTTAGGCCATGTTGCAAGCTTTCCGGAAAGGTATGGTTCATAGTCAACCGATATCGGGAGTGTGAGTTACGATCCGGGAAACCGGGCTGTCCAGAATAGTGTTCTGCCCAATATAATCTTTATGAATTAATGTCTTTTGGGCCTCAAACCAACCCAATAAGGGATTCTAGGTATAAATGTGTCATGGTTATATATTATAATTATAGAGTTATGTGTTTAAGGCTAAGAGTACCATTTTGGAGTCCTAAGTATGTCTTAAGAACATCTTTCAAGAACTAGTATGTTTAAGTTTCGTATCGTGACTCGCATGTTTCTTTAAGTATCATGTTCAATATTTTTGCTCTATCTAAGATTCCTTCTAGCTTGATAACCTCCAATGTCTAATTCAATTCATTCCTCATATCATTCCTCATTTCATAAATTCGTTAATCCAAGCTTGCTTTGATTCACATTTGGATATGTATATCTTGCTCCATTATGCCATTTCATTCGATATCGTATTATCAAACCATATTTGATTTCATCTTTTCATACTCTAACTTTCAAGTTATACTTACCCTATTCATCATTGATTCAAGCTTATTCTCTGGTATTCAAGCCCTTTTATTTGAACCACCTTCTACGTCATAATTCTCATGATTTTCCGACCCGAAAACTCCAAAGTTTCATGTGCACAGCTTCTGTCCGGGCCCATTTTGGGGCCCTTCCACTCATTTTTAGCTTCTGGTTCTGTTGACAAAGTTGTAGATTATGTTTTTCCCTATTCCGGGATGTACTCTTTTACTTCGTTTCGATTTTCCTAACTCAAGTTATGCTATAAACTCTATTTTACTATAACCTGAAATTTTACTCCTAAAGTTATTTATTTATATTACTAAGTTTCTAAACTTATGAAGCTAATTTAGAACCTTATTCGGTTCTTCATTTCTATGACAAGTTCCAAAAGCCATCTCCAAGCCGAGCCGCGCCGCCAAGGTCTTTAGCATCTCAAGGTACGCGAATTGTCCAACTCTTCGCTCCCTTATGTTTACGATTTATGCTTTATATTTACGATTTATGCTTTATGTTTACGATTTATGCTTTATATTTACGATTTATGCTTTATGTTTACGATTTATGCTTTATGTTTACGATTTTTGTTTTATGTTTACGATTTTTGTTAAATGTTTACGGTTTATGCTAAAGGTTTATGGTTTATGTTAAAAGTTTACGGTTTAGGTTAAAGGTTTACGGGTTTTGTTAAATGTTTACGGTTTATGATAAATGTTTATGGTTTATGCTAAATGGTTACAGTTTATGCTAAGTTATGCTTTTATGATTATTGCTCCTTTATGATTACGATTTATGCTAATCTATGCTTTTATGGTTATTCATGGTTTTAAGCGGTCCCATTTTATGGTTTCTATGTTCTATGTTCTAGCTAGTTACGAGAAGTGCTAGCCTTTTATGTTTTAGATGCTCCTGATCAGATTGTCCTAGACCTAGCCAGTGTCTGACTGCATAGCAGTCATCCATCCAAACTCCAGATCGGTTTGGGAGTACGTGCGCGAGATGCTTTGCATCGATCTAAAGGGGACCCAAAACTCTTAAGTTTATGTATTTACTTCTAAGTTCATGTGACAGGTTCTTTCTTTATGAATTCAAGTTATTTTACTCATGTATATGTTTATGCTCATGTCATTTCAAGTTAGTGTTTTATATCCCCTTTCCCGTTTTCAAAATGAATTTAAATGCCGGCACTAAAACCGTTTTCGAATGGTTTGACGTGTTGGAGGTTTACGTACTGAGTGTTTCCCCACTCACTTTTGCGATGTTTTATGGTTTTGTTTTTAGGAGGCTCGAGCTCCCAAGGCAAGGATAAGACAGTTCCAAAGTAGTTCAAGGCTTCGAGGTAGTTCTCCGTGGAGTCCATCGGTAATCAAGGACAAGCAGGATCTTTCGGGAGTTGTTTAGTTTAAGCTATGTTTAAGTTGTTGTACTTTATCCAAAGATTGTATAAGTTTATGTGAAGGTTGTTAAGTTGGTTTGTGGTTTTGGAAGTTCTTTGATGTGGTTTCCTTGTCTCTTTTGGGAGACGGCGGTAATGCCTCGACCTAAGGTGTTCCGCTGCGCTAATCGCGGGCTTAGGGTCTTTAAGTGGAGTTTAACCCCGTGATTAAGGTTGGGGCGTTACAGTTGTGGTATCAGAGCGGAGTTATAAGAAGGATTTGAGGATATAGAAATTTCCAAGCAATTGTGATATGCATTTGTGAAGTATGGATGCTAAGTGTGGTGATATATGTGTCTCTTATAGGTGTATGAGTCCTTTATGGATTGAGTTGGAATTATGTAAAATGGTTAGGATGGATGTTGAGCTTGAAGCTCTAGATGAGTATATGAAATGTAAGAGTTTTCCCTTGCAGGTTTGAAGACTATGTAAAATTTGGGATAGTCCAATTTGTAGGGGAAGTGCTGCCGAAATTTCTGCGGAAATTTGGAAGTTTATTAGCAAGTTTAAGAAAGCCTAATTACAAGTTGTGTTTAATTTAAGAGTTTGTTATGAGCAAAGCATGTTATGTATATAAGTGTCTTTGTCCATCCAAACAGGAATTTATAAGTCCAATTTCAAGAGGAAATGATGTAAAGCTCAAATGAGGGGCTTAGGAGTAAATCCGTGTCCTATTATAACATATGTTAAGGCTCGAAAGCTGTTAGATCACATCTTTTCTAAGGTTTTTCGTTACGATTAACACAACCGCAAGTTTCGGGGACGAAACTTCTTTTTAGGGGGGGAGGATGTAACAACCCACCCCAAAATCATGTTTAGTTATCTATAAGTCACCGTAATTAACCAAATCGCGTTATAAATTTTTCAGATTCGGAACACTCTCCTATAGTATTCGGCCATAACTCCCTATAGTATTCGGAACACTCTCCTATAGTATTCGGCCATAACTAAGAAACTTCAAACTTTGTATACCGTCCACTATGTATGGTTTGGCATTACCGCCGTCCCCACTCGGGACAAGGCACATACACAAACCACAATATAACAATCCACCATAAACTGTACTTAACTCCATACAACACAACTGCTAAACTTAAAGTACAAATACATTATACAACCTTTAATTAAACATATCGTATAGACCTTTCACAACCAAGTGACCTTTAATGCTCTTGAGTAACCTTGAATACCGATCTTCGATCGCCTTTAGAGAACTACCCTGTACAGACAACTTGCTCCTACTTAACCTCGTCTTTATCCTGGGAGCTCGGACCGCCTAAAACAAAACATTGAAATACAAACGCAAAGTGAGTGGGGAAACACTCAGTACGTAAATCTCCAACACGTCAAACCGTTCGAAAACGGTTTTTTTTTTTTTTTTAGTGCCGGCATTTAAATTCATTTTGAAAACGGGAAGGGGACATAAGAATGCTAAACCACGGAATACTTTAAGCTATAAAGTTTCTATGCATATGTTGTGCTTAACATTGAAAAGTTTTCATACTATAAGACGTGGTATCCCTTTTAGATCGATGCCGAAGCACCTCACGCACGTACGCCCAAACCGATCTCGAGTTTGGATGGGTGACTGCTAGGCAGTCGACACTGGCCAGGTCAAGATTACTCCGGTAGGAGCCTGTAAAATGCTAGACTTCACTCTAGCTACTGTAGAATAGGTGTCGGGACCACTTATAAAACAATAAAATCATTAGAGCATATAACTATGCAATAAAACCGTACTTGACTTTTAATAGAAGCAAGAGTTGGACAATTTGCGTACCTTAAGACGCTAACACTTTGGCGGCTCGGCTCGGCTTGGAGATGGCCTTTGAAAATTTGTCAACCAATGTAAGCATACATAAAAATGAAGAACCGAATAAGGTTCTGAATTAGAATCATGAGTTTGGGAAACCTGGTAATTATAAATAAAATACTTTAGGAATAAAAATCCAGGTTGTAGCACAATAAAGTTTATAGCATAATTTGAGTTAGGAAAATCGAAATGAAGTAAAAGAGTACACCCCGGAATAGAGAAAATCATGATCTTTAACTTTGTCAACTGGCCCAAAGGCTAGAAATGGAAGGAAGGGCCCGAAAAATGGCCCGGACAGAAGCAGTACATATATAACCTTCGAAATTTCCGGGTCGGAAAACATGAGAATAATAACGTAGAATATGGTTCAATTGAAAGGGCTTGAATCCAATACAATAAGCTTGAATCGATGGTGAATGGGGTAATTAGAACTTGAAAGCTATGATAAGCACGATGGAGTTAAACATGCCGTGATAATACGATAGCAATTGAACAGTAAAACGGGGTGCGATCAACATACTCGAATGCGATAAGAACAAGCTTGGATCAATGATTTAAGCAATAAAGATGGAATGGACTTTAAACTTGGAAGCCATCAAGCTAGAAGAAACTCTTAGCTAGCTCAAGACACTGAATATCATACCATAGAAAGATGGGGAAACAAAATACTTTATCAAACTCATTAGCTTTTGGGAAGCCATCCTTAAGACTCACTTAAGACCCCAATATAGTACTTTTAGCCTTAAACACATAACTCCAACATGCTAACTTATAGCTATGACCCATTTATGCTTAGAACCCCTTATTGGGTTGATTGGAGGCCCAAAAGACATACATTTACGCAAACCAACTTGGGCAGAAATTGATCCCGGACAGCCCTGCTTCCCGGGCTCGTAACTCACACTCCCGATATCCGATGACTATGAACCATACCTTTCCGGAAAGCTTGCAATGTGGCTTAAAACTCTTATGTTTATCACTAAAACCAATAAAGTCTCCAAAGGGACGAAAAATGGCCAACAAATCAGACATGCACTTAAGAATTCTACATCCAAGTTTAGCATTTGATACCAATCCAAAAGCTAATGGGTTTGATAAAGTATTTCACTTCCCCATCTTCCTTTAGAATATTATTCAATGTCTTGAGCTAGCTAAGAGTTTCTTCTAGCTCGGTAGCTTCCAAGTTCAAAGTTACTTCCATCTTTATTGCTTAAATCATTGACCCAAGCTTGTTCTTATTGCATTCGAATATGTTTATCGTACTCCGTTTTATCGTTCATTTGCTATCGTATGATCAAGCCATAGTTAACTCCATTGTTCGCATCCTAGCTTTCAAGTGTAAGCGCCCCATTCATCGTCAATTCAAGCTAATTTTTATTGGATTCAAGCCCTTCCATTTGAATCATATTCTACGTCATTATGTTCATGTTTTCCGACTCGGAAATTTCTAAGGTTTTATATGCACTGCTTCTGTCCGGGCCATTTTTCGGGCCCTTCCTTTCATTTCTAGCCTTTGAGCCAGTTGACAAAGTTAAAGATCATGTTTTTCCCTATTCCGGGATGTACTATTTTATGTCGTTTCGATTTTCCTAACTCACGTTATGCTACAAACGCTATTTTGATACAACCTGAAATTTTATTCCTAAAGTTGTTTCATTTATATTACTAAGTTTCCAAACTCGTGAAACTAATTTAGAACCTTATTCGGTTCTTCATGTTTATGTATGCTTCTATTGGTTGACAAAGTTTCAAAGGCCATCTCCAAGCCGAGCCGAGCCGCCAAGGGTTTTAGCGTCTTAAGGTACGCAAATTGTCCAACTCTTGTTCTATTTAAAGTCAAGTACAGTTTTATTGCATAGATATACTCTAACGTTTTTATTGTTTTATAAGTGGTCCCGAAACTTATTCCACAGCAGCTAGAGTAAAGTCTAGCCTTATTTTACAGGCTCCTGTCGGAGTAATCTTGACCTGGCCAGTGTCTGACTGCTTAGCAGTCACCCATCCAAACTCGAGATCGGTTTGGGCATACGTGCGTGAGATGTTTCGGCATCGATCTAAAAGGGACACCATATCTTACTTTATGAAATCATTTCAATTTTAAGCACAGCATATGCATAGAAATTTTATAGCTTAAATTATGCAATGGTTTAGCATGCTTTATATCCCCTATCTCGTTTTCAAAATGAATTTAAATGCCGGCACTAAAAACCGTTTTCGAACGGTTTGACGTGTTGGAGGTTTACGTACTGAGTGTTTCCCCACTCACTTTGCGAATGTTTTTAATGTTTTGTTTTAGGCGGTCCGAGCTCCCAGGATAAAGGCGAGGTTAAGCGGGAGTAAGTCGTCTGTACAGGGTGGTTCTCTAAAGGCGATCGATGATCGGTATTCAAGGTTACTCAAGGGCATTAAAGGCCACTTGGTTGTGGGAAGTCTATACGACATGTTTAATTAAAGGTTGTATAATGTATTTGTACTCTAAGTTTAGCAGTTGTGTTGTATGGAGTTAAGCACAGTTTTATGGTGGATTGTTAGATTGTGGTATTGTGTTTTTGCCTTGTCCCGAGTGGGGACGGTGGTAATGCCTCGACCTAAGGTGTTCCGCTGCGCTAATCACAGGTTTGGGATTCTAAAGAATAGTCTTAATCTTGTGATTAAGGTTGGGGCGTTACGAATTCTGAGTCAGTGTTTTGAGGGCTGATTTTCGTCCCTTTGGAGACCTCTTTAGTTTTTATGGTGAACATGAAAGTTTTAGGCCACGTTGCAAGCTTTCCGGAAAGGTATGATTCGTAGTCATCCGATGTCGGGAGTATGAGTTACGAGCCCGGGAAGCAGGGCTGTCCGGAACAAGTTTCTGCCCAGAATTTTTATTGCCTTTTTAGCCTAAAATTTGTAAATTGGGTCTTTTATGGAGTTCTTATGAATTTGTAACCTTTGTGGTGTTGTCAAGATAGTTGGGATGAGTTTTCTAAGCTAATTTAAGTTGGGTTGATGTTGAGGATTATCTCCTAAAGGATCATAGGTAATTTAGCAATTCATGGGCCAATTCGGTGAAGTTTTAAGATCCAAGTAAGTATTGTTGATGAATAAGGGTTATACTTGAGTCCCTCTATGTCTAAGTAACCATAAGCTCGTCCTTTCTTCATATCTAATTTACCGTTCATCGATTCGAAAATCGTTTCTAAAAAAATCCATAAACATGATATTGTCCTTAATTCCGTCGTTACGACGTTCTTCATGTTTTCACTAATCGAATGGTTTCTTTTATTGAACCTTCAAGTGCTCCATTTCTATGCTCCTTTAAGCCAATGGTTGAAATGCCCCATAAGCCATGAACCTTCTCTATTGTTATTCAATTTTCACCATGAGTTCCACTCTAAGTTTTAAGCCGTTTTATAATTTATTCATGCACTGCTTCTGTCCGGGCCATTTTTCGAGCCCTTCCTTTCATTTCTAGCATTTGGGCCAGTTGACAAAGTTTTCGGTCATGATTTTCCCTATTCCGGAAAGTACTCGTTTGCAAAAATCCGAGTTTTCTAGCGCAGGTTATCGCCGAAACAGCGAATTGCTAAAATCTGAAATTTTATTTCCTTTCTTACCTTTTATGAGACAAGTTTAAGTATTGTATGCTATTTTGTATGATTACACGAACCTCACCGATTTCACTACGCTCTTATTACAAATTCCTTATAGTCTCCAAGTCGCCCACGCCATCTCAAGCTCGAGGCTCGCCGCTAAAGCTTTCGTCTAACCAAGGTACGCGAATTGTCCAACTCTTCGCTCCTTTATGTTTACGATTTATGCTTTATATTTACGATTTATGCTTTATGTTCACGATTTATGTTTTATGGTTACGGTTTATGCAAATATTTACGGTTTATGTTTTATGTTTATAATTTATGTTTTATGTTTATGATTTATGTTAAAGATTCACGATTTATGTTAAAAGTTTATGATTTATGTTAAAGATTCACGATCTATGTTTTATGTTTATGATTTATGTTAAAGGTTTACGGTTTATGTTAAAGGTTTATGGTTTGTGACAAATGTTTACGGTTTATGATCAATGCTTGCGGTTTATGACAAATGTTTACGGTTTATGACAGATGTTTATGGTTTATGCTAAATGTTTACAGTTTGTGCTAAGTATGCTTTTATGATTATTGCTCCTTTATGGTTACGATTTATGCTAATCTATGCTTTTATGGTTGTTCATGGTTTTAAGCGGTCCCATTTTATGGATTCTATGTTCTATGTTCTAGCTAGTTACGAGAAGTGCTAGCCTTTTATGTTTTAGATGCTCCTGATCAGAGTGTCCTAGACCTGGCCAGTGTCTGACTGTCTAGCAGTCACCCATCCAAACTCCAGATCGGTTTGGGCGTGCGCGCGCGAGATGCTTTGCATCGATCTAAAGGGGACCCAAAACTCTTAAGTTTATGTATTTACTTCTAAGTTCATGTGACAGGTTCTTTCTTTATGAACTCAAGTTACTCTTACTCATGTATAAGTCTATGTTCATGTCTTTTCAAGTTAATGTTTTATTACCCCTTCCCCGTTTTCAAAATGAATTTAAATGCCGGCACTAAAACCGTTTTCGAACGGTTTGACGTGTTGGAGGTTTACGTACTGAGTGTTTCCCCACTCACTTTTCGCAATGTTTTTAATGTTTTGTTTTAGGGGGTCCGAGTACCCGAAGTAAAGGCAAAGGCAAGCAGGGGTAATCGCGTGTTGCACGCAAGGTAGTCATGGTTAAAGTATCCTGATCGACTTGGGAGTCGCATGTTTTGAAGTAACCATGTTTATGGAAGAAGTGTTGTATTTTGTCCTCTTTAATGGTGGTTTAAAGTTTGATGGTTATGTTTTGGAGATTCATCTTTAAGTATGAAGTTATGTTTTGGGAGTATAGTATGTAATGTTTATATGTTTTAATGATGTTCTTTTGGGTTGTTGCCTTGTCTCTTTTGGGAGACGGCGGTAATGCCTCGACCTAAGGTGTTCCGCTGCGCTAATCACCGGTTTGGGATTCTAAGTATAGTCTTAATCTTGTGATTAAGGTTGGGGCGTTACAGTTGTGGTATCAGAGCGGAGTTATAAGAAGTATTTGGGAAGATTAGGAGTTTATAGGAAGTATGATTTGAGTATGATAATTTTGGGATTTCTATGTGTGGTTTATGCGTCCTTTTATGGACTGATATTAGAGATATGTGCATTGGTTGGTTTGGATGATGAGCTTGAAGCTCCAAGTGGATGTATATATATGGTGCATATGTTTTCTTGCAGGTATGAAGATATGTAAAAATTTGGGATAGTCCAAATTATAGGGGAAGTGCTGCCGAAATTTTCTCGGAAACCGGGGAGTTTAGTGGCAATTCAAGCAAATTAAAAGTGCAAGTTAAGGGCAACATAAGAGATTGGACCTAGGAAAGTATGTCATGAGCATGAGTGTAGTGTAGATGTGAAGCATGTTGAGTTAATCTTAAAAGAGACTTTATCAATTCAAATAAGGATCCATAAAATCCAATTCCAAGTGGGATTGGTGCGAAGCTCAAAATAGGGGCAAGGTACCTTACCAAAATGTTTGGTGAAAGGGTTGAAAGGTACTATATGACACAAAGGTTTAATGTGGTTCTAGGATGGTTTATGAGAAGGGACAAGCGTTCCCTTTTATAATGAATGAGGTTCAAGATGGTTGAGACTCGGACCTTGCCTAGTTCTCTTATTTATGTTAACGAGCTTTTCTAAGGTTCTTCGTTCGCGATTAACACAACAGCAAGTTTCGGGGACGAAACTTCTTTTTAGGGGGGGAGGATGTAACGACCCACCCTAAACCCGTTTTAATTAAGACACTAAGTTCGATGATTAGCCGAATTACGCTAATTAAAAATTTCTTTATTTATGACACGTTTACTGTTATACTGGTTATTACGTTTTTCTTTATATGTATATTTATGCGTGACAGGTCTCGAGCAAGACGATGGTCCGTGGGTTAATTTTATGTAATCATACCTTATGAATTTTATGTTGAGGTTATGAGTATTTTACGACAAGTTTATATGATTTATTTTATGTTCTAAAATTTTTACGTCTTAACCCGAGGAAGGTTATATGGTTCTTAATACCGTTCTTTTATGATTTATGCTACCCGATCCTCCTAAGTACATTTTATGGCCCCAAATTATTTTATTAGTATGTTCTATCAATTTAGTTTATGTAATTTTAATTTTAGTTTTCCACCCAACTTTACATTCCAAGAAATTTTATTTAGTTATATACTAAATAATATTATCAAGTTTTATGTTGTTAATTTATTTGGGAGGATTACTAATTATTCTTACCTAGCTAATTTATTTACTAATGGTTTAATTATGTTTTAATTGGAAGGTAATTTATTTAGGGAAGGGGGTATTTTATAAAAGGGGTAAAAGGCTTTATTCTAGTTCAATTGCAAAATCTGATTTCTATCACTTTCTCTCTACCTTCCCTCTCCTCCTTGCTGCTGCACGCCTGCCCGTGCACCTTCTTCCGCCGCCCCTGCCTGGTGGTTTCCGGCGGGTCTGCACGGCGCCGGCTAACTCCGCCACCACTCGCTCCTCCCTTCTCTTGTTCCATTTCTCACCTCAAATTCAAGTAGTATAATCTCAAACCCTAACCTAATTCTCTTGTTTCTAATCTGATTTTCTACTTCAAATTCATGGTTTCTTGATGTTTTTCATCTTCTTTATGTTTATTAAGCATGAATTTAAGTTGTGGTTAAGTTAGGGTTTAAGTTTTAAGTGTATGCATGTATATTTCTAAGTGTTTGTGAGGTTTTATGGTTGAATTCATGGTGGATGATGAATTAATGGTGATGCATGTGGATTTCTTATGAGTTTCTAAGTGTTTAAGGGCTGAGTTTATGTTGTGAGATTATAAATTAAGAGTTATCATGCTTAATTTGGGTGAATTAGAGAGATTGCTGTGCAAGAGTTCAAGAACATGTTTATTATGTGAAGTTTATGTTTAATCCATAGATGCATGTGATTTTTAAGGCCTTTGATGAAGAGTTTTTCATGGTTTATATTCTGGAAATATGGTGGTTTAAGGTTTGTTGAAGTTTGATTAAGTTCTATTATGATTAAGAGTGGGAAAATCCAATTAAAAGATGAGTTTTAAGTGTTTTAGCTACTGTTTTCAATTCTGGAAATTTACAGAATTATAAAAGTGAGATTTTTGCCCAAATTTCTACTCCATTTGATAGCTTAAAGTGCTAGCAAACCATAGGCTTTGGAATTTCGAATTTCCGACATGTATAGCCCGAGTTACGACCAAAACCGTGAAGGTACAATTTTATATACGAATTCTGAGTCAGTGTTTTGAGGGCTGTTTTTCGTCCCTTTGGAGACCTCTTTAGTTTTTATGGTGAACATGAAAGTTTTAGGCCACGTTGCAAGCTTTCCGGAAAGGTATGATTCGTAGTCATCCGATGTCGGGAGTATGAGTTACGAGCCCGGGAAGCAGGGCTGTCCGAACAAGTTTCTGCCCAGAATTTTTATTGCCTTTTAGCCTAAAATTTGTAAATTGGGTCTTTTATGGAGTTCTTATGAATTTGTAACCTTTGTGGTGTTGTCAAGATAGTTGGGATGAGTTTTCTAAGCTAATTTAAGTTGGGTTGATGTTGAGGATTATCTCCTAAAGGATCATAGGTAATTTAGCAATTCATGGGCCAATTCGGTGAAGTTTTAAGATCCAAGTAAGTATTGTTGATGAATAAGGGTTATACTTGAGTCCCTCTATGTCTAAGTAACCATAAGCTCGTCCTTTCTTCATATCTAATTTACCGTTCATCGATTCGAAAATCGTTTCTAAAAAAATCCATAAACATGATATTGTCCTTAATTCCGTCGTTACGACGTTCTTCATGTTTTCACTAATCGAATGGTTTCTTTTATTGAACCTTCAAGTGCTCCATTTCTATGCTCCTTTAAGCCAATGGTTGAAATGCCCCATAAGCCATGAACCTTCTCTATTGTTATTCAATTTTCACCATGAGTTCCACTCTAAGTTTTAAGCCGTTTTATAATTTATTCATGCACTGCTTCTGTCCGGGCCATTTTTCGAGCCCTTCCTTTCATTTCTAGCATTTGGGCCAGTTGACAAAGTTTTAAGTCATGATTTTCCCTATTCCGGAAAGTACTCGTTTGCAAAAATCCGAGTTTTCTAGCCCAAGTTATCGCCGAAACAGCGAATTGCTAAAATCTGAAATTTTATTTCCTTTCTTACCTTTTATGAGACAAGTTTAAGTATTGTATGATATTTTGTATGATTACACGAACCTCACCGATTTCACTACGCTCTTATTACAAATTCCTTATAGTCTCCAAGTCGCCCACGCCATCTCAAGCTCGAGGCTCGCCGCTAAAGCTTTCGTCTAACCAAGGTACGCGAATTGTCCAACTCTTCGCTCCTTTATGTTTACGATTTATGCTTTATATTTACGATTTATGCTTTATGTTCACGATTTATGTTTTATGGTTACGGTTTATGCAAATATTTACGGTTTATGTTTTATGTTTATAATTTATGTTTTATGTTTATGATTTATGTTAAAGATTCACGATTTATGTTAAAAGTTTATGATTTATGTTAAAGATTCACGATCTATGTTTTATGTTTATGATTTATGTTAAAGGTTTACGGTTTATGTTAAAGGTTTATGGTTTGTGACAAATGTTTACGGTTTATGATCAATGCTTGCGGTTTATGACAAATGTTTACGGTTTATGACAGATGTTTATGGTTTATGCTAAATGTTTACAGTTTGTGCTAAGTATGCTTTTATGATTATTGCTCCTTTATGGTTACGATTTATGCTAATCTATGCTTTTATGGTTGTTCATGGTTTTAAGCGGTCCCATTTTATGGATTCTATGTTCTATGTTCTAGCTAGTTACGAGAAGTGCTAGCCTTTTATGTTTTAGATGCTCCTGATCAGAGTGTCCTAGACTGCGATGTCCGACTGTCTAGCAATACCCATCCAAACTCGGTCGGTTTGGGCGCTTGTAGATGCTTTGCATCGATCTAAAGGGGACCCAAAACTCTTAAGTTTATGTATTTACTTCTAAGTTCATGTGACAGGTTCTTTCTTTATGAACTCAAGTTACTCTTACTCATGTATAAGTCTATGTTCATGTCTTTTCAAGTTAATGTTTTATTACCCTTCCCGCTTTCAAAATGAATTTAAATGTCGGCACTAAAACCGCTTTTGACGGTTTGGCGTGTTGGAGGTTTACGATCGAGTGTTTCCCCACTCACTTTTCGCAATGTTTTTAATGTTTTGTTTTAGGGGTCCGAAAAGTAAAGGCAAAGGCAAGCAGGGGTAATCGCGTGTTGCAAGCAAGGTAGTCATGGTTAAAGTATCCTGATCGACTTGGGAGTCGCATGTTTTGAAGTAACCATGTTTATGGAAGAAGTGTTGTATTTTGTCCTCTTTAATGGTTGTTTAAAGTTTGATGGTTATGTTTTGGAGATTCATCTTTAAGTATGAAGTTATGTTTTGGGAGTATAGTATGTAATGTTTATATGTTTTAATGATGTTCTTTTGGGTTGTTGCCTTGTCTCTTTTGGGAGACGGCGGTAATGCCTCGACCTAAGGTGTTCCGCTGCGCTAATCACCGGTTTGGGATTCTAAGTATAGTCTTAATCTTGTGATTAAGGTTGGGGCGTTACACCCGTACAAGTCATGCAGCAGGACGTTGTACAATGGCGGCATTCGTGCATACGAAATCACTGAGCTGTACATGCCCGATCGCGTCGTCCGGCAGTTAGGGCACCTACAACATATCCCACGGAGATTGTCAGTCCCAAAGAGCGCTGAACGATCGGCGAAGGGCCCCTACAAAGTGGAATTTGTGGATGCTAACGTCAGCGCTGACTGGGCGGGGTTTCCCATATACGCAAAATGTCAGTGCGTGATGTGCCCCGCACAAAACAAGTGTCGTGGGAAGCGGATGTCGCTTACAACGATTGGTATGCGGCACATTCACACAAGTTTTTGAATAACAACGCCTCTGCTAATCAATCGACAGTCGAGGACCTTCCGACACACGAACAGGTACACTTAAACCCTCATCATAATTTAATATTTTGTTTAACTGATTTGTTTATGGGATGGTGGATATCATGATTGGTCTGACCGCAATATTTTGTGTTTTATTTTTGTAAAAGTGGGCCTATACATGGACCTCATTAGTGCAGCGAGGGAGGCGTCAGTTCCAAGCGAACGATGAGACAGCGACAATTAATCGTGCGTGGTACGATGAGATGGTCGACTTGCACGGGCGTTGGTGCCATCAGATGCATATCGAGGTCCCCGAGCCGGAAGATGATGAGGAGGAGGAGTAGATTGTGTTTTTTTCAATTTCGTTGTTTTTACTGTAGCCTAAACTAAGTGTTAATTTATGTTGAACTAATTAACTGATTTTGCGTTTTGTTAATTTGTGTTAATTTGTGTTAATTTGTGTTATGTTTGCCGATAATGTTCCAATTAACTGCATCAGTTTCAATTTAAATATAATTAGCAATTCATATATACACAAGGGTACAAGTACAACCATCATTGGCGTTGAGCGGCCCTAATAGCCTGCCATCTATCAATACGAGCCTGGAAAGGCTCATCCCAAATGAGCGATTGTGTCTTCTAGTCGCGCCATCCAATATGAATCGGCGGTAGAGGGCAGTCATCCCGTAAATGGATTAGCATGAAGTGGTTGTTCACCCGCACAATTCCCTGAACTTTCGCAGGTGTCGTACGTCTAGGCCCTCCTCTTATGGGTAATATTTATATGCATAGTTCAGCAGTCTGCGATCGTGGACCAGGAGGTGTTGACAAGAAGATCCACATCATATTCGTCACTGTCGCAACTGGAAATAAATCATTTGGAGCCGACATCCAATGTTCATGCGGGGTTGGCCCAGCCAAGTGGGCGTGAATCCTTGAGTACGTCTCAAGGAACATCTCCTTGCTGTTAGAAAACGCAGTAACATATGCATTTTCACTCGCCTGCAACTCAGTGCCCATTGACCACCTTGCACTTGACCATAAATGCTCATCCCCGTAACCTGCCTCGGCTACGCATCTGAACCCACAATTGCCATCAGATTCCACATCCGTCCATCCAACGACGTATGGCAGAATGAAATGTGGCAAAGCGTCCTCGAACGGGAACGGATCTTGACGCATCCGGTTGATACCTGCGAATCATATTATCTTAAGTTACAAACAACAATATATAGTCATTATGAAAACCAAACAAGTGCTATAAAGATTTAGATATGCAAACCTGTTGACCCCATCCCAACTGATGAAGAACTGGTTCCCTTTTTCCTTGACGAGTTCATCGTAGTCTTGCTACCCCGTCCCGATGATCGTCCGTACTCAAACGCACTGGGGTTGCGTCGCGTTGATTTTGAAGTCTTTGGTCTGCCGGGGCGTGGGGGGCTTGTCATGATCGTGAATATACTCACCGCCGGGATTCAACTTTCCATTGAGGACACTGCATTTACGTGTCGCATAACCGCTGGTCACTCTCCGAACTCGTTAGCCGTTCCTCAAATTGTTCTAAGTCTGCACTGATGGAACATCATTTGAGCATGCGCTTCACCATCGCCAATCACCGCATTGTCTCAAAACATATTTATCCGTGTCGGTGAATTGGCTCTCGGATGCGTAAACTTCCATCATAGAACACGCGACGGGAGGAGGTGGGTTCTCGACACGTGTGATCGCATAAGTAGCATTCTCCTTCATACCTCATCGCCAAAGATCTTATTGAGCTCATACGACAAAAGGTCCAATGCGTGATGAGATACTCTTCCGCAAATTCTTAAAGAAATGAGATGGACCTAATTGCTCAGGCGTGCTCCTTGACTGTTCAAGCTCCCTCTTAATCTCCGTATGTTGATTCTCCAAGTGATGGTGAATCTTCGCAAACACACGATCGAAGGTGCCTCTGGAACTGCCGATATAATACTTTAGTGATGAATGCTGACTCTCAACTCTTGAAGTGGCTGTGTTCCCCATGTGAGGTACATTGTCGGTCCAAGCACAAACAAATTTTTCTTTATGACTCAGTCACGTCCCCGTAAGATAATCAACTATCGGTTTGTTTTGCCCGATCCACGCGTTAACAACGTCTTTCCACTTGACCTTGAAATCTCCAATACCGGTCTTCACGCATAATGCCGTTCTAAATGATGTCTGAAATGAAGCCCGAGTCCGAGCTTAGGGCCCCCAGTAAGTTTGTTTACTTTGTTCTCCACATCATTCGCAATATGCAGCACGCACAAAAGTTGGTGCACATTTGGGTAAACCCTGGCAACAGCCCCCAACAAAGCATCCTGCTTGTCCGTCACAAACACGGATGGAATTACATCAAGACCCAACAATTCATGCACCCTCCACATTAGCCACTCATATGATTCCATCTTCTCGTCCCGCATGAACGAGTAAACAATCTGGAAGTTGCGGTTTGTCGGTGTCATGCCTACTAGGTCACATAAAGGCCACTTTGCCTTGTTTGTCTTGTACGTTGTGTCAATGAGAATGACATTCGTGTACGTACGTAGCAACTTCAACGAGTAAGGATGGCATAAAAAAACTTGACGAAGCTCGCCATCGTCATCATAATCAACAAATGAGACGTACTCGCCGAGTTTCGCCATGCGCAGACATTGTCCCGCAGCCGTCCTACCATCCAATTCCTCAGTGCACATCTTTGCCCGCTCGTTGTATACTTGCTTCACGTTTATCGTAGAGGCGAGGAACCTAATCTTCAACGACGTTTGTATCGTCGCCGGTGTGCACCCCGTGTTGGTCATATCCCGGACATGTTCTTTCATTTCAGAGGTTAATGGATGTCCGTGACGATGCCCTTCCCCGTACACGATGAAGGCATGATTGTACTTCCCCCGGTCACCGTTGCATACACGAACTCGCCATTCCGTTTCGTTGCGAGTCCACGCAACGATGGCGAATTTACATTGGCACGCCTTCGTTGACGTACTCCGACGAGTCGCATCATCGAGATCATTCAGTTTCCCACGATATTTACCGTACCTCCAACACTTCAAATAACTCCTTAACGGACTATCCGCATCTTTCCTCTTGTACGAAGCCCGTACAAACCTAAAACCTATACCCATAACAACTCCATTAGCCCATTCTCGCAATGCGTCAATACTCTCAAAAACATTTTGCGTTACAAAATGAGTGGAATAATCAACATCGTCCCCGCCAAATTCCTCCAAAAAAACTACAAACAATAGAAACAATTATTATTATACTAATAATAACTGGGATACTAGAAATTCCTAATACTAATAACAATAGCTTTAACATTAATAATTAACATACAATTCTAATATTAATTAACATAATAATAATAATATCAATAAATAAATAAATAATAACAACATATTAATAATTTTAACATAATTAACATATTAATAATAATTAACAACATTATTTATCTAAATAATAATATTATAAATAAATAAATAATAATATTAACAACACTTAATATTATTAAGAATACACTTACAAACAACTTATTTTAATAATATTAATTAACACAATTTTAACATAATCAACATAATAATTACAATTAACAACATTGATTACCTTAACAATAAAATTATAAATAGAAATAACCATATTAATCAACATAATTAACATACTGTAATAATAATAATAACAATACATAAATAAATAAACAATACAATATTAATAATAATAATAATAACTAAATTAATTAAAATAATATTAATTAACAAATTTTAACATAATTAACATAACATTTATAATTACCAACATTGATTACCTTAGTAATAATATTATAAATAAATAAATAAATAATATTAACATATTTTATACGTAAAAAATAATTTTCCAATTTTATAAATTTTTTGAAAAAAAATTTTTAAAAAAATTCCCGGAAATGGCCGGTGCCGCGCCCAGATCTGGGCGGCACCGCGGCACCGCCGTGCAGATCGTGCAGCGACCCCATGGTTAGTGCCGCACGATCTGCACGATGGGGCCGTGGCGCCGCCCAGATCTGGGCGCGGCACCGCCGCCGCCAGCAGGCAATTCTGGGCGCGGCACCGGCCATTTCCGGGCAATTTTTTTTTTTGTTTTTTTCCCAAATTTAAAATTTACAAACTAACCTCTTCCTCTTCATTTGAATTATCACGTTCTCTTGACATTTTAGGTTAAATTTCAACAATAAATCAAAAATTTAGAGAGAGAGTGTTAGAGAGAATGAAGGGAGAGTGAGAGCAGAGAGAAGAGAGTTGAAATATATGAGGGGCAAAAATGTCTTTTGGGTGGGCGACAATAGAATACCCCTGGAATTTTATGATCATTATTATCATTGGTTTTTTCTTTTGTTTAGCCAAATCCAATTACCCTATATTACATTCACAAAGGCAATTTGGCCACCAAAAAAGGCAACACAAACATACTCCCTTTTTTTTAAACACATGAATCTATGGCTATTTTTGAAGCCACGTAGGTCCAGGTGTGTTTTAATTCCCAAATGCATTTGCTGTCAAAGAATCAACCCTTCAACCTCACTTTTGTTTTTTAGTGAATGAGAGGATATCTTCTTCCTTCCACTTCAAATTTCGTTTGTTTGAAACAAGACAGCAACATTGCCCTTGTTTCAATTTTTCACTCTGTTCTTCTGATTTGAAATCAACCCAGGATCTCTTTCCATTTAGATTAAGTGTAACAAACCACCCCAAAATCATGTTTAATTATATATTAAGCACAGTAATTACCCAAATCGCGTTATGAATTTTTTCGCGTTTACCTTTATTTATTTATTGATTTACTTAATTATTTATTGTTATCGCGTAGTTGCCGTGCGGAGATGGCTAAGGTCTTAGAGTTGTCGGCTTAAAAATTATACATTACATTTTAATAAATAGAGTTAAAGTATTTCAGGTTATACGATTTATGTTTTAAAGTTATTTACACGTTAAGTTAATTTGTATCGGGTGTTACCGTTTACGCGGTTTTCTTAACCGAAAGGGGTCTAATTATTCGACCTCGTAACATTTATATTTTATTACCCAAGACCTTAATTTATTTGGGGTATATTTATTTCATTTAAGTGCAAGTAATATTTATATTTCATTTATTTGGATTTTCTACATCCAAGGTTTATTTTATTTTACCCAATCATTACCAATTGATTTTATTTGGTACAAACTATTTTTTTTTTTTTTTGAGATGGATACATTTACAATTATTGGAATTATTTTACAAATTCAGATTATATTAAGGGGTTTAATTTAATAAGGAGGGAAGTATATAGTAGTATAATAAAGGGGGGTGGAGTTAGTACATTTCTTTTTAATTGCAAGCAACTCCCCACACTTCTCACTCTACCCATACCCCTTTCCCCCCTTTGCTCTGGCCGAGGCCAGCCACCAGCCGTCCCTGCTGGGCTTCTCCGGCACCGGCGTCGTGCCGGAAACCACCGTCCAAGGTGGCCGCTGCCACCTCTCCTCCCTTCTCTTCGGTTTTCATCAAATTTTAACCCATGGGTAATCTCTCAAACCCCCAAACTCAATTCTTTATGTCCCTAATCTGAATTTGGTGATGTTTATATGTTATCTTTGCAATTTCTACTTCTTTTACTCCCTTCTATCTTGAATTCAAGTGTATAATTGTATTGGTTAAGTTAGGGTTTGATTTTGGGATATATGCATGTGATTTTTGGAAGTGTTCTTGAGGTTCTTGAGTATATTCTTGTTGGATGATGTTTATAGCTTGTTGCATGTTAACTCTTGAAGGATTATTATGGATTAGGGACTGATTATATGTTTAAGTTTGTAAATTAAATGTTGTTAAGTTCAAAGTATGTGAAATTAAGATATTTGGGTGAAGGAATGTTAAGTATGTATTGATGGTAGTGAATCCATGGTTGCATGTGATTTTTAAGGCCATTGATGGATGGATTATTAAGGTTTATGTTCTGAAAGTATAGTGGATTAAGGTTATTTGGGATTTGGTTGTGTTTTAATATGATTAAGGGTGAAAAACCGAGTTAAAAACTAGAATTTCGGTAAATAAAAGTTCTGTCTCGGTTATGGAAATTTACAGTTGTGTAAAAATGGGATTTTTGCCCAGATTTCTACTCCATTTGATAGCTTAAGGTGTTAGAAAACCATAGGCTTTGGAATTTTGAGTTTTCGACATGTATAGCCCGAGTTACGACCAAAACCGTAACCTCACGTTTTTATATACGATTTCTGAGTCAGTGTTTTGAAGGTTGAATTTCAGACCTTTAGAGACTTCCTTAGTCTTTGTAGTAAACATGAAAGTTTTAGCTAACATTCTGAGCTTTCCGGAAATGTATCATATGCGTCCATACGATGTCGGGATTAAAAGATATGGGGTTTCCATTGAAGGGTTGCAATCTGACCTCTGCCCAGAATTCTTAAGCGCATGTCTGATTTGTTGGCCATTTTTCGTCCCTTTGGAGACTTTATTGGTTTTAGTGATAAACATAAGAGTTTTAGGCCACATTGCAAGCTTTCCGGAAAGGTATGGTTCATAGTCATCGGATATCGGGAGTGTGAGTTACGAGCCCGGGAAGCAGGGCTGTCCGGGATAAATTTCTGCCCAAGTTGGTTTGCGTAAATGTATGTCTTTTGGGCCTCCAATCAACCCAATAAGGGGTTCTAAGCATAAATGGGTCATAGCTATAAGTTAGCATGTTGGAGTTATGTGTTTAAGGCTAAAAGTACTATATTGGGGTCTTAAGTGAGTCTTAAGGATGGCTTCCCAAAAGCTAATGAGTTTGATAAAGTATTTTGTTTCCCCATCTTTCTATGGTATGATATTCAATGTCTTGAGCTAGCTAAGAGTTTCTTCTAGCTTGATGGCTTCCAAGTTTAAAGTCCATTCCATCTTTATTGCTTAAATCATTGATCCAAGCTTGTTCTTATCGCATTCGAGTATGTTGATCGCACTCGCTTTACCGCTCAATTGCTATCGTATTATCACGGCATGTTTAACTCCATCGTGCTTATCATAGCTTTCAAGTTCTAATTACCCCATTCACCATCGATTCAAGCTTATTGTATTGGATTCAAGCCCTTTCAATTGAACCATATTCTACGTTATTATTCTCATGTTTTACGACCCGAAATTTCTAAGGTTATATATGTATCGCTTCTATCCGGGCCATTTTTCGGGCCCTTCCTTTCATTTCTAGCCTTTGAGCCAGTTGACAAAGTTAAAGATCATGTTTTTCCTATTCCTGGATGTACTCTTTTACATCGTTTCGATTTTCCTAACTCACGTTATGCTACAAACGCTATTTTGATACAACCTGAAATTTTATTCCTAAAGTTGTTTCATTTATATTACTAAGTTTCCAAACTCGTGAAACTAATTTAGAACCTTATTCGGTTCTTCATGTTTATGTATGCTTCTATTGGTTGACAAAGTTTCAAAGGCCATCTCCAAGCCGAGCCGAGCCGCCAAAGTGTTAGCGTCTTAAGGTACGCAAATTGTCCAACTCTGGCTTCTATTAAAAATCAAGTACGGTTTTATTGCATAGTTATATGCTCTAATAATTTTATTGTTTTATAAGTGGTCCCGACACCTATTCTACAGTAGCTAGAGTGAAGTCTAGCATTTTACAGGCTCCTACCGGAGTAATCTTGACCTGGCCAGTGTCGACTGCCTAGCAGTCACCCATCCAAACTCGAGATCGGTTTGGGCGTACGTGCGTGAGGTGCTTCGGCATCGATCTAAAAGGGATACCACGTCTTATAGTATGAAAACTTTTCAATGTTAAGCACAACATATGCATAGAAACTTTATAGCTTAAAGTATTCCATGGTTTAGCATTCTTATGTCCCCTTCCCGTTTTCAAAATGAATTTAAATGCCGGCACTAAAAACCGTTTTCGAACGGTTTGACGTGTTGGAGGTTTACGTACTAAGTGTTTCCCTACTCACTTTGCGTTTGTATTTCAATGTTTTGTTTTAGGCGGTCCGAGCTCCCAGGATAAAGACGAGGTTAAGCAGGAGCAAGTTGTCTGTACAGGGTAGTTCTCTAAAGGCGATCGAAGATCGGTATTCAAGGTTACTCAAGAGCATTAAAGGTCACTTGGTTGTGAAAGGTCTATACGATATGTTTAATTAAAGGTTGTATAATGTATTTGTACTTTAAGTTTAGCAGTTGTGTTGTATGAAGTTAAGTACAGTTTATGGTGGATTGTTAAATTGTGGTTTGTGTATGTGCCTTGTCCCGAGTGGGGACGGCGGTAATGCCTCGACCTAAGGTGTTCCGCTGCGCTAATCACAAGTTTGGGATTCTAAAGTATAGTCTTAATCTTGTGATTAAGGTTGGGGCGTTACAGTTGTGGTATCAGAGCGGAGTTATAAGAAGGATTTGAGGATTTAGAAATTCTAAGCGATTGTGATATGCATTTGTGAAGTATGGATATTAGGTGTGGTGACATATGTGTCCCTTATAGGTGTACGAGTCCTTTATGGATTGAGTTAGAAATATGTGAAATTGTTGGGATGGATGTTGAGCTTGAAGCTCTAGATAGGTATATGAAATGTAAGTGTTTTCCCTTGCAGGTTTGAAGAATATGTAAAATTTGGGAGAGTCCAATTTATAGGGGAAGTGCTGCCTAAATTTCTGCAGAAATTAGAAAGTTTAGTAGCAAGTTTAAGAAAACTTAATTACAGGTTGTGTTTAACTTAAAAGTTTGGTATGAGTAAAGCATGTTATGTGTATAAGTGCCGTTGTGGACACGAAGCACGTTGAAATAGTCTTTAAAGGAGACTTTAGTCATCCAAATAAGAATGTATAAGTCCCAATTCCAAGTGGAATTGATGTAAAGCTCAAATTAGGGGCTAAAAGCCTTGCCAAAGTGTACAGTGAACTGATTAAAGATGTTTATATGATACAAATGTTCAGCATGATCCAAGGATAGTAAGTAAGGTCACAGTAATCATGAGATGGAACAAGAGTTCCTTATTAAGACAAGTAAGGTTCAAGTTGGTTGAGTCTCGGACCTCGCCTTAATTTTCATTTGTTTGTTTTTCTTCCAACACAGTCTCTCAATGTCAAAGTTATTAAAATTTTTTTTTTACCGATGTCACATGGAACATAGAGCATAGATGGATCACAATCGTGGCCCTTTTGTCCAACCTCTTCACGATGTTACGGGAGCCAAGACCAACGTCCAAGTTCATCTCAAGAAGTTGCAAAACGCCTGTGCGGCTAATCCGCAATTTGAGCATCGCAATGATGAGTGCCGAGTTTGGTGCTTATTGCCACCCTTCCCCACAAGAGTTTGTGGGATGATGTAAGAAGCTACTACCCCCAGCTACTCCGTTAGGAAGAACCGGTCGATACACCTGGTGCTTCAACTACAACTACATTGGGCACAGAATCACACCGCATTGGAAGTTGTTATCATTCAGGCTGCTTCGCTTATGCGATTACATGTGAGTGAGCTAGGGCCTTTTCTACACGAGACGTATCATTGCCTGCTCCTCCAAACGCGAGACTAACCCCACCGCACGTTTTCCCTCCCCACGACGTGGGTCATCGCCGTTAGAGCACGAGCCCGCGGAGGAAGAAAAATTCTAATATGGATCCCGACAAGCATGAAGTTAACCAAGAGCCTAAGGGTACTAATGATTATGGTTAAGGGGCATCTCATCATGAGAATCTTCTCTGATTGACTCTTGTACAGGGTTAACTAGAAGCTAACCTCCGCTAAGTTAAATGACTGTATGGACCTACGTGGTTGACAGATTCTTTTGTCTTAAGGCCATCTCTCGTAACTAGTTAAACTATGCTAAAATTATGGGGCCTCCCCATGCCCTTGGTTAAAGGGAGGCATTGGAAGTAATGAGGGGACTTTAGAATTTGTTTAGTGTCAAAATGTATTTCGGATATGGTTGAAAAAGGGGTACCCTAAGGTCAAATGGAAGGGGCATCCTCATATTCTAGGATGTTTACATTGGTATCATATGTTGAAGGTTTTTAGCTAGCAAGTGCTTGTGATAGCCCTTTTGGGCGGTGAGCTTTACGTCGTCATAGGGTCGTGGGAAATTAATTGGAGTTTCCTTACTATACGAACACGCTTGTGGATTTTATAGCCAGGTGAGGCGAGGAAGGCCTTATGAGAATGCAATTGGCTACAAACTAAGGACATAGACATAACAAGTTATAAAGTGGTGATGGCAACAAGTTATGTGGGATAAGGGTTTACTCCGTGGTAATGTTGAAATATGTTTCAAAGATCGGGGAAATCAATTTGAACTACAAGGTCCTCAGTCTAACCTGGGAATAGCTATGCGCCCATGCACATGTTCATTCTGTCATTAGGATAGGAGAAGTCGCTTTTTGTGGAGAGCTATTAACAAATAACCATTGCGAGGACCAAATATCTTCTGTATGACTTTTATACTTCAAAGTTCATCGCTCAAGTTCAACTTTTATTCCCTGCTCTCATTGTACATCCTCCTAATAAAGTTTACCCTCTCATTGCAATATTAGAATCCAAGCTTCTCGTTTCCTATCCTTGTTATTCTCAAGAATCTTTATTAGATCCTATCGTTGTTATCAGTCCAGTGTGTTAAGAAATTCAACAACCTGCCTTTGGTGGCTCGTTACCAATTTATGAATGATTTCGTCAGGACCATTATCTACTCTTGACTGCCGTCGACTCGTTATGTCCCCAAAGATAAACTTCATTAGATTCATATGACCCTTCTTACTCGTTAAGATTTATCTTTTCCAGGTGATGGTCATGTTCTATCATGAATCTGAACACTCTTTTCAAAGCTTGGCTTCCACAAACGTCGTACCTTGTTTAGAATCAATAGCTTATGCTCTATTATTCCAGAGAGTTACCATAAAGTATTCATACATTCTAAACTTTAAATTGTTTTAATTCGGAAATCAGAAGACTGATCCTGATAGCTTTCTTCTCCAATTCAAACTCATTTCGATGTACTTATGAATTTCTTTATTCATGAAATCATTGTAATCATCATCTTTGGCAATTATGATATCTCTTGTTGATTTCAATTTTCTTAATCGATATACATGCGTAGTTGGGTTAAAGAATACCTTTATTCCTCCACGTCGTCCTAAAGCCTTAAGTCTACCAATGTAAACCTTTGCTTTGTTGTTGCTTTCCAAAATTCATGTTCTTACCTCTTAATTGATGGCACCTTCCTATTATCGCGTTTCCTCCGTGCCTGTTGGTGCCTTTCATAAGAAATAGATGCCTTGATGGAAGTTGATAAAGGGAGGGAAAGCAAAGTGGAAAAATGTTGGATTGCACGGAATTATGTGATACCTGAGGTAAGATGGGAAAGGTAGAGAAATCATTGTTTAAGGAAATGTTAGAGACCTTCGGGTCAAGGCTTCTTACGATTAGATGTTCATGAGTTGACGAATATAGAACGCTTGAAGGAAGATTAGCTCTTTTTCCAAAGGACATAAAAGCCATATGGATATATCTGAGAGAGAGAAGGTTCTCGCCATGTAACTTATAATGGGAGGAGAGTGCTCAGTTAATTAACAGAGATAAAAACTCAGTGTTTTGGACCTTGCCTTAGGAAGGGATACCAAGAGAAATGAGTTCAAGGTTGTATGAATAACCAGGGTAAGGTGCTTGTCATGATGAGGACCGTAACCTTAGGATGAGATATCATGGAAACATATGGAAAGAATGAACAGACAGTATACCTATGACCGACGAATACAATGACAAAGTCTTATACGAGCATGATAAAGAAGATTATATTTTGACTACTGAAAGTTGAGAACGAACGAGGACAAATACCCCTCCCAAGAATCAATAGACTGTTCGACTAACCCAGAGGGGTAAGAGTGTCATCTGAGATTGATTAAAGTTAAGAGACCAACCACCCAGAGTTAGGGCTGAGGATACTCCTAAAACTACCTTTAGAACAAAATATGGGCCTATGAACTACAGTAATGCCTTTTTGGACTTACAAATGCCAACAGTATTTATGGATCGGATGAACCGAGTGTTCAAACCTTATGTGGTTAAGTTGTAGTGATGTCTAACGATGATGTTTTGATATGCTCGAAAGGCCGAAAAGAACATGTGAATCGCTTTGTAAGCGTTCAATCAAGAAGGGAGCAAAGATCGCATGTGAAAATTTTCAAAATGTGAACTCTGGTTCGTAAAACTAGGATTTTGGGAACATATAGTGATCCACGAAGAGATCCGAATGGTCTCTAACAAAGTATGCGCCATTAAGAGTTTGGCAAGACCTACTACGTTACCAAAGTTCAAGTTTCTTAGTTATGGCGAATACTATAGGAGATTGTTCCGAATCTTTCTAAAATAGCTCATCCAAAGACCAACCTCCTCAAGAGGTCAACACGGTTTGAATGGACCGGCAAGTGCAAAGAAACCTTTCAAGTGTTCAAAGAAAAACTAACATCCGCCCCAATGTTATCCCTTCCCGAGGAAGGAAAGGAGTATGTAGCATATAGCAATGTGATTCATTAAGGGCGGGGATATGTGTTAATATGAAACGATAAGGTAGCAGCCTAGGCGTTACAACAATTAAAGTCAGCTACGAGGATTACCCCGTGCACGACCTAAAGCTCGCAACAATGATGTTGCGCTGAAATTTGAAGGCTTTACATTTATGGAATCTCTAATGCCATCGTTACGGATCACAGGAGTCACAAAGGTATGTACACTCAGAGAGAGTTGAAGCTAAGGCCATGAAGGCGTTTGAACTCATTAAGGATTACGACTTGGATCTCAACAAAGACTCAAGAAGGAAGTTTCGATAGCAAATGCTTCGAGCTGAAAGGCTCAGCATGGGGTGTGACTTGTTTTGTAATTCGTCCATGAATGCGGCAAGAACTGAATAGGGAGAGAGCATTGTCCCTACAACCGTCCATCTCGGAGGGAACCAAGACAGAACGAATAAGTGCCCCAGGACCCAAGAGGATTATGATAATTTAGCCACGAAAGGAATACCTGGATTTTCAGCCATGAAAGCAAAACCCTAAGGTTTCAAAATAAGCTATGTATACTGATAAGGGAAGCTTAAGGCTTAAGCTTTTGGAAGGGGGCCACAATTCGTTGTACTCTGTATACCCTGGAGGTACAAAAATATATAGAGGTCTAAAAGAGCACCTTTGGTGACCTAACGTGAAGGGACGTATAGCCGGCTAGGAGGGTCCATGTTTGTCATAATAAGAGGGTCGAAGCAGAAAGTTAAAGAGCATCGGGTAAATCTAGACCCTTAGAAAGTCCCACGTGGGAATGGGAATCAAATTCTATGGATGCTATCATGGGAATATCCCCCCACAGCTTCTAGAAGAAGGAACATTTGAGTAAATTACGGGTCGCATTACCAAGTTGGCACAGTTCACTCCTATCCAAGAAGGATGGAAAACAGATAAGATAACGGATATCCACACACACAAGATTGTTAGCTTATATGGAGTTCCAAGGGGCATAGTCCCCGATGAGGATACATGTTGTCAAACGTGATTCGAAGCAACTTCATTTCTGCCCATGAAGGATGGAGCGCCCTACAAAGTTAGTTGGGTAATTATGGATCGCCTACAAAGTCGGCGCATGTCATTTCTATCTATGAAGGAGGAAAAGTAGACAAAAGAAGGCGGAAACTGCTCGAACTTCAATTGGCAACCGTGTTTTCTTTAAGGTGATTCAACTCAAGGAGATCCGGAGTTACGATATCTAGAGGAGATTAAACCCTTACTATAGTAGGATCTTACTCCGTTGTGGAGGGGATCAATCTAGTGACCTATCGTTTAGATGTACCTTCGAATCCAAGGCATTGCGTGACGTTCACATCTCTCCAACTCCGGAAATATGTATCGGGCTCGACTCGCAATCTTGAAGAAAAACCTCTATTGAAAACGGAAGGTCTCATCGTCAAACAGCGATCGATCCAAAATTTTTGGAACACAGAATCAAATGACTTCACCCACAGGAAAGTCCCTTAGTCGAAGTACTTCGGACAAATCAAGATACCTCGGAAACCTCGGGGGAAACCGAGGAAGGCATGAAAGAAAGCTACCCACGCGTCTTTTAAGGAATATTGAGCGCAATAGAACCAACAACAAGTTTCGGGGACGAAACTTCTTTTAAGGGGGGGGGATGTAACAAACCACCCCAAAATCATGTTTAATTATATATTAAGCACAGTAATTACCCAAATCGCGTTATGAATTTTTTCGCGTTTACCTTTATTTATTTATTGATTTACTTAATTATTTATTGTTATCGGCGTCGTGTCTCGTGCAGGAGATGGCTAAGGTGCCGAGTTGTCGGCTTAAAAATTTTACTTTACATGTTCATACATAGAGTTAAAGTATTTCAGGTTATACGATTTATGTTTTAAAGTTATTTACACGTTAAGTTAATTTGTATCGGGTGTTACCGTTTACGCGGTTTTCTTAACCGAAAGGGGTCTAATTATTCGACCTCGTAACATTTATATTTTATTACCCAAGACCTTAATTTATTTGGGGTATATTTATTTCATTTAAGTGCAAGTAATATTTATATTTCATTTATTTGGATTTTCTACATCCAAGGTTTATTTTATTTTACCCAATTATTACCAATTGATTTTATTTGGTACAAACTATTTTTTTTTTTTTTTGAGATGGATACATTTACAATTATTGGAATTATTTTACAAATTCAGATTATATTAAGGGGTTTAATTTAATAAGGAGGGAAGTATATAGTAGTATAATAAAGGGGGGTGGAGTTAGTACATTTCTTTTTAATTGCAAGCAACTCCCCACACTTCTCACTCTACCCATACCCCTTTCCCCCCTTTGCTCTGGCCGAGGCCAGCCACCAGCCGCCCCTGCTGGGCTTCTCCGGCGCCGGCGTCGTGCCGGAAACCACCGTCCAAGGTGGCCGCCGCCACCTCTCCTCCCTTCTCTTCGGTTTTCATCAAATTTTAACCCATGGGTAATCTCTCAAACCCCCAAACTCAATTCTTTATGTCCCTAATCTGAATTTGGTGATGTTTATATGTTATCTTTGCAATTTCTACTTCTTTTACTCCCTTCTATCTTGAATTCAAGTGTATAATTGTATTGGTTAAGTTAGGGTTTGATTTTGGGATATATGCATGTGATTTTTGGAAGTGTTCTTGAGGTTCTTGAGTATATTCTTGTTGGATGATGTTTATAGCTTGTTGCATGTTAACTCTTGAAGGATTATTATGGATTAGGGACTGATTATATGTTTAAGTTTGTAAATTAAATGTTGTTAAGTTCAAAGTATGTGAAATTAAGATATTTGGGTGAAGGAATGTTAAGTATGTATTGATGGTAGTGAATCCATGGTTGCATGTGATTTTTAAGGCCATTGATGGATGGATTATTAAGGTTTATGTTCTGAAAGTATAGTGGATTAAGGTTATTTGGGATTTGGTTGTGTTTTAATATGATTAAGGGTGAAAAACCGAGTTAAAAACTAGAATTTCGGTAAATAAAAGTTCTGTCTCGGTTATGGAAATTTACAGTTGTGTAAAAGTGAGATTTTTGCCCAGATTTCTACTCCATTTGATAGCTTAAGGTGTTAGAAAACCATAAGCTTTGGAATTTCGAGTTTTCGACATGTATAGCCCGAGTTACGACCAAAACCGTAACCTCACGTTTTTATATACGATTTCTGAGTCAGTGTTTTGAAGGCTGAATTTCAGACCTTTAGAGACTTCCTTAGTCTTTGTAGTAAACATGAAAGTTTTAGCTAACATTCTGAGCTTTTTGGAAATGTATCATATGCGTCCATACGATGTCGGGATTAAAAGATATGGGGTTTCCATTGAAGGGTTGCAATCTGACCTCTGCCCAGAATTCTTAAGCGCATGTCTGATTTGTTGGCCATTTTTCGTCCCTTTGGAGACTTTATTGGTTTTAGTGATAAACATAAGAGTTTTAGGCCACATTGCAAGCTTTCCGGAAAGGTATGGTTCATAGTCATCGGATATCGGGAGTGTGAGTTACGAGCCCGGGAAGCAGGGCTGTCCGGGATAAATTTCTGCCCAAGTTGGTTTGCGTAAATGTATGTCTTTTGGGCCTCCAATCAACCCAATAAGGGGTTCTAAGCATAAATGGGTCATAGCTATAAGTTAGCATGTTGGATTTATGTGTTTAAGGCTAAAAGTACTATATTGGGGTCTTAAGTGAGTCTTAAGGATGGCTTCCCAAAAGCTAATGAGTTTGATAAAGTATTTTGTTTCCCCGTCTTTCTATGGTATGATATTCAATGTCTTGAGCTAGCTAAGAGTTTCTTCTAGCTTGATGGCTTCCAAGTTTAAAGTCCATTCCATCTTTATTGCTTAAATCATTGATCCAAGCTTGTTCTTATCGCATTCGAGTATGTTGATCGCACCCCGTTTTACCGTTCAATTGATATCGTATTATCACGGCATGTTTAACTCCATCGTGCTTATCATAGCTTTCAAGTTCTAATTACCCCATTCACCATCGATTCAAGCTTATTGTATTGGATTCAAGCCCTTTCAATTGAACCATATTCTACGTTATTATTCTCATGTTTTCCGACCCAGAAATTTCTAAGGTTATATATGTACTGCTTCTGTCCGGGCCATTTTTCGGGCCCTTCCTTTCATTTCTAGCCTTTGAGCCAGTTGACAAAGTTAAAGATCATGTTTTTCCCTATTCCGGGATGTACTCTTTTACATCGTTTCGATTTTTCTAACTCACGTTATGCTACAAACGCTATTTTGATACAACCTGAAATTTTATTCCTAAAGTTGTTTCATTTATATTACTAAGTTTCCAAACTCGTGAAACTAATTTAGAACCTTATTCGGTTCTTCATGTTTATGTATGCTTCTATTGGTTGACAAAGTTTCAAAGGCCATCTCCAAGCCGAGCCGAGCCGCCAAAGTGTTAGCGTCTTAAGGTACGCAAATTGTCCAACTCTGGCTTCTATTAAAAATCAAGTACGGTTTTATTGCATAGTTATATGCTCTAATAATTTTATTGTTTTATAAGTGGTCCCGACACCTATTCTACAGTAGCTAGAGTGAAGTCTAGCATTTTACAGGCTCCTACCGGAGTAATCTTGACCTGGCCAGTGTCGACTGCCTAGCAGTCACCCATCCAAACTCGAGATCGGTTTGGGCGTACGTGCGTGAGGTGCTTCGGCATCGATCTAAAAGGGATACCACGTCTTATAGTATGAAAACTTTTCAATGTTAAGCACAACATATGCATAGAAACTTTATAGCTTAAAGTATTCCATGGTTTAGCATTCTTATGTCCCCTTCCCGTTTTCAAAATGAATTTAAATGCCGGCACTAAAAACCGTTTTCGAACGGTTTGACGTGTTGGAGGTTTACGCTCGAGTGTTTCCCCACTCACTTTGCGTTTGTATTTCAATGTTTTGTTTTAGGCGGTCCGAGCTCCCAGGATAAAGACGAGGTTAAGCAGGAGCAAGTTGTCTGTACAGGGTAGTTCTCTAAAGGCGATCGAAGATCGGTATTCAAGGTTACTCAAGAGCATTAAAGGTCACTTGGTTGTGAAAGGTCTATACGATATGTTTAATTAAAGGTTGTATAATGTATTTGTACTTTAAGTTTAGCAGTTGTGTTGTATGAAGTTAAGTACAGTTTATGGTGGATTGTTAAATTGTGGTTTGTGTATGTGCCTTGTCCCGATTGGGGACGGCGGTAATGCCTCGACCTAAGGTGTTCCGCTGCGCTAATCACAAGTTTGGGATTCTAAAGTATAGTCTTAATCTTGTGATTAAGGTTGGGGCGTTACATTAAGCTCCACATAAGACTTAACTCCATATTATTTATTTCGTACCCCATCATCTAGGATGCAAATAAAGAGTAAGTTATTAGTCCTTCATTTTTCACACTCCGTTCCAATTTGGGGCAATAATTTTTTTATCACTGTGAGCCGGAACGGAGCACAAATGGGGAAATTTTTATCCTTGTTTCTTCTCCTTTCGAAGACCTACTAGTTCCAGAGTTTAAATAGGATGCAAAATATGGTAGTTTCATCAGTAATCGACTAATCGTGGTCCCGAAAGACCGGAGATCCCGAAAGATCCCATTTTAATGAGTTCCCGAAGGAGCCAGGATTCCTAAGAATCCAATTTTAAGGGTTGATGCATAATGAATCAAAACTAATCCATTATACACGAAATGAAAACGGATCGTTCACAAGTAAGAACTTGTGATTGTTGATTTCTCAAAGAAACGAATGAAACGAATGGAAATGATAAGGAACGAATGGCTTTGGACAAGATCTAATGATTATGACAAGAATGACAATCAAGAGAAACAAAGGCTAAGCAAACGTACCAACCAAATGAAGAACAATTCGTCAAAAATGAAGAACAAGATAGAATTTGGCAATGGAAACCTCCTTGATTGATATAGACACACCACAATCAATTTGATATCCAACTCCTCCTTTGCACCATCCAAGATTGCTCCCTCTTGGACTAGAAGAGAAGATTTGAACGAATTCCCCTCAAGGAATCCGAGTCTTCTAGCAAAAATGCTAAAACTAAAGCATGACAACTTTAGAGAGAATTTGTGTTTATTATTCAATTGTATGAGATGTGTGAAATGAAGCACCCTAGGGGGTCTATTTATACTAGTTGGAAGCCCCCTTAGACGTGCACATTTCAAGAAAAGAGGCCTCTTGAGGCTTACATCATCCTACATAAGTATGACATCATAAAGAAACAAGTAAACTACACTAGATTTCATTTGATCATAACTCTCTCAATTCTCATCCAAATTTAAAGATTCTTGAACCACTTGAAAGCTCTTGGAGAGTAGATCAAATCATCTTTTGATGTCTTCCATGGTAGAATTAAGGATCTTGAGATAATGAGAAAACCATCAACCCTTCACTTGAAAAACAAGTTGGACGTGAATCACTCATGATTGCTTCAAGCTCTTTGGAGATGATGTCAAGCTTTTGATGCTCATGATGGAGATTTGAGAGCCAATCTACATCATTCCCCCCTAGTTGAAAAGAGTTTGTCCTCAAACTAGGAAGTTCTTTTCCTTCTTGAAAATAAGGTTTGAGATCACTTACATTGAAAGTGCAACTTCCCTCATAACCATCATCTAGCTTCAACTTATATGCATTATCTCCAATCTTCTCAATGACTTCAAAAGGACCATCACTTCTTGGTTTCAATTTCCCTTTTCTTCTACTTGGAAATCTTTCTTTCTTGAGATGTATCCATACCAAGTCTCCAGGTTTGAAAATAACTTTCTTCCTCTTTTGATTAACCTTCTCTTCAACCCTTTGGGTATACCTCATAATCTTTTCACGAACCTCCTCATGTAACTTCTTAATCTCCTCCATTCTCTTACTAGCTTCAAAACTGAATTTAGTTGATGTAGACATAGGAGATAAATCCATAGGCTTGAGAGGGTTCTTACCATACACAACTTCAAATGGAGATAACTTTGTAGCTCGATTTGGACTCCATTTATAAGCAAATTCAGCATGACTTAACAAAGTATCCCAACTTTTCTTGTCCTTGCTCACCAAAGCTCGTAATAAGGCTCCCAACGTACGGTTGACAACTTCAGTTTGTCCATCCGTTTGTGGGTGACATGCCGTGCTAAATTTGAGCTTTGTACCCAACTTCTTCCATAATGTAATCCAAAAATGACTAAGGAATTTTGAATCCCTATCACTCACCATAGTCTTTGGAATACCATGTAGCTTCACAACTTCTTCAAAGTAGAGATTTGCAACTTTGGTAGCATCATAGGTAGTATGGCAAGGAATGAAGTGTGCCATCTTTGAGAATCTATCAACAACAACCATAATAGAATCTTTCCCTCTTTGAGTCCTTGGTAGACCCACAACGAAGTCAAGACTCACATCTTCCCATGGATGGTAGGGAATAGGTAGAGGTGTGTATAATCCTTGCGGTAGAACATGAGACTTAGCAAGGTTGCAAGTTCCACATCTTTTTACGATATGCTCAACATCTTTGATCATGCTTGGCCAAAAATAATGATCTCTCATCATCAAATAAGTCTTCTCAATACCAAAGTGACCAGCTAGGGCTCCTCCATGAACCTCTATGATCAATAATTCATGCAAGCTACTCCTTGGGATACAAAGTTGATTTCCTTTAAAAAGAAACCCTTCTTCAATATGAAACATCTCGTGTGGATGCTTCTTTGAGAGCTCAAATACTTCTTTGAAATCTTGATCTTCCTCATACAAATCCTTAATATGATCAAATCCAACAACTTTTGAATCAAGAATATGTGTAAGCAAGTACCTTCTTGAAAGAGCATCGGCACCTTTATTCAAATGCCCGGCCTTGTGTTTGATCACAAATTGGAATGATTGCATAAATTCAACCCATTTAGCATGTCGTGGATTGAGTTTATGTTGCCCTTGGATGTATTTGAGAGCTTCGTGATCACTATGAAGAATAAACTCTCCACTTAGTAGATAATGCCTCCAATGCTCAAGAGCTCGTATAATGGCATAGAACTCTTTGTCATACGTACTATACTTTCTCTTTGCCTGCTCAACTTCTCACTAAAATAAGCAATTGGCCTTCCTTCTTGAGACAAAACCGCTCCAATACCAACACCACTTGCATCTACTTCAACTTCAAAGACTTTATCAAAACATGGCAAGACAAGTATTGGTGCATTACAAAGCTTCTCTTTGATTACCTCAAACGCCCTTTCAGCACTTCTACTCCATTCAAACTCCTTATTTTTCAACAACTCGGTCATAGGAGCCATAATAGTGCTAAAATTCTTGATAAATCTTCTATAGAAGGAAGCTAAGCCATGAAATGATCGTACCTCATGGATAGACGTTGGTGTAGGCCATTCATGTATAGCTTTGATTTTTCCTTGATCCACTTGAATACCATCTTGTGATAACACATATCCAAGGAAGACGACCTTGGGTGAGAAGAAGGAACATTTCTCCATGTTGGCGTAGAGCTTCTCTTTCTCCAAGATACACATGACTAGCTCTAAATGCTTTACATGATCAAGCTCACTTTTACTATACACAAGAATGTCATCAAAGTACACTACTACACATTTTCCAATCAAAGGCTTCAATACATGATTCATTAAACGCATGAATGTAGAAGGTGCATTAGTAAGACCAAATGGCATGACTAACCATTCATATAGACCTTCTTTTGTTTTGAAAGCCGTTTTCCACTCATCACCTTCATGGATACGGATTTGGTGATATCCACTTCTCAAATCCACTTTAGAAAAGACAATACTCCCATATAACTCATCAAGTAGATCCTCCAAGCGTGGGATAGGGAATCTATACTTGATAGTTATCTTGTTGATGGACCTACAATCCATACACATACGTTGCGAACCATCTTTCTTTGGAACTAATAACACCGGACTACATGGGCTCAAGCTAGGCCTTATCAAACCCTTTGAAAGTAGCTCATCAACTTGTTTTTGTACCTCTTGAGCTTCTTTGGGGTTCATTCTATATGCTGCTTTGTTTGGAAGGATGGCTCCGGGAATGAGATCAATCTTGTGTTCTATCTCCTTCTTGGTGGCAAACCGTGTGGCATCTCATTAGGGAACATATGATTGAACCTCCTTAGGATGGGTTGGAGCCGAGGATGTTCATGCGTTGGGGACGTTTGTTCCTCTTGCAAATTGGCCAAAATCAACTCCTTTTGCTCATGGAACTCATGTTGATCCGCCTTTAGCAAAGAAACAATATTGGACTCCTTTTCTTGCTCCTTTTGTTGGGGTGGCCGAATGATAGAAGAAGGTGGCAAAGGGGCCAAAGTGATCTTCTTCTTGTTGATGGTGAAGGAATAAGTGTTCATTCTCCCATCATGTGTGACATACCTATCAAAAAGCCAAGGTCTCCCAAGCAAGATATGACAAGCATCCATTGGTATTACATCACACCATATTTGATCTTTATAACTCTTCCCAATGGATAAAGATACAAGTACACGTTTGTCAATCTTAATACCCTTCCCATGACTCAACCATTGTATATTGTAAGGAGAGGGATGAGAACTCACTTCTAACTTCAACTTTTCAACCATTGTAGTAGAAGCCGCATTTGTACAACTACCACCATCTATAATGAGTGAACATACCTTCCCTTGAACCGTGCATCTAGTATGGAAGATAGTTTCACGTTGCTCTAATTCATTTGGTGTAGAAGCCACGCTTAATGCCCTCCTCAACACAAGTAATTCTCCATCATCCGCTTCTTCCACATTTTCCTCTTCACAAACGTCATTCTCCTCCTCAAGTTGCTCTTCTTCATATTCACTTTCATGGCAACTTGGTTCAACATATAAAGCACTTTGATACTCAATAAGAGAGACTACACGTTTGTTAGGACATTCCGATGCAATATGGCCCAATCCTTGGCACCTAAAACATCTTCTTGGAGGTAATGTCCTTGGTTCTTGGACATGGGTTTTGGATGGGGGATTTTGTAGCTGATTTTGTGGAGTTTTTCCGTAGGGTTTTTGGGAGGATGGGGTTGATTTTGTGGAGCTTTGTATTGTGTTTGGGTAGGTGGACGTGTGGTATAAGGTTTGGATTGTGTAGGGTACGTTCTCATAGTATCTTTTCCTCTTTCTTTCCTTTGCCTTTCTACTTTCAAGGCCAAAGTACTTAATTCATCCAACAATTGATAAGAATGTAACTCAACAACATTACGTATCCAATCATTCAAACCAATTAAGAAACGTACCAAAACTTGTGGCTCATTCTCCTTCAAGTCACAACGCCAAAGGAGATGTTCAAACTCCTTGGTATATTCTTCCACCGATTTGGATCCTTGAACTAGCTTTTGAAGTTTGACATAGTTGTCTTGGACGTAGCTTTGGGGTAGGAACTTGCCTTGCAATTTGGACTTCATCTTTTCCCATGAACGAATTTTGTCCTTTCCCTTTGCTTGGCGCTTCTTTTGCAAGTTAGTCCACCAAATAGAAGCGTGCTTCCTCAACTTCAATGCTACATACTTCACTTTTAGTTCATCATTAACTTCTTTCAAATCAAACACCCTTTCTACCGTTTGAATCCAATTAAGAAATACCTCTGGATCTAAACTACCATCAAATTCGGGTATTTCAACTTTAAAATCAAAACGTTCACCTCTTCTTGAGAATGGACTAGGCGTGCCATATGAAGCATCTTGATCAACATTTAAAGACTCCTTTTGTAAAGCTCGATTCAAATCCATATAAGTCTTTAATTGTTTTTGCAACATCTCAATTTGCATCCTCATAGCGTCGGCATTCTTAGGTGAACTAGATTGAGACTCGTCCATTTGATTCAATCTTGATGTCAAATTAGAACTCTCGTAGGGTAGGGACGGATTTGGCTAGGTTTGTGTTTGGTCTTGGGGTTCTTTGTGGGGCTTAAGGTTCTTTATGAATTCTTGATGAATTCTTGATGGGTTCTTGATGGGTTCTTAATGAATTCTTGATGAGTTCTTGGAAGAACTCAAGGGTGGCGTGTGAATATGATGGGGTAAGGGACGAATTTGGCTAGGTTAGTGTTTGGTCTAGGGTTCTTTGTGGAGCTTAAGATTCTTTATGAATTCTTGATGAATTCTTGATGAGTTCTTGATGGGTTCTTGATGAGTTCTTGGAAGAACTCAACAATGGCGTGTAAATGTGATGAAAACAAGGTGTAAAATGATGCAAGAAACGAGAGATATCAACAAACTAAGCTCTGATACCACTTTTGATGCATAATGAATCAAAACTAATCCATTATACACGAAATGAAAACGGATCGTTCACAAGTAAGAACTTGTGATTGTTGATTTCTCAAAGAAACGAATGAAACGAATGGAAATGATAAGGAACGAATGGCTTTGGACGAGATCTAATGATTATGACAAGAATGACAATCAAGAGAAACAAAGGCTAAGAAAACGTACCAACCAAATGAAGAACAATTCGTCAAAAATGAAGAACAAGATAGAATTTGGCAATGGAAACCTCCTTGATTGATATAGACACACCACAATCAATTTGATATCCAACTCCTCCTTTGCACCATCCAAGATTGCTCCTCTTGGACTAGAAGAGAAGATTTGAACGAATTCCCCTCAAGGAATCCGAGTCTTCTAGCAAAAATGCTAAAACTAAAGCATGACAACTTTAGAGAGAATTTGTGTTTATTATTCAATTGTATGAGATGTGTGAAATGAAGCACCCTAGGGGGTCTATTTATACTAGTTGGAAGCCCCCTTAGACGTGCACATTTCAAGAAAAGAGGCCTCTTGAGGCTTACATCATCCTACATAAGTATGACATCATAAAGAAACAAGTAAACTACACTAGATTTCATTTGATCATAACTCTCTCAATTCTCATCCAAATTTAAAGATTCTGGAACCACTTGAAAGCTCTTGGAGAGTAGATCAAATCATCTTTTGATGTCTTCCATGGTAGAATCAAGGATCTTGAGATAATGAGAAAACCATCAACCCTTCACTTGAAAAACAAGTTGGACGTGAATCACTCATGATTGCTTCAAGCTCTTTGGAGATGATGTCAAGCTTTTGATGCTCATGATGGAGATTTGAGAGCCAATCTACATCAAGGGTTCTGAGGGACCTGGGATTCCCGCAAATCCAATTTTCAGGGGTCCTTAGGGACCTGGATCCTCACAAATCCAATATTGATGGGGTCCTTAGGGACCGGGATTCCTAAGAATCCAATATTTATGGGGTCCTTAGGGACCAGGATTCCTAAGACTCCAATATTATGGGGTCCTTGGGGACCGGGATTCCTAAGAATCCAATTTTAAGGGTCCTTAAGGGTTGGGATCCTCACGAATCCGATATTTATGTGGTCCTTAGGGACCGAGATCCTCACGAATCCGATATTTATGTTGTCCTTAGGGACCGGGATCCTCACGAATCCGATGAGTTTGCGATCTGACAAGATCGAGATTTTGGTTCATGGTGTACGACATGAACTTGGGATGCCTTGGTTGGCTGTCTTCGAAGGGGGTTGAGATTTCTTGTGACTGGCTTTGGAGTTTATCCATGGGAGGGTTGATGCTTAAAAGAATGAAAATCATCTATGGTGGACGACAACCATTTGAGAAACTTAGAATTGATACCTTTGTGGTGTGGTCTCTTCCTCGTTATGGGACTTGCTCGCTCTGCACCGTCTTTTTCTCTTCTAATTTCTACGGTTTCTTGTGGTTGAAACCTCTTTTTTTTTTTTCTTTTTCACCCACCGAAAAAAAAAAAAAGCCAACCCCTTCACTTCTCTGAGCGCCCTCCTTTTAGAGTTAAAGGAGGGGAGGGGAAGGGAGGGGAGGGGAATTGTCTAATTTTTCATGTTTGGGAAAACAATTAGAGGGTGAGGGGAGGGGAAGGGAGGGGAACACTTAACCCCCATTCCCCTCCATTCCCCTCCATTTTTTAACCCTCAAAATGAAGGGGAATGAGGGGGAATGGAAGAATTTTAACACTTGGCCTCCCTTCCCCTTATTAATAAATCCAAACAAGGTTAACCCTAATCATCTCCCTTCCCCTCCTGATGTATAATGGACCAAGTGATGATCACATTACACACAAGTTTAGGATCTTTAAAAACCAAGATAAGAATCTTTAACTCTTAGTTCTCAAAGTTCAACTAAACTCAAAGAAATATGATGGAAACGAAACAAAGAATGATGAATTCGTTTACCAAGATTGTCGATGGACGAATGAAGAACGATCAAATGATGAACGAATGATGAATTGATGAATGTTTGAACGATTCTTGATGATGATTGACGTGAGGATGGTGAATGTTGATGAATGAACGAATGGAGATGGACGAACGATAGTAATAGCGTTTGAAGGATCAATGAGCATACAGCCACACCACCTCAAAGAGCTCTTCAATTCTACCTTTCACCACCAAGGGATGCCAACCCAAGGCTAGAAGTAGAGATAGGACGAATCTCCCTCAAGAGAAACGAAAAACTAACACAAAAGCTAGAGAGAAAACACCATGTGTTTGATTTATATTTTGAATTATGATTGAATGAGATTACAAGGCACCCTAAGGGGTCTATTTATTCTAGTTGGAGGCCCCCTTAGGCGTGTGTTACATCAAGAAATGAAGGGAAACTAGCTTACATCATTACAAACAAATGTGACATCATAAAGAAACAAATGTACATAAGCTAGTTTAAAACTAAGATAACTTGCTCATTCCTTGTCCAAATTCCAAGATTCAAAAGCCATTGTGAAGCTCCTTTGATGTAGATTATTTGACCTTTGGATGACTTCCACAATATCTTCAAGGATCTTGTAATATGGAGCAAATTACCGAACTGCCCTTGTTGAAACCATTCAAACGAGAGAGAGACTTGAGGGAATGAAGCTCCCTTTCCATGTACTTGAGTATTTGGGTCCCATGATGTATATTTGGGACCAAATCTACATCATACTCTCCCGGTTGAAAAAAAGTTTGCCCTCAAACTTTGAAAATCAACTCTCTTACTCGCCTTCTTCACAAGAAATTACAAGCTTTCTTCTTAAAGGCTTTGAAGTCATCATAGACTCCTTTTCTAAATTTCTTCAACTTTCTCCCAAGTAATCCATGGGCATTACAAGACTTGGATTCTCGACTTTTCACCATGGATGTAGATATCCCATGTAGCTTCTCAATTCCCAAGTCAAGTTTCACCACTTTGCCTTTATCATTTAGCATGAAACGATCAACTTTGATGACTTTAGCTTCTTGACCCCTTCGAATCCTTGGCACTTCAACCATGTGATCCAAGTTGATATCTTGAGGTATCATAGGAAAGATACGTCTCATAGGAGAATTCAAAATTGGGTGGTTGCTTGTTTTGCTTTCCTCCAAGTTTGCAAGAACAAGACCCTTATGCTCTTCATACCCATGATATTCCTCCTTCATAATCGTTACAATGCTGATTTCATCCTCCTTAGGCCGTGTGGTATAAGATGAAAGTAGAGATGTCTCTTGATGCATGATATTCCTATCAAGCAACTTTGGTCTTTCCAACAAAGTATGACAAGTATCCATAGAAGTAATATCACACCATAATGAATCTCTACAATTCTTGTAAGTGGGAAGACTTACTAAACTTCTTGGATCCTCATGAATGTCTTTGTCATGGCTTAGCCTTTGTGTAGGGGCGTCAATGTAACCATAGGAGGCACAACTTTCTCCTTCTTTGGTCAATGAACATACCTCTCCTTTGTTGGTACAATGAGAGATCTTGCACTCTCTTTGTTGATGTTCATTCGGCACACATACTTCTTTCAAGGCTCTCCTTGCCACATGCCACTCTTCTACATACTCCTCTTCCACTACATTTTCCTCCTCAAATAATTCAAATGTTTCGTACACAACCAAAGACACATCTTTCTTGTTAGGAAACTCCAAATCAATGTGACCTAAACTTTGGCAATGACAACATCTCCTTTGTCTTTCAGCATCGAGAGCTAAAGAACTTAACTCATCCAAAGTCTTATACAGTTGCCATTCAACAATATGTCTAATATAATCATCAAGACAAATTAGATAACATACCAAAGTTTGTAGATCCTCCTCCTCAAGATCACACTTCCGAAGTAGACGTTTGAACTCCCTTGTATATTCCTTGACACTTTTGCTCCCTTGGGCCAATCTTTGAAGCTTGTTGATGTTGTCACGTAGATAGTTAAGGGGCAGAAACTTCTCTTGGAGCTTTTTCTTCATTTGGACCCATGAACGTATCTTATCTTGGCCCTTTGATTGCCGCTTGCTTGACCACCATTCGCTAGCATGCTTTCGTAGCTTCAATGCAACACTTTTGACCTTCTGGTCATCATGGATGGCTTTGAGATCAAAGACCCTTTCAACTTGATGCATCCATTCCAAGAATACTTCCGTAACATGACTCCCATAGAACTTCGGTATCTCTTCTTTGAAACCAAATTTGTCCTCCTTCCTTGGACATGTACTCCATTCATATTGTGTTTCATACTCGACATCATAAAGATCCACCATACGTGAATCAAACTTAGTTCGTGCTCCTCCCTTTTGAAGGGGCATAAGTTTCTCCAATTGTTTTGCGAGCTAATCAAGTTGTTGCTTCATTTGTTGCATATCATCTTGTGAATCCATTAAAGAACTCACGCACGCCATGTAGTATCAATCTTTGATGAAGAGAATCTAATATTCAATTGCAAAAACACAATTTTCTATTAATTACTTAATTGGATTCATAATCATGTCAAATAAAGAGAATCTAATAGATATGAATATGATAGGTTATGATTCTATTTACAATTTACAATAAGTAAAATTACCAAAGTAAATATTGCAACAACAAGCTTTGAACATAAAATCTCAAACCTTATGGAATATAGGATTACCAATTTCACCAATGACAACTCATGTATTATTATGTGACAAAGTATACTTAACATGTAATTTTCTCTGGGTCGGGCAGAGGGTTGCTTCCCCCCGCTTAATAACTGATATATTCGAAAAACCATTTTCTAGTTAGAAATTTCCCAAAAAAAAAGCACAGATTCTGATTTGGAAATGGTATTTCCTTATCTGAAAGTGCATTTTCTGGCAGTTTTCCCATGTATCTAGTCATCTAATGTACTTGTCCTAAGATGGAAAAGGGATCAAACACATGCCACAAGTTCAAATCTCATTAATATCTAGACCCAACAACGTTAAGCTCCTTATTGTCTAGTCAAGACCTCATGCAAGGGTCTCTCTATTCCTCCCTGAAAATATACATGTCTGTCACATGTGAGTAACTGATAAATAAAGTTGATTGCATACTGTAATTCTAGTATAGTGGTTACATCGTAGAATACTTCTAGCACATCACTAAGCTTTATTATGGTTTGCATCTCTAAATTGAGACATATCTTCATCTAAATTGACCAATTTCAATTATCTAATATGTGTTGCAAATAGAAATGACCATCAGTCTGTATTTTGTTGCTGTATGGTGCACTTCAAATTGCCAATTGTCCATGATTTTCACAGAGTAGACTATAGCGCACTAATTGGCCATATGCTTCTTACAGGGTGCATAACCCGTAGGCCAAACATAATTGGACTGTGTTGAACAACAGCTCTCAAACATAATCAAAGCTGTTTTGATTGCTTCTGCCAAGCCAATGACATGATTAACACGACTGTCTCTGCCTCCTATGACTACTGTAAAAAAAAAGTATAAATCATCACAGCCTTCAATAGAGGACTGATTAAGGAACAGAGGGAGTAATTTGTGTTTCCTTGGTACTCATAGCACCAAAGCAAAAAATAACAAGGAGCAGTGGGAGTATATGGAATTATGGATATATTTATGGAGGGTCAGATTTGCTGTTGGTCAGGCATATGGACATCAGGCTCTAGTCATGGAGGCGAAGCAAGCAAAGTTGATATTTGCTCAAGATTATTATTGTTGCCAAGCCAATGATATGACCAACTTCATCTCTCACATGTTCCAACTACTGAAAAGGTAGTAAATCATCACAACCTTTAATATAGGTTTGACACACCCAATAGGGAGAGGGTGTACGTAATCTTGATAGTTGAATAATGGTGCGCCTAATCTGGTTCTTTTCACGAGTAGCCAATTCAATAGATTAACCACAACACATGTGACTCTCCTGAAAACGAGAATGAACAATAAAGAGTTAGGGAGGCTCAACAAATTTTTCATCAAACAGTTGGTCGACATCAAGGATTATATCCATGGCGGCATAGCAAACAAATGGTCAGTGAGATAGACCGAGACGGTAGAAATATGAAATAATCCATCGCATCAACGCACAAACACCCATTTGCTGCTGCCAAGCCAATGGAAAACCCAAATAACTCAACCAATTTGTTCGACTAATCATACGTCTATAATCCATCATCGCCCCAGATTTTAATTAACAAGGAAGAAAAAGAGCATTATGAAACGAAGGGAAGTTGTTTTATTTTAGAGGAAGAAATCATCGGCTCTGGTGACCAAGGACACCCTGTGGAAAGGGGGAACACAGCTATGGAACACCCGCAGAGCCTCATCCTATGTGAGATATACATATTTATTGATCCACAAAGTAGACAGAGAGGGGACAAATAGTCACACTCACACAAATCGAGGGGACGATTGCATACCCCTGAAAGCTGTATGCAAGAACAACAATTGCCAAAAGGGGGAAATTGAGCTTAAGGCCAGATATGAAATGCATCTGACAATCTCATGTGAGAAATATTCAGAATCCAAAAGCTTCATATATCGAAAAGGACAGTGAACATGCATAATAGAAGATTACAAGGATAGATAATTGTTTCTAGATCAAAAGGTTCTCGAAAAGGGTGTGTTTGGAAGAGAAAAGTAATGATCAGAACAAACACACAGAGCAAGGTAACAATTGCATGCCTCATAACGCCATGTCTTCAGGGTTCATACTCATGGTTATCATTGTCCAATTAGAATGGCAAATTGAGCAGAAAGGTTCCCTCAAAGGCCTAAGCCAAACAAAGAAAGCATGAGATTCCCTCGAGTGCACATTTCATCAAACAGCCGAAGGGCACTCAACAGGGGAAAGACCGCAATATAGCGGCATTTTTTACTTACAATGAATTAGAATTAGACATGCATGAGGAAGATGATGATGAGAGAAGAAATTTCTGCATTGAGAGGGAGATGTGAGAAACGAGGCTTCTGCGGTGAGAGAAAGAAGGAAGAGAGGAACAGGCGATGATAGAAAGAAAGAGTATTAGGGCAGAAAGCAGACAACTTTGTTTTAATTATACAATAGAATACTACTCACAAATGACATCAGCAAGGGTAAAAGTGGAAATCAATATTTGGGACAACACTCCTCTTAGCTGCTTTTATAAGCATGGTAGACTCACAAATGACATCAGCAAGGGTAAAAGTGGAAATCAATATTTGAGACAACACTCCTCTTAGCTGTTTTTATAAGCATGGTATATATATATATATATATATATATATATATATATATATATATATATATATATATATAGCTTCTCCTCTTAATAAAAGAAGTACATCTTTTCGTTACAATTTTGTTTTACTAAATTTAGAAAGGAAAGACATCAAATAAAAAAAATACATAGCACACACATTCTCTTCCTACATTTATTCCATTTCTTCCCCTCCATCCCACTTATCAAATGTCGGGTTGACCCTATCTTTGAGTCACAGTCCTTCGGTCTACTAGTGCTCATATACTAGGTTTTTCTTGTTCTCTTATTTCTAGGGTAAAATTCATTCCTATTGGTTGGAGTTGGACCCCGGATCCTTAATGGTAACCACGCTTCTCATCTTCGGGGGTGAACGAGATCGTCTTTTGGCATGTCATTGGCTCGCGCCAATGGTGGTGGTCAGCCAACTTCGATAAGCATCAGTTGAAGATGTGATGATGCGATGAGGGGGAGGAACCTCCATTCCGGCTCGTTTCTTCCAATATTTGATCCATGATTTGATAACCGATCCATTGAAATGAGAAAGATCGAGAATTTCACATGGGGTGAGAGGGATATCTTGAAGTCGCCTATTTGTCTCATAACTCGATCAGAAAAGTAGTAGGTAAGCTCCGAAAGGCCTAGTAGGGTGATATGAGCAGCCTTGCTTGAGTGATTAGAGAAGAAATAGCTTGGCGCCTAATCTAGCACACCACATGTCACACACACACACACCACACAACTTCTAGATCATTCTAGAACATTCTAGATTATTCTAGACTAATCTAGACTCCTAAGACTTGGTGTCCAAGTTTATATATATTAATTGGCACCTCACACAACTGGAAATGTAAATAAAACCCTAGAAATGTAAAGAAATACATCAAAAGGGCAAAACCGTGAAATTCAAACTGAAATGGTCAAAACTGTGAATTTCATCTTGAAATGGTCAGAAATGTGAAATTCACTTTGGGCTTGAATCTTGGGCCTTGACGTGAGATAGGCGTGCCTTGGACTCCTTTAGGATGTTTGGACATCCTCTTACCATAAGGAGCACACAATATGGATGGACCTTTAGGCCTCTATACTCATTTTGTCCTCTATGGCCTATTCTACCTCCTTGTAGATGAGTTGGGCCTCCTTTGATAGGCTAGTGATGTATTCTTCTCCTAAGGCCTTCTCCACTTCCTTGTAATCATATTGGGCCTTCTTTGTTATTGGACTTGGTGTGAAGGCCAAGGTTGGATTTTCATCATTCTCCATGAATCTTGGGTCTCCAAAGCTTAGCCCAAGGTTTGGTGAACCTCCATTCCCTTCCATGAACTTAGGGTCCCCAAAAGTGAGACCTAGGCTAGTCAGATTTATTTCAGGCGTGGGCTGAAATATAGGATTAGCTTTTCTCACTAACCCACATTACAAGACATTTGTTTCACGTCAGTACGAAGATCGGTTCACCAACCCGCAATCACTGTTTTAGGGCCGATTTTTTTAAAACATTGGTTAGTGAGAAAAACGGAGGGTTTAATGGAGTTATTAGGCAATGACCGATTATTTTTCCTTCGCCTGTCACGTCAGAATCGAGACCAAATAACCAGTTACCACCTCCTTAGTCACTGTTGGTATAATAATCTCACCTAAGTATAAAGGTCAGAGATATTGTTGTCCAATAATAAAGGTCGGTATATTACAATTAGGGCTGGGCAACGGGCCGGGCCGGACCAGGTTCGGGCCAGCCACTAACGGGTCGGGCTGGGCTGGACAGAGACCTTTTTTACTGGGCCCAAACATGTTGGATTTTAATGGGCCCTAAACGGGCCGGGCCGGGTTCGGGCCGGGCTAAATATAGATTTTTCTCAATCTGCTCTTGTATTTTGAAGGGCAAATTCTGGTATTTTATACTTCAAAAACGCATATTTTGTCCACAATTCCTAGCACCCCATAGGTAAAGCCAACTTTTCAAAGTTGTGCAAGTTGAAGTTGGATTTGGGTTGTTCATCAATAAGCCTTCTTCATCCTGTGAAAACTTAACAAATTACCATAGCTATCCATATCACCCCTTGGGCCTTGGGTGGTACACTTTCCAAACTTTACAAATGTATTTGTGCATACATAAAGTTTGTGAATAACAATGAAAATTAGCACGAATCCTACTAACAAACTCACCATCATACAAATGAGTTCAAAAGCAAGTCAAATGTTAAAAATTACATAAATTCATAAATAATCCAATTCTTCCAACTTAATTGTTATTGCAAAATTCAACAACGCTTTGTCTCGAATCTCTGCAAATTATTAGTAAACAATCCAATCAAAAGAAACTTATTAGTAATGAGAAATACTAACTAAAATTGCAAATTAATTATAATTATGAGAACTTTATATTATCTAAACAACTCAACTCTTCACTTAATTGTTCTTGCAAAATCCATCAATATTCTGTCTCGAATCTTTGCAAATCGTTAGTAAATAACCCAATAAAAAAACTTATTAGTAAATAAGAAATATTAACTAAAGTTGCAAATTGTTTAGAATTATAAGAACTTTATATTACCTAAAAGAAATTGTTTGCGTCATCCTCTTCATCTTCATTGATCTCCTCATCAGATTCAGAATCGTAGTCAATCGCTAATGTCTCATCATACTTAGCGCGACGCCAGTCTTGAAGACACACTAGAGCTTGAACTGTTTTAGGCTTTAGGGAACTACGGGTTGGTGAGATTGTTTTCCCTCCTAAACTAAATGCAGACTCGGAGGCCACCGTACTAACTGGAATGGTAAGCAAATCTCGAGCCATAATAGAAAGAACTGGATATCTTAAAGCGCAGCTATGCCAAAACTCCAAAATATCCAATTCCATATCCAAGTCAAGTTCCGGCTCCACTAAATACAAATCAAGCTGTGAACGCCCTGTTTGTGGTCTAGATCTTCTACCAGTAAAGCTACTATAGTCATCAAAATATTCATTCTCGAAATCTCGCACATGAGAAGAACGCACAATTGGAGAAGATGATAACTGTAGTTTATATTCATCATATAGAGAACACAATATATTCAACACATTGTCTACACGTTCCGTTGCAAGATCAGGATCTAACACCTTACTGAAACAATACTCAACAAACTTCACTTTGCATCTAGGATCGAGAATGGCAGCACATGATAAATACAAATTGTACTCAGACCAATACTTATCAAATTTCCCAAGCATACTGCTCGCCATCTCAGCTAAAAATGAATAATGACCCCTAGAAGTCTCAAGCAAACGACGATGGACCATCCATGCACCCTTGAAATACACATTAGAAGTAGGGGTCTTAACTGCACTAAACATGCAAGTTACATCATAAAACAGCTTCAAAAACCTATGCAATGCCTCAACTTTCTCCCACTCCTCCTCTAATGGCACATATTGCTTCAATGGTGAGTTAGTAGACACCAAATGAACAAACACATTCTTGTAATATAGAATGTTATCCAGCATCTTATATGTGGAGTTCCAACGAACTTGCATGTCCAAACTTAACTTTCTTTTAACCTCAAGGTGAAAAACCCTTTCAGCACATTCATAAAACTCCTTTCTCCGATGAGGGGACCTTGCTATTGATTTCACCAAACTACGAATCTTATCTAAAATATCATCAATTAACTTTAACCCATCTTGTACGATAAGATTCAAAATATGTGCACAACATCTAACATAAAAGAACGCACCACTAGTCACTAACCCATTCAATGGTAAGAGACGTCTCCTCAAGTGAGACATCATCACATCATTGTACCTAGCATTGTCAACTGTAATAGATAGAATCTTACGCTCAATGTTCCACTGAGTAAGAAACATGAACACTTCATTTGCAATGCTTTCACCATCATACGGAGGTGCTAAAGCCCTAAACCTAAGGATTCGTTTTTGCAGTTTCCAAGCACTATCAACAAAGTGTGCTGTGATGCAAATATAATGTTGATCGATGTGGTTTGACTTCCAATTATCTGTTGTCAAACAAATCCTACCCGAAGCTTTCAACACCAAATCTTTCACTTTATCTCTATCCTCCACATAAATCCTCAACAGTTCTCTCTTAACAGTTGATCTACTAAATGGCACAAATAGGGGATTAGCTTTAGACATCATCCTTCTAAAACCCATTTCTTCAACAATAGCAAACGAGTGAGCTCCTTCTACAATATAGAGTACTATTTCCTTTCGAAGGGCATGCATATCAAAAACAAAATCCCCACCATCCTCATCGTCACCACCCAATTCCCCAATTGGTATACCAACGGGTCTATTTGGACAATTTTCTAAATGACGCTTTAAGTGAGAAGTACCACTCCTAGAGCTAGCATTTAGAACCAATTTACAATGTTTACAAATAGCCGTATTCTCACCTTGAGCGTTTTTCCCTTCCTTAAGCTCCTTCCACACAATAGACCTCTTCTTCCTCTTGCGTTGTTGAGTGGCATACTCACTATATCCATCGTCAGCTTGTGTCGAAGAGGCTCCTGTTTCACTATTCATTCCTAAAAGTACAACAAAACACCTATTTTACAAACAAATACCAAGCATAAACACTCAAAATGGTGAAAACACCCATCCATTTAGACAACAAGATACCCAATAAAGAAAAATTTTGCAAAAACAAGCATCCATCCAGAAAAATTTTGCAAAAACAAGCATCCATCATCAATTCATCATCATGGGGTAGTTCGAAAGAACAAAAACAATGTGCAAAGAGAAAACCTTCTTCAGAAAACAATGTGCAAGTCTTACCTTAAACCCTAAACCCTAAAATTATGAAACCTCAGTTCAGGTCTTCAAATTTTTTCCACATGGGGGAGTATCATTCAAGCAATTAAAGAAACCAACAAAGCAGAATCACTATCAAGTTTCACAAATCACAATTAGTATACCCAGAAAAACTCAGGCAGTCAACAGATGACCAACAAACCCACATTACAACATTAGTTAATGTGCAAAAGATGACCAACAGTCAACAGAAGAAAACAACAAACCCACTATAAATGTCAAGGTCTGGAGATGAATTCAAATGCAGAATTTGTATACCCAGAAAAACTCAGGCAGTCAAAGAATCAATCATAGAAGAATGAAACCCTAGAAGCAAAAATGACAAATCCCACGAGGCCACGAAATATCAAGGGTTGAATATCAGATTTAATGCAGAATTTCATATACCCACAAAAAGTTTCACTGGCCGGCGACTGACAAAAGAACATAACTTTAAATTGAAATTAGGTTTACCTCAAATTTTGAAGTCAGAAACTTCGAATTTGTGAGAGATTGTCAGAGGCAACATATGCGAAAACCGTTAATGGTTTACCTCACTGGCCGACGACTTTCCCTGGTGCAGTAGTGCGCGTGGCGGAGAGGATGGATTCCGACGGGGTTGTGGCAGATTGCTCGGCGATGATGGTGGCAGACTGGCCGGCGATGCTGGTGGCAAAGTACGAGAAAGAGAGAGAGAGAGACTTCACAGGGAGAGTGAGAGCAAAACCCTAGCGTGAAGCGGCAATGAATTGTGAGTTGTGACCCGTTTCTATTTACTGTTGAGCCCAAAGTCGGCCCGCGGGGGCCCGTGAGATGAAGCAAACGGTTAAACCCGTTAAGAGCCCGACCTGTTTTTTTGTTTAAACGGGTACAGCCCGTTATTTACAGCCCGGTCACAATTGTCCACTGGGCAACCGCCCATTTGCCATGGTCTAATTACAATCCAATACCCCCAAAGGTCAGTATATTGGCATCCAATTTCTCTTAATTTGACTATTCATGAAATGCAAAAAGTAAAGGGAAAGTGATTTTACAACTATTATTCATAAAATGTGCGATTAATCCCTTAAAGAGCCTTTTAAAGTTAAAACGCAGCACAAACCTCCAAATCCCAATCCCGTGGATGTTCAGAAGTCTAAACGACGAGAAAAAATATCCTCAAGGGGTAATTTGAATATTTAACCATAGCTATATTTGCTCCAGGAAACACTTATATAAATGTCAATCATAACCCAAAAACCCGACCTAAACTGCCCAAAATTGAAATATATCTGACTTGTATTTACCCGAACTAAAATACATCGAACTTGTATTTAGCCATACCTGAAATACGTCAACGCCAACAATTGTGTGATGTCAAAAATCCATTGGATGGACTAGTATGTCGTTCATAAAAAGAAAAAAAAAGAATAAAAAATTGCTACATCATAGGAAAATTTCTGGCATGATAGGTTCCTCCCGATATTGGACCAATACTTTGTATACATTGAAAAAAAATTTACATTCACCTTAATCACCTAACTGCAAAACTTGGAAAATAGGGGGTCTTAACCAGCTTGGCTGCCAAGCATGACAAGATATGGGCATATGACGATGCATCAATTTTAATATTCAATCTCTTTGTTGCTTGCCATATACAACCAAAAAGGGCAACCCCTTAGTTCATCTTGTGATATGGAGCTCCCGTAGTCAGCCCTTCAAGGTTCCTCAAATTCAAGATTTCATACTCTGTGATAATTGATTTTTATATTGTATTTTTAGCGCTCAAAACGCACATATTTTATGCCTTTTATACCCGGAATTCCATATTTTTATATCAATTTCTGTGGTTTCTTCACTTGGTTACTAGATTGGTACATTTTGCAAGAAGTATTGGAATTACATTGAAAAGCATGGAAAATCAATGAAAAAGGGGAGAAAATGTGAAGAAATTGGAAAAAGTATTGGAATTGAAGGAAGAAAGCGTGGACTGGCCCAATTCTTGGGCAGAGTAGGGAGACACTGCCAGCGCCCCTCAAGCGCGGCCAGCGCCTCCAACAACGATCTCGAGTGCTAAAGAAGACTTCGAGCGCTGCCAGCACCTAGACACGGAGAACAGATCTCAAGTGCCAAACGCTACCAGCGCCCAGAGGGATGCTGCCAGCGCTTTGTGCGCTAATTGTGCCATATAAAAGAAAACTCTGTCTGCCGTTCAAAAGAGGATCGACCAACATCGGATATAATAGAAAGCTTTTAGAGAGCTTTTAGGGTAATTTCTTAGATAGTTTTTCATCAGTTTAATTCCTGAAGGTTGTTATTAGTTTAGATTATTGTAAGTGATCGAAGGGTACGAAGGAGATCGATTCGGGTGACACGAAGAGATCGATTCTGCCACTTCGCACACTTTGAGAGAGAAGCAAAAGAGCGAGAGTGGAGAAGGAACAACCAGAAAATCAAGAAATGGACGAAGAGGAGCAAGAATCGGAAGAAGAAGAAGAAGAAGAAGAAGAGATGGGTAAACAACCAAGGACATTCGGGCAATATTTGACTCCCAATGTCACTAGCTCACAGTCGGCTATCAATGTTCCCGCCATCCAAGCGAATGATTTCGAGCTACGTTAGTCACTAATCAACTTGGTGTCGAAAGCACCATTCCATGGGGTGGCAAACGAAGATCCAAAACTGACATCTGCGACATTTTCATCAAGCTTGTGACACTTACTGTGAAACCCCATCTTCCAAAAAAAAAAAGGTTTATTGATTTATTTATTTATTTGTTTAGTCTTTTCCCAATTTTAGGCAGAGTCTAACTCTAAACCCTAGTTCTCCTAATTATATGTATACCTACCTCCTTAGAAAATAATACAATGTCTCCCACCGCGCCGTCTATCATAGAGAAGCAGAAGAAAACCCTAAAGGTTAGTCTCTGTTTTCCTCTTTGATCCGGTTACCAGTCGCACATTCATCAATCAATTTGATACTCATCAATTTTTTTTAATCAGTTAAAACGCCACAATTCTTCGCTTTCGTTAATAGCAATTGCCCTAGCCGGCATTTTTTTTCGTCACTTTTAAACCACTAGATATTCCTATTAGTTCCCTCCTCTAGTTTATTAGTTAAGGTCATTGGTAAATTTGTTTTATTTCAATATATTAATTTCCAAACCTATGATTATTGAATTATCTATTTTACAAAGATTCTTTTTAGCATTAGCTAGTATTAAATCCAGTATAGTTTAACTTAATTAGATATCTTGATTTCTTCTAGCATTAGAGTCCTATTTGACTTATTCAATTTAATTGCAAAGCCTCTTTATGTGATTTTAAGTTGAGTTCTTCTATTAGTATTTGCTTTATGGTTTGACTAATTTATCAAAACCCTTACTTTTCATACTTGGAGTTTTGCAAAGTCTTATTATTTAATAGTATTGTGTTCATTAATGTTCTCGTTGGTTTTAGTTTATTAACTTAACTTTGGACTATTTAGCACAACTACATTAATTAGCAAGTCTTCAATATTCTCAAGTTTTTCAAACTGTTTTCTCTTACCTAGAGCCGATAGAGGAATTTCTACTCTCTAAATTTCAAGTTGGGATTTTTGGGGACTTTAATCAACAAAATGCCCTTTCTAAATTGGCACTGGCTTTATCAATAGTCGTATCCCACTGGCCTAGACTACTAGTTCTCCGGTAGTTCAATCCGATTGTCTGAGCAATCCTCTATCTTTTGAGTGGTTAGACTCAACATCGTGGGTTAGCGACCGAGGTAAGTGGTGTGATACTTCTTTAGTCTTCCTTCGTGCCCAAAATATTGTTTTGTAAAGTCTTTTTCCATGAATTAATATTATAAAATCGGGTTGACATGTTATTGTTTAAGTATATTATATTTGGTTATATTTATGTCCGAAAGATTTGATTTGACTTCGTATTGATTCTGTGTTTATAAAGTACCCTTTTTTTTTACTTTAATTTTATAAGTTGATTTATATTTTTCGATTTATACACCAGGTGAGATTTTTGTAATAATTTGACTTGTGTATTTGTAAAGTAGACGTTTTGATCATAATAATTTTTGTATTTAAATTATTTGAAACTTCCGTCTCTAAATGATGTTGTTGGTTTAGTTTATTGTTATTTGAAATTGCTTGACTGGGTACATTTTGTATGTTTTGATATTCAAATTACTGGTTTTGTTTTTCGGCTATTGATGTATATTTGATAGCCATATACATCAAGGTCATCAAGGAAGACATCAAATACACATCATGGGAACCAAATACAAGCTTATATGGAAGAAGAGCTTCAATCACTCTCATCACTCTCAATAATGAATGACTTCATCAAGTGCAATTCGATACTTTGCTCTATAACTCAAGATCTATGAAGCTATTGGGAAAGTCATCTTGGAGCCAAAGATAGATCATTCAAAGAGCTTTCTAATGGTTTTTGAATCTTGAAGATTGGAGAAGAATTGAGCAAGATATCAATGTTTCTTTCTAGCTATGTACATTTTGATTCTTTATGATGTAATAATTGTAATAGATGATGTAAGCTAGAAATCCTTGTTATCTTGATATAGTGCACGTCCAAAGGGCCTAGGAGTACTATAAATAGACCCTTTGGGAGGCCTTTGTATTCATTCAATCACTCACAAAATAATACAAAGTAAAGGCATCATGCTTTTGTGTTCTCTCTAGCTTTGCTAGAATCGTTCTTCTTGAGGGAAGAATCGCCAAATCTCTTCTTCTATTCCTTGCTTGGCTAGCTTGGTTGGTGATAGGAAGAGTTGAAGAGCTTCTTGAAGTGGTGTGTCTATATCTTCAAGAGTTTCTTAAGCCATATCAAATCTATCATTCGTTCATCATTGGTACATTCCATTGAATCTTTTTGAATTATATCTTGTTTTCATTCATTCATTTGATCCTTAAGAACTTGGAGAAGAAGATTCTTATCTTTGTTCATAAAGATCCTGATTTTTGTGTGTAATGAGATCTCATTGATCCCATTATACATCAAAATTGGTATCAGAGCTTAGGAGATTGTTTCTCTTAGTTCTTGCACCATCTTTTTACAATCTTTCCATCACAAATCCATCCTCCACAATCCTCCATTACACGTCCCACACAAAACTCCACAAAGGACCCCTAAAGCCCAAACACATACCATCTCTCGTCCCTACACCCTAGCCCCAAACCGTGAGTTTGTTTTTGATCTTTTTGTATCAAGATTGATGGCTAGTACAAGCTCTCCAACGAAGTCACCTACAACGTCCCAAGAGGATGTAGAATTGATGAAGCAAAAGATCACTTATCTCACTGACCAATTAAAGAGATATATGCATCTCCAACATAGGGTGATCCGTGAAAATGTTGAATCTCATGATGAAGTAGAGGACATACAAAGTAGACGTCCAAGAAGGGAGGAAAGATTTGATTTCAAGGTGGAGATTCCAGAGTTTGATGGTAATCTTGATCCCGAAAACTTTTTAGATTGGATGCAATCTATTGAAAGAGTTTTTGATCTTAAAGAAGTACATGATGAAAAGAAAGTGAAGTATGTGGCCCTAAAGTTACGCAAACATGCGTCCATTTGGTGGACAAATCTACAAAAGAAGAGGCAAGTTAAGGGCAAGGACAAGATTCGGACATGGAGTAAGATGAAAAGCAAGTTGCAAGGAAAGTTTCTGCCACCAAGTTATCTCCAAGATAACTACTACAAGTTGCAACGATTGGTTCAAGGAAGTAGAACCATGGAGGAGTATACAAAAGAGTTTGAGCACCTACTTTGGCATCGTGATCTCCAAGAGAGTGAACCTCAAACTTTGGTACGTTACTTGTTTGGTCTTAATGATTGGATTCGTAATATTGTTGAATTACATTCCTATCAATCTTTGGATGAATTGAGTTCTTTGGCCTCAAAATTGAAAGACAAAGAAAAGAAAGAGGAAAAGGGACCATGACAAAGTACCAAACATCCTACAAACAACCCCAATCTACACGTCCATACACTCCACAACAAAGACCCTCATTACCTACAAAACAACCATACAACAAAGCTCAACAAAATCAGCCCCCATCCATCCCTAAACCCCACGTCCAAGTACCAAAAACCCTTTTCCAAAGGAGATGTTGTCATTACCAAAGTTTAGGTCACATTGAATTGGAATGTCCTAACAGGAAAGAAGTGTCTTTGGTTGAGTACCAAACGTATGATAATGAATTATTTGAGGAGGAAAATGTAGTAGAAGAGGAGTATGCAGAAGAGTGGCTTGTGGCAAGGAGAGCCTTGAAAGAAGTATGTGTGCCGAATGAACATCAACAAAGAGAGTGCAAGATCTCTCATTGTACCAACAAAGGAGAAGTATGTTCATTGATCAAAAAGGGAGAAAGTTGTGCCTTCTATGGTTAAATTGACGCCCTTACAACAATGATCCACACGTTAAACTTGGAGAGCTATTCACGCCCTACACAATGGCTAAGCCATGACAAAGACATTCATGAGGATCCAAGAAGTTTAGTAAGTCTTTCCATTTACAATAATTGTAGAGATTCATTATGGTGTGATATTACTTTTATGGATACTTGTCATACTTTGTTGAAAAGACCAAAGTTGCTTGATAGGAATATCATAAGAAAGAGTGAGTGATGATCAATGGGTCAAAAAGTAGAAGGGTGTTGGTCGGTGGTAAAATCATAAGAAATGGAATCTGGTTCAACATGGGAAGGAATAATGGCACTCACTTGCTCTAATTGTTGAAAATTGAACACTTGCGCTTCTTGAGCCATTCTCAAATGCTTGAAAGTCTCCTCGTTCACCTTTTCTTTTTGCAGTTCATAAATAGAAGCCAAAAGGAGTGCAATAATAGGATGATGCTCCAAAGATAAATCTCCTCCACTAGATTTGCAACCTCCAAAATCAGGAGCATATTGAACAAGCTCATGAAGGAATCGTTCGGCCTCCCCTGCAGTCTTCTTCAAAAATGTCCCTCCGGATGCTATATCGATTGATTCTTTGAGAGAAGCAAAGAGTCCACGATAAAAGTGTTGAAGTAGCATCCAGTTGGGTAGGTTGTGGTGCGGGCACTGACATTGGAGACCTTTAAATCTTCCCCATGCTTCAGAAAGTGTCTCTCCGGGTTCTTGCTTGAAGCTCATAATATCTTGCCGGAATTTACATGTTTTATCAGCGGGGAAGAATCTTTGAAGAAAATCTCTCTTGAGAGCCTCCCATGAAGAATAAAATCCAGATGGGCATATATCAAGCCACATCTCAGCTTTCCCTTTCAAAGTCAGAGGAAAGAACTTCAACTTTAGATACTCCGAAGATATCCCAGGTATATGCATGAAACTAATGCGCTTCTCGAATATCTCCATATGAGCAATAGGACTCTCGAAAATATCTCCATGAAACGGGTTACTTTCAAAAACTTCTAGAAGACACGGCTTGAACTCAAATACCGCGTCGGGTGGTAATGGTGGTAAGATGATCGGGTTGCCTCCCGTACCCGAAGATGGAACGGCATATGATAGAAGGGTACGGGGTGAATCAGCTTGGACTTCACCCATTAGGACTAGAAACCTCCTATAATGCTCTATAGAACATTGGGGCGTACCTACATGAACCAACAAGAGCCAATAGAAGCATCAAATTCATCGGGATTAGCACAAACTAATTTCTAGCGTGAAAGCAAACTCAAATAACCAAAAACCAAGAAACTAAAACTAGGGGCGCTGGCTCCCCAGCAACGGCAACATTTTGTGTAACGTGGTTTGTAAGACCTCGGTTTTGTCGTTCTCTCTCAGGGAGCTGGCGGCCTTGGTCATAGGAACTATGTCAATGGTCGGGTCGAGATTGCTAAGGTAAGGATATCGGTTTGAAAAGGCGGTCACGAAACAACAAATAGAACTAAGGTCGGTCAAGGAATGGAAAATGGGCTTCGGAGGCTTTTCGGGATGCAAACGGGGATGAGGAAATGGGTTTTGCAACAAGGGAATAACAAGAAGGGAGAATCAAATGGTAATTCCGTTAGAAAATACCCACCGGGCTTCCTCTTTCAAGGATAGTCCGGATTAACTTCCCCAAAGTCCATCGATAGACCCCGGGGGGGTTAATGAAACGGAATTTCCTAGTTAGTTTCTATTCGCTTTCGCGAACTAGAATACTAACTATCCCAATTTCTACCTTCCAACACAAGTGTTGGATGTATCGGGATGCTTTCGCACCCAAATACATCCCACTTGAAGGCAGGATAGGAGTGGGAAATTGATTTCTCAACTAATTACTCACTAATATTGCTAACCCAAACCTAATCACCCATTCACACCCTTAATTACCCCCTAACCATAGGGTTTCTATCCACTAATCATGATAAAAACTAAGCTAACAACATCCAAACCAAACCTAAACATGATTTCTAACATCAAACAACCATAAACAAGCAAGAACAATGAAATAGCAAGCAAAGCAATTAAAAACAAGCAAAGTAATTAGCAAGGTAATTACTAAAAGAGTTAAGGGAAGAGAATACTTATCAAAATGCTGAAGATGAACAAAGGAAAGCAATAAAAAGATATCCAACAATCTTTCAATTGTTTGAATACCCAAATCTTCAATAACCACAAACCCTAGAATAAATCTCTCGCTAATCTCCCTCTAATCTCTCTCTAAAATCCCTAATTACAAGCTGGAAAAATTGTCTAAGTCTATCCCTAGATGCCCCCTAAGAAGTCGTCAACAAGGAGTATATATACAAGGCAAAACTGTTGGCCAAAACGCAGCACTTCAAGCCGAAAACACGCGCAGGACATAGGGAGACCTTGGCCACGGTCAAGGAGATCGTGGTCACGGTCTCGTTCTGTCCAGCGAAATCTGTATGGCGATTTAGGGCAGACAAGTTTCGCTCCTTTGCACCGTCGTGGCTACGGTCTCCCAAGACCGTGGCCACGGTCTTGCTCGGCCACTTCTTCCCTTAGACAAGTCATAAACCCACCGTGGCTACGGTGAACTTGACCGTGGCCACGGTCTAGCTCAGCTCCCATTACTTCTGGGCGTAGCGGGTGCTACGCCATTCGTGGCGGGGGCTACGCCTCTGCTTTCCCTCCCTTTGTTCTTCCTTCTTTCTGAAGCATATAACGCCCCATCCGAGGGTCGTAGCATGCGTTACTTCACTAATTGGTACCAAAGGTTGGGAATGTGGTCCTGGGTCGACTCCGCCTCGGTTTTCGGTCCGGCTCGGCTCGGGAAATCACCAAGAAAGCTATAAAAAGGCCCGTTTTGCTACGTTTTCGGCGAAAACTCCAAAATCAACAAAATAACCAAAAACACATTAAAAGCTATGAAGTTAAACCACGAAACGAGTTAAAAGCCTAAGGATTTAGGCGGTATTTAGACACAAAATTGGGTCTAAACAGGGATCTCAAATAAGGAGGGTTGTTGGTTGACTGATCAGACACTGGTTGGTAATTACTTATCTTCTCATTTTAAAGATTTCTTTGCTAAGAAGAGTTGCATTGGCAGGGTTTCTTGGTCTAATATTGTGAAGGGTAATATCCTGTCTACGTATTTGGCTAATTCCTTCCTATTTCTGATAAAGAGTTTAAGGAGGTGGTCTTCTCTATGGATGGCCAAAAAAGCCCCGGGCCTGATGGATTTAATGCCACATTTTTCAAGAAGTCATGGTCCCTTATTGGTAAGGATTTTTGCAAGGCTATTCACTCGTTCTTTGATTCTGGTTCTCTGTTGAAGGAGGTGAATTCTACATTACTTACCCTAATCCCAAAGAAGTTGAATCCAAGAAAAAGTTTCAGATCTTAGGCCAATTTCATGCTGCAACGTCATTTACAAAGTGATTACAAAATTATTGTGTCTGAGACTCAAAGAAGTTCTTCCTTATTTGGTGGATGAGGAACAAGCTGCCTTTATTGAGGGGAGATCAATTATTCACAATATTCTAATTTTAGAAGACTTGGTGAGATTCTATAATCGGAAGGAGGTTAGACCTAATTATTTTGAAGATTGATATTCAAAAGGCGTATGACACGGCTGACTGGGATTTCTTAGAACAACTCTTGTTAGCGCTTCAATTACCTTCAAAGTTTATCAACTGGATTATGGTATGTGTTCGTTATGCTTCCTTTTCGATTAATTTCAATGGGTCTACTTTTGGTTATTTTAAGAGTGGTAGAGGGTTGAGACAAGGTGATCCTATCTCTCCTCTCCTCTTTGTCATTGTGATCATTTACCTGGGTAGAGCTTTAAAGGGTGTTGCTGAAAATCCCTTATTCAAATTTCACCAGTTCTGCAAGCCCCTCAAGTTAAATCACTTATGTTTCGCTGATGATCTCCTTTTATTTTGCTATGGTGATATTAAGAGTATCGAGTTGCTTCTTGATGCTATTACTCATTTCTCAAACTGCTCAGGTCTGCTTCCTAATTTGAGCAAATCTGAGATAATTTTTGCTGGAGTAAATGAGGATTTTATTCAGCAAGCACTTTCTATGAGTGGCTTTTCGAAGGGTGAACTCCCTTTTAGATATCTGGGAGTTCCTGTTAAACCCACTAAGCTGAACAGGCATGATTGTTCCCTTCTTATCTCAAAGATGACTAACAGGTTGAGGGGTTGGGCTGTCAATGAATTGACGTATGCAGGTCGTGTAGAACTTGTGAATAGCATCCTCATGTCTATGCATTCTTATTGGGGGCAAATCTTCATTATTCCAGAAAGTGTGATTGATGCTATCAACAAAATCTATAGGGTCTTCTTATGGGTGGAAATTATGCAAAAAGCCCTCCTATCTCATGGAAATCTTGTTGTCTGTATAAAAAAGAAGGGGGCCTGAATATTCACGATGCACACAGTTGGAATAGGGCTGCTTTGGGGAGTTTGCCGTGGCAGATTCTTATGAATAAACAATCACTTTGGGTACAGTGGGTGAAGCAGCTCTATCTGAGAAAGCAATCAATATTGGAGTGTGAGGTAAAACAGAATGTTAGCTGGTATTGGAAACGTCTTATTGGCGTGAAAGATGATTTGATTGAGTTATTCAATGATTGCGTGAATAATGGGAGGAAATATAAAATTAAAGATGGATACAATCATTTGAAAGCTCATCAGGAACAGGTTAGCTGGTACCATCTTGTTTGGCATAAGTTGAATGTTCCTAAAATCTCTTTTGTATTCTGGTTGTATCTTCACTCTAGATCAGTTACACTGGATAGACTGCAAAAATTTGGGATATCATTAGCTAACATATGCAGCCTTTGCAAGCAAGCTGAAGAATCGAACAAGCATCTGTTCTTCAAGTGTTCTTACACCTTGCTAGTGTTCTCTAAAGTCTTCAAGCTGTCTAATTCTCAGTCTGTCATTGTTGATGGGGAATTATTGATATCTGGGCTACAGGGAAAAAAGAGAAACAAAATTGCTTTGATGATTGTTGCTTTGATCTACCATGTTTGGCATGAGAGAAATAGAAGAGTCTACCAAAACTTGGAAAGAGACCACAAGGTCGTAGCTGGGTTGGTGTCTCAGGATGTTTATTTTCGATTCGAATGAATCCTTTGTTTGTTCAAGTTGTTTTGAATTGATTTGAGGTGTAGCTTGGTTTATCTGCGGTTACAGTTTGTTTCCTCTTGCTTTGTAAACTCTATTCTCTTTGTTAATGGAATTAACTCACTGTTTCTTCCTATATATATATATATATAAAACAGGGGGAAACAAACTTTAACCCCAGATAAACAAAGCAACACCTCAAAGCAACTCAAAACAATCTGAACAAAAAAGGATTCATTCGAATCTAAAAGACACATCTTGAGACAGCAAACCAGCTGCTGCCTTGTAGTCTTCCAAGTTTTGGTAGATTCTTCTATTTCTCTCATGCCAAACATGATAGACCAAAGCAGCAAACATCAAAGCATTTCAGTTTCTTTCTTTCCCTTGTAGCCCAGATATCTGAATTTCCGCATCAGCAATGAAAGAATGGGCAGAACTAGACAGTCTGAAGACTTCAGAGTACACCAACAAGGTATAAGAACAATTGAAGAACAGATGCTTGTTCGATTCTTCAGCTTGTTTGCAAAGGCTACATCTGTTAGCTAAAGATACCCCAAATTTTTGCAGTCTATCCAGAGTAACCAATCTAGAGTGTAGGTACAACCAGAATACAAAGGAAAATTTAGGAACATTCAATTTATGCCAAACAAGATGATACCAGCTAACCTTTTCCTTATGAGTTTTCAGATGATTGTAACCATCTTTAATTTTGTATTTCCTTCCTTTATTCACGCAATCAGTGAATAAATCTATCAAATCATCTTTCACCCTCAGAAGACGCTTCCAGTACCAGCTTACATTTTGTTTTACCTCACACTCCAATATTGATTGCTTTATCAAATAGAGCTGCTTCATCCAACGTACCCAAAGTGGCTGTTTATTCATAAGAATCTGCCACAGCAGACTCCCCAAAGCAGCCCTGTTCCAGCTGTGAGCATCGCTAATTTTCAAGTCACCTTCTTTCTTATACAAACAAGACTTCCATGAGATAGGAGGAGATCATTACTCTTGGTATCACCATAGCAAAATAAAAGGAGATCATCATCGAAGCATAAATGATTTAACATGAGAGGTTTGCAGAACTGATGAAATCTGAATAAGGAATTTTCAGCTACTTCCTTTAAAGCTCTACCAAGGTAATTCATAACGATGACAAAGAGAAGAGGTGAGTAGTGTCACCTTGTCTCAAACCTCTACCACTCTTAAATCAGCCAAAAGTAGACCCATTGAAATTAATCGAGAAGGAAGCAGAACAGACACATACCATAATCTAGTTGATGAATTTTGAAGGTCCAAGAAGTCCCAGTCAACCGTATCATATATATATATATATCAAATAAAAAACAATGCCATAAAAAAATGAAGGTAGTAACAAGATGGGCATCCATGCAAGCAATAACCACATCATTAAGAAGATTGCAACATACCAAAGATATTTTTACGCGACATCTAAAGGGCAAGGCATTCAAGATTTTACCAATTATATGTTTAGACATGCAAACTTAGCATTGTTTATGTAGGGATATTTCATCATCTTATCTATGTCTAATAACCATCAGTAAACTTTATAAGTCGGAGATTAGGGTACCAAAATGCCCGTGATAAGCACAACCCATCAACCCTATAACTTCCACTCATGGGAAATACTATGCTTCCAATAAGAATTAAGCCTTGACAAAGTACTTGGAAGATCAGAGAGATGATTATCAATTTAGCAACCACTTGAGAAAATATGAGAGCAACAAGATATTCAAGTTATGTCATATTTTAAATAGTTTGAAACATATGAATACACTCGATTGAGAGTGCAGTAGAGCTACAAGTACAATGACACATTTGAGAAACTCATACCATATCATTACAATGGTCAGTTCATTCCCTTTCATTTCTAGATAACAATTATGTTCACTCGTATACCCAGAACTCTACACTCATAAATTCCAAGAAATGAAACAAAAGTTGAGCCAATCACTCCTTAGCTATATTCAGGGATTTACATGAAATTAGTGATCAGGCACATGAACTAAGTCACCATCTATACAACTGAGAAAGCAGAAACCCAAAAGCTAATACAATTTCACCTACTTCGGTGACACACCACAAACTACCTAAATATCTTTCAGATTCTTTCCACTACACCTTAGACATCGAAAAAGGTTGGGAGAAATATACACAGAAAAGAAAACAATGACAAAGGAAAAGAGGGCTGACGCGCACAGCAAGGGGGAAGCACCAGGATACCACTTGCATTCAGCTACTACTTTGAATAGGCTCTGATGCACCTCTATCTTCATTTGCTTGGGAATTGGTAAGCTTGCGTAGAGAACGATATTGCAAGCGAACACTTTCTTCACTTCCAATGATCTTTAGCAAATACCTAAACAGCATACAAGAAACACAGAAAAAAAATGCTAAGCACAAAATCTTAAATTTCACCAGCTTCACCAACATAAGTTGAAAATATGCAGCTCCAAATACTCTAAGGTCCTGTGATGGGATGCTGGTTTCATCTGTATACTCAAATAACAGCATTGACCAAGAAGAAGATCAGTCAATGGATGGTATCAGGTCATCCTCCCCAGAAAGAAAGTGCCCCGGTATTATGCATGTAGGTCCTCACAACATATGAGCAAGATCACATCATTCATACTGCCACATATTACTCTCTTTTTTTCCAATCTTAAAAGATGTAACATGTTTCAAGACATCAGTAGACAATACTTTTGATTTCCCAAGGGAAGGTGAAAGAACCCAAGATGTCCAACTCCAAAACCACAACATGGTGTTACCATCAGGTCCATCTTCCCGCTAGGGAGGGTCTTAGTGGGCTAGATAAGACTGCCTGTTCAAACCTATAGATCAAAACCTGTTGGCAGCTTGGTATTCTACTGTAGAAATATAGAGGATAACATAATAATGCATGCTGCTTTGGTTCACTATGATCCATCTGTTCTGCTGTCCAGAATACCAAGGAGAGATGAGAACAAATAAATTCTCCTGCAGGACCCATCCACAGCAATTTTGCAGCTGTTGCTGATGCAAAGTAACCCCAAGTTCTCTAGCAACCAAGCAACAGTTTCTAATCATTTAAGCATTAAAAGTTACATTTACGGCTGGCAACCATGTGTTGTATTCAGCTCAGGAGCTCCCATGTTGTCACTCATGGTAGCCAGGTCAACACAATACAGATCCCAAAAACATGGTTAACTGGGGAAAACTTCAACATCAATACATTCACCTCGGCAATAGGGTATACGTATTCAAGCATGAAACTGACTCTAGGTTGCTAGTAACCTTCGATCTACATGTTTGCCATTATGATAAGAGCAAAACATTAAAACACTTCAAGTAGACTCAAAAGTATACTTTTGTTCTCATGTAGATGAATCAGGCCTCTCAATGTTCTAGTAAGACTCCCTAGTCCCAATTCAAATCTGAGGAACCATCTCAACCAAAAGCTTAAGCTGATGGTTGTGGGCCCAAACGCCCAATGATGGTTTTATACTCTAACACGTCCCCTCACGTGAATGCCCTTTGGGCTTGAAACGTGAATGCCCTTTGGGCTTGAAACGTGAATGCTGCAAAGGCCCCCTTCACCTTGCGCAAATGAATATAGGGGGTGCTAAGATTCGAACCTGAGACCTCTTATTTATTGGTCTAACTCTGATACCATGTGGAACCATCTCAACCAAACGCTTAAGCTGATGGTTGAAGTCACAGGAATCGTTTCATATTCTAACAAAATCTAAACCAAAAGCGGTCTCCAATTTGCCCTAACAACAAGAATGCCCTAAATGCCCTAAATGAGTAAGAGTTGCAGACTTACCAGCCATTAAGACACTGGGATGTTATGATAGCTTCTTTCCCAACAAACTTATCTGGCGTTCTCCTGTTGCCCTGCGCCATTTGCAGATACCGTCAAAATTCCAGGTAAAGATCTCTATTAAAAGAAAATAATCTTTTTGCAACTCACCTTAATCACTACTTTCTCATTAACTGAAAATGGATATTGAAGTCTCTGCAGCCCACCATCAGGAGCAATATCCCCATTTTCCTGAGAGTAACAGATGCTAGTTAAAAAACAATCGTGGATACAATGGACAAAGGCATGCAGGGATACATATTGTTTTTGGAAAAACTTCAAGTTCTTTTTATCATTGATGATTAATCCATTTAACCAAAATTTGAAATACAAGCTTTGAATAACAACTCCCTTGCATTCTCGCATTTTCAATGACATGTTTTATGTTCATTTTTTCCTTTTTCCTATTTTCTTCCCTTCTTCAAGGCTCTCAACTTCTTTCCATAAACTTTTCTTCAGCTCTTGCCTTTTCAACTTTTGTGCCTATTCTCACAGAAAGAGAGATAATTCTATAGATGGAAAAGCTGACATGACACAATTACCAACCCGAAACCGACACGAAGATAAGTGGGTTTGGTTATGGATTTCAACCCATTTAATTAAATGGATTGACATGGTAAACCAGCTTAAATAGGGTTCGTTTGGGTTGAGAATCTCGACACCAAAAAAAAAAAAAAGAAACATTTAACCTGTATAATAACCAGATTAAATTGGTAGTCTGTTTGTCATGTATCGTTTATCATTTAAGGAGAAAAGAATAAAATTGTGTTTCGACTTTTAGGAGGGAAATTAGTGGTCGATGAAAACAAACTGCTGGATGGAAAATAAGTTGCATTTTGTCTTCTCAAGTTGAACATTTCTTATATAAATATATATCGGCTAAAAAGTAAGTAGGTTACCCGAGTCTGATAGTTTAACCCATACAGTTAAACGGGTTAGGTTTAGGTCAACCCGTTTATTTAAAAAAATAGCTCAAGTCGAGAAACTTCAACCCATTTGTTAAATGGGTAGGTTTCAGGTTTAGGATTCTTCAACCTTTTTAACTCCGACACGAATACGAACCCAACACAACACAATCTATTACCTAGCTCTAGATAATTCACTGAGGGAATGAATGACTCTTACCATGCATTGTTGTCACGGAGAGAATTGTCAAATTCAAGTATGAGAATATGAATAGAAAAGAGAATAAACATATCCTTTTCTTTATTTTTCTTTATTTCTTTTAAACTTTAGCCATTGTAAGTCTCACTTTAAGACACATTGATTTTGACTATCTATGTCGAATCACTGCGTTGATCTCCAATATTTCTCATGAGAATGGCATAAATGGATAACCCTCAAATTTCAGGGTTCTGGCTTCCACATTTAGGTTTATTGGGAAATAGATGAATTCTCAATGCCCTAAAGCTTTTGCATATTCAACGTAAGCTTTCCACAAAACCCTAACAAGCTTACATACAACATTTTGTACTACCATAAGTTCATACAACGGAATTTCACCTTGTTCTTTTGTTATTGTTTACATGATGGCAGTATTTCGGGTAGAAACATATTATAATTTGATTTGATTGAATTTTCAAGGGCATGAATTTTGTTTAGCTTTGATTCTTACAAAGGACTCGGTGAATAATTCAAAATGCTCAAGAGCCCTTAAATGGGAACAGTCGTTAATACTTCTAACCCCCGCCCCCCAGTAGTACCTTGCTAATCCTCCTTCCAAAATCTGTTAGATCTCCAACTTCTTTCCGCCGCTTCCGAAGCGTAGCATTATGGAAAAGCCTCCTGTCATCCTCATGCTTCACAACAGCTGCTGCAGCTCTTAGAGCTGCATAAAACTCCATAAGCAAACAGTCATCAACCGAAATTCTGAACAACAAATTAGAGGGAAGTACAAAAAGGCAGTTCATACACACTGAAGACAAGAACAAAATAAGGCCTCAACTGAAGTGGAAGAGGCTGCTTTCCACTGTCTTTCAAATGTATTCTTAAAAAGGTATGAGGGAAGAGAAGGAAGGTGAAGAGAGCAGAAGCAGAAGTCATTCTTTCTTTTATTTCTATTGTGTTTTTTTCTTTTTCTTTTCTTTTCTTGTGTGTGGGTGTGTGCGTGCGTGGGGGGGGGGGGGTAGAAGCTGCAAATGGGACTGAATGAATGAATGAATGACATACCAAGGTTAGGGATTAATGCCCTTGTCTCAATCTCTCCATGACACAGCATGCACCTGGACTGTCATATAAATAAACACAATTACAAATGGTGAAAATACAGAAACAAATGAGGTCAAACGAAACCCAACACAAATATTGATTTCTTGAACCCAGGTTGGTCTGTAATACCGTTTCAATGACCTTTCTCAACATCAGACCACCAAATGAGTGTCCACAAGACACAACCATCGCATCATCAAGATATGCACCACTGCAATTAACAAGTCAGAGAAAGGTTAATATTTCTAGATGACATGTAAAGGTCAAAGTACATAAAGAGTAGCATGCACATAAAGGACAAGCTTCAAAGAAATGAAAGCAGCATGTGAATGTTCTATAATCAAATTTCCAGGAGGCACATAAGCCATGATAAGTATTCTTATTACTGTTTAACTGTTCACATTTCAGAAGAACCAAAGGAGTCACAAGCAGACTAACTATAAACTTTGAACTTTGAAGTGAAAGTTGTATAATTGTAGCTTTGCCATGAAAATTAGTTACCAATGGGCTCACCACTCCTAAGCTCTTCGTTAGGATCACTTTTGTGTTTCTCTCTTCTCCTCACCCAAATATTGTACTTCACAAGTAATTAACTGACATGAAAGGCATTAGGGATTTTCTTGTGTGTTGGGCGAGGGGTTACACGGGGAGGGACTTAAACCACACGGGGAGGAGGAAAGGGGGAGGGCAGGAACCAAGCCGTCATCTTATGACTGCGATGGCAACTATTATGGGGGAGTGCCTGTGCACATGTCACAATTAGGTTTTCCATAGGATTAGCCCACTGATGATTGCCCGGATGGGATGATATTGTGGTTCAGGTGGTGTTTAGGGGGTGTCTTTGGGTTAGGTGATTGGCACCGTTCAGCCAAGTTACTTGAAGTAAGGAGACAAGGATACAAATGTCACACATGTGAAGTCACAACATTTCAGACACGGAAAGTCAAAACATGATCCAAATTTTGGAATGTCAAAGTTGAACACAGCATAAGGACACTGCTTTTGATGTGTATAATAATGTCATAAATTACATAAAAAGTATTATATATAATCTAAAAGCAATTTTAGCCCATTCTAAATGAGCCCACCACTAGTCCACTAGTAGAAACATGAGAAAATAAAAATCAAACATTTAGGAAACAGGCTGCCTACATCTGGTCCCCATAACACACTCATTCATACTTCCTCTGGGTTTGTTGTTCTTGTTGAAGCAAGCCCTTACTAGCAAACTAATTACCCCCCCCCCCCCAGCAGGCATCTCTCACTCTATATTTGTACAAATGTTTCGAACCCGAGCTCTATACCAACAAAGAACACAACGCTTCAACCCATCTATGTGTGGTCTTCTAATAACCCTCGCAGGAGTAGATCATTCCAGAAGATTATCAGGCTGAGTATGTATTTGAAGTTCCCTCACTACTCACCACCTTGTCCACTATTTTTTGGAGGATCAAATTCATGTTCCATGTCCAGATTCATCTCGGGCAGTGTGGGCACAGGCATGGCATGCCAAATAGCCTTGCCCGAGTAACATAGGTCAAGAGGGCTGACAAGCTGATTCATCCCAAAATTCAAGGCATGAAGACTAATTGACTTCTTTTCTGACTTTAAAAGTTTGATTTTACCTTTTCAATGTTTCTTTTATTCTATATTTTTCCTCTTCATCAATTTTCTACTATTATTATGTTTTTAAATTTTTCCACTCATGGCTCTAAAATCTTTTACAAAGCATGATCGTTTTACCATTGTCCTTGTGAAGTGTTTAGCAAAATTTAGAGAAATGTCGAGTCAGTTTTTTTAATGTTTTACTTACGTTTATTTTGGATTTTTTCCTTCCATCTTCTACTTTCATTTTTCCTCTTTCTTAAATATGCACTTTATAAAATGTTCAATTATATTAACCTTTAATGTTATAGTTTTCTAATAACAATAAGTATGTGTAACAGAAAACGGGTTGTCCTGGAATTTCATTAGAATTACACTTGCCAATTCAACATCTTACTGAAACCAGTAAAAATGACTAAAATACTACTGACATCTTTTGATGCGAGTGCCATAACATTTAAATTTAAATGTCAAGGTCTGAAACATTAAAATCAATACATGTACTAAAAAGTTAGCAATCCAACACATATTACAGAATGGAACGCTTGAAAATTTAGGAATCAGAATAGAGATACAAGAACATCACAAAGATATCCTTACGATAAGTGATCTGAAAGCACACTTCTCAATGATGGCTCCTTGTTTACAGTGTTTTGCTCAGGCTGAAATTCATGTCCAACTTAGTTAGAACAATGGCATTGCTGGAAGCAAGTTAGAATTCATGATACTCCACTTATAAGTTAATACTAAGAAAGCCTGAAAAGCAGCTTTCATAAATTAATCATGCATGTGGCAAATAAAACATAAGCAACACAAGTGAACAATACTAAGAAAGCATGGGTTTGCTGGTAAGCAATGAAACAATAAAGACAGAAACAATAAAGACAGAAAAAATGAACCCATATCATAAATTCAGCTACAAAAGTGTTTTGCTCAGGCTGAAATTCATGTCCAACTTAGTTAGAACAATGGCATTGCTGGATGCAAGTTAGAATTCATGATATTCCACTTATAAGTTAATACTAAGAAAGCCTGAAAAAGCAGCTTTCATAAATTAATCATGCATGTGGCAAATAAAACATAAGCAACACAAGTGAACAATACTAAGAAAGCATGGGTTTGCTGGTAAGCATTGAAACAATAAAGACAGAAAAAATGCACCCATATCATAAATTCAGCTACAAAACATGGACATAAGCCTGAGATGTCACTTCACAAGATGTTACTTTAACAAAATCTCAAATTCATTGGGCTTCTGGATGCATTACTAGGGAGACAGGACGTCAAAACTTTACTTTTAGTGATATGCCTCCTTTTTTTCTTTTTTCTTTTTTTTTTTTACATTGGTAAGTTG